>JANAVB010031216.1:10901620-11210999 GCA_029216955.1 Iris pallida | reverse complement strand
ACTCAAAAAGGACCTTTGGAAACCTGAATTTCGAGTTATTTTGAGTGAATTATGGACTTTGGAAGTTCGTGAGTTCTATGGCCATCTTTTCGGATTTTTAGAGAAGATGTATAGTCTGGCCGCATATGTCCTGTGGACGACTTGAGTCTGCGGACCGCATGCATGTATTTTTGAAGGCATGTGATCTTGGCCGCATGCAGTCCTGCGGACCGCATGTTTGGGCCGCATTTGATCTTGGCCGCATGCAGTCCTACGGACCGCATGTGATCTTGGCCACATGTAATCCTACGGACCACATGCCTTGGCCGCATGCTTCTTTGGCCCCCATACCCTTGTCCCTTGCATGTTCTTTTATTATTATATTGTTATGTTTTAAATTGCTTACATCTTGTACTCAGCCTAACTTGTGACTACCCATTTGATTATTGTGAATTTTGGGCATAACTTGTCTTAATTTAACCCTGAACACGGCATAGCAATATGGCTTTACATAAATAACTCTGAAATAGTGACCCGTCGTGGTGCACTCTTGACAAGTAACTTGACATGATAATTCTTGATGGTGGTCCATCGTGACGACTCTCGACAAGATAAGTAATCTTGATAGTGGCCCACCATGGCGCACTCTTGACAAGTAATCTTGATAAGTAAGTCTAGCATGTAATCTTGAATGATGTTGCGACGGCTATCTTGACATGCTGAGTAATAACTCGTCTTGACACCGTGGGTGATTGTTCTTGAATGTGCTTGTATAAGCTACCAGTCTCGTCTCGCATCATGTCTAGAACTTGCATCCCTGTTTACCACGGCCAGGAATTCATGCTGAATCTGACTCGGCTAATTACTAGATTGATCAAAGTAGCTCATATAGAGAGATGTTTCTAGTTACAGGCGATCCCGTTATCCCGGCCACACCTGATGGACTTGTAGCCTGCCAACGAGTAGGGCACATTTCCAGCCCACTGTCATGTGGGGCACTTCTTGACAAGTAATATGCACACTGTCATGTGTTGCACTCAAAGTCACCTAATAATTCTTGATAAATCTTACATGAACCTCGCCTGGATAACCTGGATAGCTGCAGGACTTGTGACTGCCGGAACATCTTATTGCATCTTGCTAGTAACTAGGCTTGTGATAACCCTAGTTAGTTAAAGTATCAAGCCGTACTCTTTGCTTGGCCGTGAATGTTGGATGAAGTCCAATCCTGTCTAGTCCTGTCTAGATCCAATACATGGCTATCTCAGGACATGCTTGCTTATGCTTTACTCTTAGCAATAAATGACTAGAGACCCGATTCTGTTCAGGCGAAGGACTACCCCGTCGTCTTGTTTGGTTTAAGGAATGTAACCTGGCTTCCGGAATAGTTCCTCATCCTTTCGTCATTTTTTGCCTTATTTACATTTCATGTCTTCTTGTTATTATTCTTGTTTATGTTCTGACATGTTGGTTTTAGTTCTTAAGTGAAGCTCCCTTGTGGCACTTTCTCTTTCCGGGGTCTGATCCAGCTGGTTTTGTATGGCCAGATTTCGGAGCAGTACCCGAGGATCTCCCAGCCTTCCTGCCAGATGGTGAACACTAGAAGAAATCTGACAACGAGTGGGTTTATTTGCTCTTCCACTTTAATTGTTAAATTATTCTTTGAGGCGTTTAGCCGCTGAGCAAGTGTTAGCTCGTGTTGAATACTTATATTTCTTTTCTGCCTAAGGGCTGTAACATGATTGACAAATCCTAGGGTTGATCATGTATGACTGAAACTCTTACTAGTCCTCGTATTTTGTAGACTAGCTTCATGATCATCTGTATATAAAATGTATGGGACGCCTTACTATTGAATATCTGATGCCTAACATCTTGTAACTATTATTACTTGCTTGAGATTGAGCCACTAGGCTTATTCTTGACCATAAGAGACTGATGGCTTAGATAAACCCTCATACATCTAGACAGCCGTGACCGTATATCGAGGTGGATTACACTTCTATATACGTAGCTGGCTCTATCTGTCCTCCGCTCTCCAGTATTCTAGTTCTGGGGCGTGACACGGTTTAAGTGGTGGCCCATACAGGTCTTGTAAATCAAGATGTGTAGGTTTTACCGGATAATGTCAATCAGCACTCGCCTTTGATCTCTACTCGTGTCTTCTAATCTTCCTGAAATCTTGACATGATCACATGCTTATATCCTTGATCTATCTTGGTCCTTCCTTAATGTTCCCCATGTTATTTTCTTCAGTGGCATTGCTCCTGGTCCTGGATCAGCCAGAAGGAGAACCACCAGTGAACCAGCCTCAACAAGGAGACCAAGCCCAGCACTCTGGAGCAGCCTCCTGAGTTATGCCTTCCGGGGATCCAGAGCCACCAGTTCAGCCAGCTCAGCCTACAAAGCCTGACAATGGAGTCTTGGTAGGACTCATCCGGGAATTGCTCGCCTCTCAAGATCATCGGGACGATGCCCTGTACCAGACAGTAGAGTTAGCCATGGGCAGAGTGGGTTACCAAGGTAACAGTGCAGCAACAATTTCAAGCGCCTGAACCCTCCTTCTTTGACGGCAGCGAGGACGCAGTTGCAGCTGATGCCTGGCTCCAGGACATCGATTGTCTTGGAAGCAGCCAAGACTCCGAGGAAGAGAAGTGGCTGTAGTGCGCCTACAGTTATTGGACTTAGCCCGCACCTGGTGGGCGATGTTAGCAGTTGGATTGGCGGTGCCAGTCCCTTGGACGACATTCAATGACAAGTTTAATCAAGTACTTTGATGCAGTGGCTCGATATAATCTGCAGACGAGATTCACCAATTTGAAGCAGATGAGCAAGATGGTCGATGGATATGCGGCCGCGTTTTCAAGACTGAGTCGGTTTACTCCCCTTGGTGGCAACCGAGTTATCGAGCGCAGCAGTTTCAGCAGGGACTCCAACTAGAAATTATTTAGCTGTGGAGTAGTTCGAGCATCGGACTTTTGATGCTGTCTTGAGGGCAGCTAGGAGGCACGAGTATACCTCGCAGAGGATCGTGGACCAAACCGGAGGCAGGAAGAGGTCCGATGGGCAGATGAGTCTGTCCTCAGCACCAGCCCTGGCAGCTAGTGTCACGACCCGCACCCGGATATACGGGTACGAATACGTGGGCCACGCCCAGCCTACGCCGCGGTATCGGTGGTAAACGCTGTCATGTGCACGATACTACTACAACATCTAAGAATCCATAACTAGAAATGTACTCATGTCACATCACGAAACTAAGGAAGATAAGACAAGAAATAATAACAATATCACTAGAACAACTAGAATCTACAATGATCATAAGACAGGAAGATAATGAAGGAACAACAAGACTAACTAAGGAATAACTACCAGGCAACTCACATAGAGGAGCAGTGTGAACCACCTCAGCTAGAATCATCCTGCAGTCTAACAAATGTGGCACAACTACTCCTAAAATTTTGTCAACATATCCAGTCAGGATGGAACGAGCACAAATCTCAAATAACAGTTCTAATTAGACGATATTGAACATGTAGCAGTAAATAGAGAAAATATACAAGAAATCATGAAATGTACATGTGAGTATCATGGCAAGGTAAGCTGTAAATCTAGAGCTAGAACAAGGCAAGTAAAACTGATCATGACATGTACAAGAATCAAGAATCATATATCTAGGTGTGTGAGTACTAGCTACAACATGGCCGGATTGGGTCTGCACAAGGTTATGATCTAGCCAACCATACGTGTGGTGTATGATTGGCATTCACAAGGTTCACAAGATATACAAGACGGGTATTGACCACACATCTACACTAATACTCCCCGTCCCGACTACTATAGTGGATCCAACCATGACACATCATGACACGCGATTCTCTGAGAGGGTAGCTAGCCTTCGCAGGAATCGTGTCTATACAATGCACAAGGAACAAGAAAGACTTGCACAAGATATACCAAGGAGAGCGAGGAACAATATCTCATGACGGGATCCAGGAAATACCAATCCGTGTGAACAATGTGTCAAGAGAACAAGGGTATCTACACTAAATACAAGAAACATAAACGATATCATAAAACAAAATATTATCAGAGAATGTACTCGCCTGGGGTCCTGCTGTCAATATGAATCAGGGTTCAGAGTAAAGCCACAGACCTAAAGATGAAATAATACAAGAGCTGATCAGGGTCAAAAGACATACTAAACATCTAGGTCAAACTAAGTCAAACTAAGACAAACTGGGTCAAGGTTGACGTACAGTTGATTTGGTCAACTTCGGTCAAGTTCTGGTCAATCCTAGGCTACGGTTGACTTCCGGTTGACTTTGGTCAAAAATAGTCGACTGTGGTCAACCAAGGTCAAAACTAGTCTAACTTAGGTCAAATGTTGACTCTACTTCGACGTTCAGTCAAAGTAGTCAACCATGGTCAAACTGGATCAAAGCTAGTCTCTATAAACATCTACAAGGTCAACTTATGCATTTCGTGATTTAGAAATCACTGAAATCGCTGGGTCTCTAAAACAACCAAAAGGAGAAAATATTATAATAATAGGGTAACACAAAAAGGGAAGAAATATACAGATGTTGTCGGATGATGAAACTAACATCACCAACGTGTCTAGAATGGTCAATCAGCTAGGATAGCCTGTCCAAAAGTCCAATTTGGACACAGGGGTAAAACGGTAATTTCGGGCCAAAATAATGTCCGCCGTTGGACACTTTGCACCGAAAAACGTGCCAAATAAAAGTGCACAAAAGTTAACAAAATAGTCCACGATCCAGAATGACGATACGAACCCAACGGTATATCCAGAATTGGATTCCGTTGACCCGATCTCAAATTGGTCCGTTGACCCGGACATTGGAAACCGATTTGCACGGAAAAGCGTGTCGGAGCAATGTCCTCAAAACTCAGCAAATTATATGTCAACGAGTCCAGAATGACGATACGAACTCAACGGTATATCCGAATTGGATTCCGATGAGCCGACTCAAAATGACACGTTGACCCGGATATTGGTATCCGACTTGCAACGAAATGCGTGCGGAACCAATGTCCACTAAAACCTAGCAAATTATATGTCAACGAGTCCAGAATGACGATAAACTCAACGGTATATCCAGAATTGGATTCCGATGAGCCGGCGTCAAAAAGTCCCGTTGACTCAGAAAGTGGACCCGCTTTGTACCGAAATGCGTGCCAGGGCCCACGTTCTCCAAATCAAGCAAACTTTATGAAAACATGCCAGAACGATGCCACGAGTCTACTGGTGGTGTCAGAAATTGAATCCGGAGTCCCGGTTCAAAATGGAATTTTGCAAGTGCAACACTAAGAATTCGAACGGACAACTTTGGTGTCAATTCGACCGACCTAACAAGCTCAAACGGAAATGAAATCTAAAGGGGGCAGGAAGAGGGTTATACCAGCTGTGCACCGGAACTGGTAGTGCAAAACGTAGCTGCGACGACGAAGATACGAACCCGCAAAGTTGGCATCACGAAACTGCTAAAAATAGTTCAATTTAAAACGTCAACTTGGCGGCCAGTTTTCACATAGCAAACACGGAATTAACGGGTGAAATTTGAGAGGGATGAAGGGTATATACCGAGATTGTGACGGAGAAGAAATCGCCGATCCAACGGTCGGATTCCAAAAATAGGTACGAAGTTGCTGCGCGAAACTCGAATTCTGAAATTTCTCCGCGCGCGCGTCGACGGAACTCCGAGAAAAACGTTGAAATCGCCTAGACGGCACGTCCCGGAGGACGTTGGCCGCCACGGGAGGGTGCGGTGGTGTGTGCCCCGGCCTAGGGGGGCTCGCTGGCGGTTCGCCGGAGTGGGGGTGGCCGGGACGACGCGCGGCCGGCCGGCAGTGGCTGCTGCCGCGCGCCTGCTACTTCTGTGCTGCGATGTGCTGCTGCGAGCGCCGCTGCTGCTGCGCTGGCCGCACTGCTGGTCGGGGTTCGCCGGCCTGCGCGACGGCGGGGCACGGCGAGCGGCGGCGCGCGGTGATGGTGAATGAAGGTGATGGTGGTGTGTGGTGTTCGTGGAGGAGCTCGGATGAGTTCGGGAGGAGGAAAAAATGGAGAGGCTGATGGAGGAGCTCGATGGCTTTGTTGGAGCTGCTGCTCGGGGAGAGGAGGGGTGGTTCGTGTGGTCGGCCATGGAGGTGAGGAGGAGGAGAGAAGAGAAGGAAGGTGGTGGTGGAATGGTGATTGGGATGTAGGTGATGAATGAAGAAGGAGGAGGGAAGTAATGGTTCGAGAGGAGGAGGAAAGAAGGAGCTCAGGGAGGAGCTTGGCCATGGGGCTCGGCCAAAGGGCTGTGGGGGGTTTGTGGTGTTGTGTGTGTGATGGAAGGAGAGAGAGATGATGTTATTATATATGAGTGTGTGTGTGATATTAATGAGAGAGGGAGAGAGAGAATGTAGAGAGAGGGGAGAGTGTTGCTCGTACAGGAGGGGGTGTGGGTGAGTGCTGATGTGAGAGGGAGTGAGGTGGGGTGTTTGATTAGTAAGGAGAGATATTTTATATATTATATTATATATGATATATATATATACATATATAAAAGATAGAGAAATAAATATATTTTATATAAAATAACGTATTTTCAAAAGGGAAAAATAGACACATCAGGGGGATGTATGGACAGTCATGGTAGGGTCCACGCCAAACTGGGTCGGACGTTGGGCCAAGTTTGGACAAAGTCGAAGCCAAGATTTAATTAATTAATTAAACAATTTAAATTATGGATAAATAGGAGCACAAGGGAACGAGTTTGGATGGGACATGATATATCGACGTGAAGGTAATCTCGTCTACTACAAACTTCAAGAAGAAAGTTTCCAGAGACTGGCATCCCTGATGCTCTAGAATTTCAAGTCACGGTAAAGAGCATCTAATGATCGAAATTAATTATATAGAAATGAATTATTGAAAATAATTTTAGAAAATTCGAAAAATAATTCGGGAATTTCAGGGGGCTTACATCCTACCCACCTTATAAAAATTTCGTCCTCAAATTAAAGGTTGGTAGTGGGGTTAAAAAAATAGGATAGAAGATTTAGGCAATATTTTAGGCACGATCCAAAAATACGAGTTTTGCACGATCAAGATAATCGATTTAAAATTGTTCAGGCACGATGAGGGATAGAATTGATAAAATCAGATTATAGGTCACATAAGCACGATCAAGATCCAAGTTTAGTTGTGAATGACGAATAAATCATGAATTCCAAATCAAGGTCTTAAAAGCACAATTAGGAAGGAACCCAAGTCACAAAGGACTTTGAAGTCATCTAGAGTCTAGTCAGCAACCAAACTCTTTGGCACGATAAACAAGACGACCAAAATTAATTGGTCATGGACAGAAGAGAATCAAAATCTTAATAGTATCAAAATTTAAGAAACAATTGAGATATAAACATTTCAAAATTTTCAAAGTTTCCAAGTGTAGTGATAGATGTAGATATGAGATAGGTGATTGGTGTAATCAAGACATAGCTAAACTAGTCAAAGGAAATGATGGCAAGATGAGGAAATCATCATACGATGAGAAAAGAAATGAATGATAAACAAGAAATAATGGTAGAAATTATCTTGCTCAATTGATAAAAGAAGTGAATCAACTTAAGATATGACCTGATAACCATACACGTCTATCCAAAATCATGTTGCCAGAATTTACGCCACGCCAGTAAACATAGCTACAATAAACGATAGAGTCCATAACTAAGGTATACACCCTATAATCATGTCATCTAGATTCCTTACCACGCCAACCGGTATGGCTGCAAGAGAATCTAAATTCCATAACTAGGATATATCCAAAATCAGTCTCCATGTCCCTGTCAGGCTAGCTAATATGACTGCGATAAATTCCAAACTCCATAAGTAAAGTAGACACTTACTGTTCTCATCGTCCTCGTCCTCGTCCAAAATATGTTTATCAGGATATCTTAACTCAATTCTTACAAGAATTATCCAAAACAAAATCAAAGGTCAACAACGAATATTAAGATTTAAAATTCAACAACAAGTCAAGGGTAAGTTAATAGAAACAACGGAAACAACTTCCGAGATAGGGTTCAGAGGAAAATCTCAGGAAAAGTCCCAAGGGAACTACCTAGGTCAAGATAGAAAATGGTAGAATATAATCTAAAACAAACCTCCATGATACGAGGTTGGTAAATCATATTCTCTCCCCAACCTGATGATATACAAGTTCAACTTATACCTTCCCTCTGGGGTCCACAAACTCATTCCAAGAAAGAATAAAGTTGATAACGGACAGATGTTTCAGAAATCAAGACGAATAGAAATGTCACGCCCCAGAACCAGAATACCGGAGAGCGGAATGACTCAGCCAGCTACGTATTACGGGTAGATGAATACCGTATAATACGATCAATGCTGTCTAACCAGACGAGGGGGTGCATACTACATAAGAGTCCTTATGGTCATTACACATCTATTGTCTCAATTATTCAAGCAAGGAAACAGAAATAGAGAACATGTAAGATAAAGCAGTAAGGCGTCCCAAACGCTTAGTCAAAATTCTTGAGATCTGGCTTTACAAAACATAGCCAGATGGTATAGCAAGTATACACAATTATTATCAGCTGCAGTCTGACTTAATTACAATCATGTAAAAGTAAGTACAAGACAATCCGACTAACATGTCGGTGCCAAACGGCTAAGTATAAAGGTAAATAACAAAACGACGGTGAAGTAAGGAACCCACTCGAGTCCTCCTGCAATCATGCCTCTAGTATTGACCGTCTTGGAGGTAGAAGTACTGGATCCTCGGGAACCGGCTCTAAATCTGGCCATACAAAACCAGAGAGGTTAGACCTCTAATAGCAAGTACCACAAGGAAGGACATAAACAGTAAGTAAAAGATATATAATAGATCTCTGCTTGCTACTAGGATTCACATCACATCACGACACTTCGAACCAACCTCCCAACCAAACAAGGACAGAAGTTGGCCCATCATGTCCTGACATTCTGATCATCCCAGTTAGGTAACAGGGTAGTACAGTACACAAACAAATCATCTTGACGGCCAATCAAATTCTACGGCTTGCTATTGTGAGTCCCAAGTTATCCTGGAATAATGTAATAAAGATTCCTTAGTTCTTACTATGTACGAGCAAGGCTAGTCTATCCAGTCAATCATGTGCGCCATACATGAATTAGACGAGTCCTAGCAGGACGCCCGTCAATATACAATATACAATAATAATAAAAGCAGATACTGTTCCCTGCCCGTGTGGCAGATTTACAGTATCTGTGGGAACTAGCCGGCCCGTCGGGTACTATTCGTCCCAAGGGGCTGCCATGTAAGAACTCGGGAATCCATTCTCTCCATGCAATCATTATTTTATTTAACTTAATAGTCCCTACGTTGAATGAAATCCCATGCCGTGGATCATGGTCATTCAAATGAGTACTTTCGTACGGGGTACGATATGCTCAACTCTACAACGATACCAGTGCGGTTAGGTTGCATGTCTTACATAGCGTAATACAACAATCAAATCTAACCACGGTAATCATGCCTTGACCATAAAGTACACATGCTTCTTTTGTAGAAAATAATAAATAAATAATTAAATAAATAGATGAAGCCTGCATATGCATGTATGTCAATGTTCGGGATCAGCCAGTCGATTGTAATAGTTCATAACATGAACGTGTCTCATTCATTCATTTCAATAAGACGACTAGCCAGTCTCTTAGTTCCAACTAGGAACGCATGATCAATTAGTCAAATAACCATCGTCATTAATGGTGACAAGGCATGAAAGTCATTTATCATCAAATAGGGTCGAGTCTATAACTCTCGAGGTCAAGTTCCAGTCTTACTGGGTATCCATATACCAATCCAGACACTTGGCACTAATACACAACCATAGGTATTAAATATTAACATGCTAAGATTTTCGGGTTCATGCAAAAAGGCGTAAGGATATAATAGGGAATTATCATGCCAACATTAAATGAATAAAGTATAAAACAAATAAAACTCCCAAGTCAAGAAGTCATGCTAACAAGTCTAAGCTAAGGCCAAAAGTCACGCAAGAATCGTATGCGTGAAAAGCACGCCAAGTCTGGTATGAAGGAGTGAGCGTAAAGAAGTAGTACACTCAGGAAAGCGTGAGCATGAAAAGTGAAGCGTGACAAGTGATCCACGCACGCACGCTCAGCACGAGGGTGAAAAGTCACGCACGCCAAAAGTCACGCACGCAAACTCAGGGACATGAGCGTGAAAAGTCACGCACTCAGTACAAAGACAGAAGGTGACTCAAAATTCACGCAGACAACGCGAGCTTGACTGAAAATACACGTATACAAATGTGAGCGTGACTAAAATACACGCACGTACAGAGTGGACGTAACTCAAAAGTCACGCAGACAAGCACAGTGTGAGCGTAACTCAAAAGTCACGCAGACACGCACAGACATGAGCGTGACTAAAAATACACGCACGCTCATGAGAACGTTAGCGTGACTAAAAATACACGCACGCAAATGCGAGCGTGACTAAAAATACACGCAAACACGTATAGACGTGTGCGTGACTGGGCTGATGTTTTACGCGAGCACGTAAGAACGTGTGCGTGAAACATCTCCCAAACTCCAAGTCCTATGGAGCCTTTGCTCCAGTGCCAGAGAAATACACGCAAAGTTGGTGGACTAAGAACCCATGAACAGCCGAATACAAAACTTAGATCTAGGAGAAACCAGCCAACGAAATCCAAAATACTAAGAACTAAACTTTCTTAGAATCACAAGGAGAAGCCAAATAAACCAAAAACATGGTTCTCAAGTAGAAGCAAGTTTGCACTTGCCTTCTCCTGCTGGTAGGTGGTGGAGAGTAAATGAGAGGAGGAAGAAGAAGTAATGGTGAAAAGAAGTAATGAGGAGAGAGAAGGAGAATGATGCTTTAAATAGGAAGGATGGTGGTAGGTGGGGGCTAGTGGGCCGGGTTTAAGGGGGTCCAGCAAACCGAAACCCATAAGACTAAAGCAGCAATTAAAATGCAGGTAATTAAATTGTAGAAATATAATTGCAGAAATAAAATTTGCAGGAAATTAATTAACATAAAAATTTAAAGAGCAGATAATTAATTAACATGAAACTAAAGGAATTTAAATACAGAATAATACATGATAAATACTAAATAAATACACATGAGTTGTACATATATAAAAATATGTATTCCGGGAACGGGGAGTGACATCTCTACCCACCTTAGAAGAATTCCGTCCTCGGAATTTCAAATCCAAGCAGGATAGAAACATCGGGGCTAAACTAATACAAGCAATTCTAGTGGGCAAGCAATCATGTATACCATATCAAAAGCAAGTACTATATATGTAAATCCATCAATCTACGATATCGATCAGTTCTACCCATAAGGTGATAAGCATGAAGAATCAAGACAATCAAGGTATACAGAAAAGATATACCTTGTGAGTCAAACAGGTGTGGATACCGTGATCGGATATCATCCTCACGTTCCCACGTTGACTCTCCCAAGGAGTGATGACCCCAAGCAACACGGACAAGACTAATTGTTCGATTCTTGAGTATCTTCTCTCTTCGGTCCAAAATGGGCACAGGCTGTTCCTCGTAAGACAGGCTGGTACCAACAACTAGCTCAGAGTGATCGAGGATATGGCTTGGGTCCGACATACTACGTATTGAGATACATGAAACACGTCATGCACCTCTCGCAACGAAGGTGGGAGTGATAAATGATAAGCAACATCGCCTATTCGATCAAGGATAACGAATGGGCCCACGTACCGCGGACTCAATTTCCCGTAAACGCCAAATCTAATGACCCCACGAGTAGGTGAGATCCGCAAGAATACGTGGTCCCCAACAGAGAACTCTAACGGCCTACGATGCTGATCAGCCCAATGACGATGCCGGTCCTGCGCAACTCTAAGTCGCTCTCTAATTCCTTTAACTACTTCAACCGTCTGAATAATCATTTCTGGGCCAAGCATCTTCCTCTCCCCGATATCATCCCATGCAAGCGGTGACCTGCACTTCTTACCATATAATGCTTCGAATGGCGCCATCTGGATACTGGCCTGATAACTATTGTTGTATGAGAACTCGACCAAGTGCAGGTGACTCTTCCAAGACCCTCCAAAATCTAGAGTGCAAGCTCGTAACATGTCTTCTAAGGTCTGAATTGTCCTTTCTGATTGCCCATCCGTCTGTGGATGGTAAGCCGTGCTAAATCTTAACTTGGTACCCAGACTATGATGTAAGCTCTTTCAGAAATGCGAGGTAAAGCGGGTATCTCGATCCGACACAATACTGACAGGGACTCCATGCTGCCTGACTATCTGTTGCATATATAACTCCGCCAACTTTTCTGTAGATTGTCCTACTCTGAAAGGAAGAAAGTGTGCCACCTTTGTAAGCCGATCTACTATCACCCAAATAGCATCCTTACCACTTGGTGATCTCGGTAAACCGGTCACAAAGTCCATTGTAATATGCTCCCATTTCCATTCCGGGATAGGAAGCGATTGCAATAACCCAGCTGGCCTCTGCTGTTCTGCCTTCACTTGCTGACATACCAAGCAACGAGAAACAAATCTAGCTATCTCTCTCTTCATTCCGTTCCACCAGAAATGTTGCTTGATATCTTGGTACATCTTGGTCCCTCCAGGGTGAATAGAATATTGAGAACTGTGAGCTTCTGCCATAACCTCCTGTCTGATATCCCCACTAGGTACACATAGACGCGATCCAAACCTAAGTGTACCATCTTCATGAATCCTCATCTCCTTCCTGAGTCCTGACTCACATTCTGCCCTAAGCTTCTGAATCCTCGGGTCCTGTGCCTGAGATGCCTTGATCCTGTCTACCAAGTTAGATTGGACTTGTAGACTAGTTAGAACTCCTACATCACTAGGAAGTATAACTTCGATGCCCATCTCCTGAAGGTCTTCTAAGATATGTTTCTGTGTTGTCAACATAAATGCGCCGCCTCTCCTGCTGAGAGCGTCTGCCACTACATTCGCCTTGCCTGGGTGGTACTGAAGCTCCACGTCATAATCCTTAATCAACTCCAGCCATCTTCTCTGCCTCATGTTCAGTTCCTTCTGAGTAAAGATGTACTTCAGACTTTTATGGTCTGTGTACATCTCCACTCGATCACCATATAAGTAATGCCTCCATAGCTTCAGAGCAAACACTACTGCTGCTAACTCCAAATCATGAGTTGGATAATTCTTCTCGTGGTCCCGAAGCTGCCTAGATGCATATGCTATCACCTTCCCAT
The DNA here is from genome assembly GCA_029216955.1 of Iris pallida. Taxonomy (NCBI): domain Eukaryota; kingdom Viridiplantae; phylum Streptophyta; class Magnoliopsida; order Asparagales; family Iridaceae; genus Iris; species Iris pallida. The sequence goes on along the minus strand of JANAVB010031216.1, from coordinate 11,197,701 downwards.
GTTGCATAAGGACACATCTAAATCCTTTACCTGACGCATCACAATATACTGTAAAACCTTCGGGTCCAACTGGCAATGTAAGAATAGGTGCTGATATCAACTTTTGCTTCAAAGTCTCGAATGATGCCTGACATTCTGCCGACCAAACGAATGGCACATCCTTCCGGGTCAAACGGGTCATGGGCGCTGAAAGCCTTTCAAAGTCTGACACAAACCTTCTGTAATATCCTGCCAATCCCAAGAAACTCCGCACATCTGCTACGGTCTTGGGTACTGGCCAACTCTCTACTGCTTCTACCTTCTTGGGATCTACTGCTACTCCAGCTCCTGATATGATATGACCCAAAAATGAAATGTGATCCGACCAAAACTCACACTTGCTGAGCTTGGCATACAATTGGTTCTCTCTCAGAACCTGCAACACTTTCCTGAGGTGGTCTTCATGCTCCTCTTCACTAGCAGAGTATATGAGAATGTCGTCAAGAAACACAACGACAAACTGGTCTAAATATGGCATAAAGATGCGGTTCATCAAATCCATGAATATTGTTGGAGCATTGGTCAAACCAAACGGCATTACTAAGAACTCGTAATGCCCATACTTCGACCTGAAAGCTGTCTTGGGGATATCTTCCTTCCGAACCCTCACCTGATGGTACCCTGAACGAAGATCTATCTTGGAGAAAACTCTGGCTTTGCTTAACTGATCAAATAAGTCGTCGATCCTAGGTAATGGGTACTTGTTCTTCACTGTTGCCGCGTTAAGCTTCCTGTAGTCAATGCACAATCTGGACGACCCATCCTTCTTTCCCATAAGTACCACTGGTGCTGCCCATGGTGACACGCTAGCTTGAATGAACTTCTTCTCCTTTAATTTCTCTATGTGCTTATATACCTTGGCCTACTCTGAATCTGCCATTCTGTAAACTCGATCTGATATCGGTTTAGTTCCTGGTGCCAATTCTATACTGAACTCAATATCTCTAACTGGTGGTAGACCTGGAAGTTCTTCAAGAAATACGTCTAAAAATTCTTCAACTACCTTCGGGATCTGAACTTCCTCCATTGCCGTCACTACTCCCTGCTCTTGCTGAGTTGCCTCTGATCTGACTAAGGTGAATCTCTTCATGCCTGGAATATCAAAAGACACACTCCCTCTACGACAATCTATTGTCGCATGACTGTCTTTCAGCCAGTCCATGCCTAAGATAACGTCAAAATTTCCAACAGGAAATTCTATCAACCGGGCAGGTAAGGAATGCCCGCAAACTACAACGCTACACGCTAAAATAACTCTACTAACTCCTACGAGCCCGTTACCAGTGAGTATATTCAACCTCCCTGGTAATGCCTCGAACTCCATTCCTAGTCGTGTCGCAAATCGTGCAGATATAAATGAATGGGATGCTTCCGAATCAAACAGTGCTACTGCGGGATATGAGGCGACGATAATGTTACCTGCCACAACATCTCCCGATGCCAATGCCTCTTCCAAGGACAGAGTGAATGCTTGCCCTCGACCTCCTTGCTGATTTTCATGCTGCGGCCTAGCCTGGTGCTGCTGCTGGCCCTTGCCTTGATAATGCTGGGGTGGTCTATGCTGGTGTTGCTGCATCGACGGTCCCTGCTGCCGAAACATCTGAGCCTGCGGTACTAACGGACGCTGCGCCAATGGCCTAACTGCCATCGCTGGTCCCCGATACTGGCCTGCCCCTGGTGCTAACAGAGCAGAAAACTGCTGCCCTGGTCCTCCTGACCTCGAATTCATGGGACATGTGGTAGCCCGATGGTCTGGATTTCCACATATCAGACACAGTCCATTCAATATCCGACACACATCTCTAGTGTGTCCTATCTTCCCATAATAAGTACAGCCTGCCGGGGGTTATTGGTTCTTCTTCTGTTGCTGTTGCTGCCTGGGTGGTGCTGGTCCTCGTATCGCCACATCGTGGATACGAATGCCAGTGGATGGTGCTGTTGTTCGGGGCGCTGCTCTCCCTCCTCCTTCAATCTGACTGTAGGATCTCTTCTGACCCCCAGTCCTTGTCGCAAGCCTCTGAATGGTGAGCTCATGCCTTCGAGTTGCCGTCAATATCTCATCAAAAGTCTGGTAGTTGTGCCCCTCTATCAATTGCAAGAGCTCGAGATGAAACCCTTGCTGAAACCTCATGGCCCTATGGCGCTCTGTTGCTACCATCTCTGGGGCGAACCTACTCAATCTGCAGAACTCCGCTGCATAAGCATCTACAGTCTTGCCGGCCTACCTGAGGTTGATAAACTTCTGTTGTAGCTCAAACTGCGCCACAACTCCATAGTACTTGGTCTTGAATCTTGTAGTGAAATCGTCCCAAGCCACATGACGTCTGATGCCCACTTCCTCTGATTCCCACCAATCACGTGCGAGATCCTGAAGTAACAACTTCACTAGATCTACACGTTCTTCTGTCGGTACCTTAGCTGCTGTCAGAATAGCCTCTATATCTTTAAGCCATGCATCTGCTGAGATGGCATCCTCCGTGCCCTCGAAACGACGGGGGTTGTACTTGTAAAACCTGGATGATGCTCCTGAATCAGCCCTCACTCCTCTTTCCAAAGCCGTCTGCAATCCTTGGTTGAGCAACACATTCTGCTCTTGTAGCTGAGTGTGCATGCGCTGCTGGGCCAACATCTGATGTTGCTGAGCAGCCATCATTCCTCTCATGATCTCCAGAAGGGCTGGTGTGTCCACTTCCACAGGGGTAGGTGGAACTATGGGTGGGTTTGGAATATCCGGATACTGCGGTCCAACCGCTGGTTCTACTATCACTTCTTTCTGGATAGTCTCCTGAGGTGAGACTGGCCCTTGATGCTGACCAACCTGGTCATGTTGCCCATGTTGCCCTTGTTGTTGCTGCCCAGCTCTGACCGATGCGGACGAAGTGCCCCTAAGAAAAGGGACAAGAGAACAATCAAACGATCGGACATGAAGGATCAATGAAGTCAAAGGATACCGAAATGTCAAGCAAGAGTTGAGAATAACGAATCAGGAGATCAAGGGGAAACATGTGTGATTGAGACATCCTATAAATCAAAACACCCCACAAGTCTGAAATCAGACCTGCATGGGCTACCACTAAAACCTTGTCACGCCCCAGAAACAGAATACTGGAGAGCGGGGGAATGACTCAGCCAGCTACGTATTACGGGTAGATGAATACCGTATAATACGATCAATGCTGTCTAACCAGACGAGGGGGTGCATACTACATAAGAGTCCTTCTATGGCCATTACACATCTATTGTCTCAATCATTCAAGCAAGGAAACAGAAATAGAGAACATGTAAGATAAAGCAGTAAGGCGTCCCAAACGCTTAGTCAAAATGTTCTTGAGATCTGGCTTTACAAAACATAGCCAGATGGTATAGCAAGTATACACAATTGTTATCAGCTGCAGTCTGACTTAATTACAATCATGTAAAAGTAAGTACAAGACAATTCGACTAACATGTCGGTGCCAAATGGCTAAGTATAAAGGTAAATAACAAAACGAGCGGTGAAGTAAGGAACCCACTCGAGTCCTCCTGTAATCATGCCTCTAGTATTGACCATCTTGGAGGTAGAAGTACGCTGGATCCTCGGGAATCGGCTCTAAATCTGGCCATGCAAAACCAGTGAGGTTAGACCTCTAATAGCAAGTACCACAAGGAAGGACATAAACCAGTAAGTAAAAGAATATAATAATAGATCTCTGCTTGCTACTAGGATTTACATCACATCACGACACTTCGAACCAACCTCCCAACCAAACAAGGACAGAAGTTGGCCCGTCATGTCCTGACATTCTGATCATCCCAGTTAGGTAACAGGGTAGTATAGTACACAAATAAATCATCTTGAACGGCCAATCAAATTCTACGGCTTGCTATTGTGAGTCCCAAGTTATCCTGGAATAATGCAATAAAGATTCCTCAGTTCTTACTATGTGCGAGCAAGGCTAGTCTATCCAGTCAATCATGTGCGCCATGCATGAATTAGACAAGTCCTAGCAGGACGCCCGTCAATATACAATATACAATAATAATAAAAGCAGATACTGTTCCCTGCCCGTGTGGCAGATTTACAGTATCTGTAGGAACTAGCCGGCCCGTCGGGTACTATTCGTCCCAAGGGGGCTGCCATGTAAGAACTCGGGAATCCATTCTCTCCATGCAATCATTATTTTATTTAACTTAATAGTCCCTACGTTGAATGAAATCCCATGCCGTGGATCATGGTCATTCAAATGAGTACTTTCGTACGGGGTACGATATGCTCAACTCTCCAACGATACCAGTGCGGTTAGGTTGCAGGTCTTACATAGCGTAATGCAACAATCAAATCTAACCACGGTAATCTTGCCTTGACCATAAAGTACACATGCTTCTTTTGTAGAAAATAAATAAATAAATAATTAAATAAATAGATTGAAGCCTGCATGTGCATGTATGTCAATGTTCGGGATCAGCCAGTCGATTGCAATAGTTTATAACATGAACGTGTCTCATTCATTCATTTCAATAAGACGACTAGCCAGTCTCTTAGTTCCAACTAGGAACGCATGATCAATTAGTCAAATAACCATCGTCATTAATGGTGACAAGGCATGAAAGTCATTTATCATCAAATAGGGTCGAGTCTATAACTCTCGAGGTCAAGTTCCAGTCTTACTGGGTATCCATATACCAATCCAGACACTTGGCACTAATACACAACCATAGGTATTAAAATATTAACATGCTAAGATTTTCGGGTTCATGCAAAAAGGCGTAAGGATATAATAGGAAATTATCATGCCAACATTAAATGAATAACGTATAAAACAAATAAAACTCCCAAGTCAAGAAGTCGTGCTAACAAGTCTAAGCTAAGGCCAAAAGTCACGCAAGAATCGTATGCGTGAAAAGCACGCCAAGTCTGGCATGAAGGAGTGAGCATAAAAGAAGTAGTACACTCAGGAAAGCGTGAGCGTGAAAAGTGAAGCGTGACAAGTGATCCACGCACGCACGCTTAGCGCGAGGGTGAAAAGTCACGCACGCCAAAAGTCACGCACGCAAATCAGGGACATGAGCGTGAAAAGTCACGCACTCAGTACAAAAACAGGAGCGTGACTCAAAATTTACGCAGACAACGCGAGCTTGACAGAAAATACACGCATGCAAATGTGAGCATGACTAAAATACACGCACGCACAGAGTGGACGTAACTCAAAAGTCACACAGACAAGCACAGTGTGAGCGTAACTCAAAAGTCACGCAGACACGCACAAACATGAGCGTGACTAAAAATATACGCACGCTCATAAGAACGTTAGCGTGACTAAAAATACACGCACGCAAACGCGAGCGTGACTAAAAATACACGCAAACACGTATAGACGTGTGCGTGACTGGGCTGATGTTTTACGCGAGCACGTAAGAACGTGTGCGTGAAACATCTCCCAAACTCCAAGTCCTATGGAGCCTTTGCTCCAGTGCCAGAGAAATACACGTAAAGTTGGTGGACTAAGAACCCATGAACAGCCGAATACAAAACTTAGATCTAGGAGAAACCAGCCAACGAAATCCAAAATACTAAGAACTAAACTCTCTTAGAATCACAAGGAGAAGCCAAATGAACCATAAAAACATGGTTCTCAAGTAGAAGCAAGTTTGCACTTGCCTTCTCCTGCTGCTGGTAGGTGGTGGAGAGTAAATGAGAGGAAGAAGAAGAAGTAATGGTGAAAAGAAGTAATGAGGAGAGAGAAGGAGAAGGATGCTTTAAATAGGAAGGATGGTGGTAGGTGGGGGCTAGTGGGCCGGGTTTAAGGGGGTCCAGCAAACCGAAACCCAATAAGACTAAAGCAGCAACTAAAATGCAGGTAATTAAATTACAGAAATATAATTGCAGAAATAAAATTTGCAGGAAATTAATTAACATAAAAATTTAAAGAGCAGATAATTAATTAACATGAAACTAAAGGAATTTAAATACAGAATAATACATGATAAATACTAAATAAATACACATGAGTTGTACATATATAAAAATACGCATTCCGGGAACGGGGAGTGACAAGAAATAAGTGGGAAAAGATTTGAAAAGCTTTCGAAATAAGATTCCCAGGTATCATCTCTGGAATCTACCAAAAGTTCCTAATATGTGACTGAGTACCAAAATCCTAAAATATTCCATTACTCAACCTTAATCCTAGAGCAGGCTCGCAGTAGTACAGAAAAGCTCAAGTACTACCACGACTTCGCATTTACTGCAAAGACTGACCTGCATGGGCCACCACTAAAAACGTGTTACGACCCGTACCCGGATATACGAGTACGAAAACGTGGGCCACGCCCAGCCTACGCCGCGGTATCGGCGGTAGAACGCTGGCATGTGCAATATACTAACTACAACATCTAAGAATCCATAACTAGAAATGTACTCATGTCACATCACGAAACTAAGGAAGATAAGACAAGAAATAATAACAATATCACTAGAACAACTAGAATCTACAATGATCATAAGATAGGAAGATAATGAAGGAACAACAAGACTAACTAAGGAATAACTACCAGGCAACTCACATAGAGGAACAGTGTGAACCACCTCAGCTAGAATCATCCTGCAGTCCAACAAATGTGGCACAACTACTCCTAAAATTTTGTCAACATATCCAGTCAGGATGGAACGAGCACAAATCTCAAATAACAGTTCTAATTAGACGATATTGAACATGTAGCAGTAAATAGAGAGAATATACAAGAAATCATGAAATGTACATGTGAGTATCATGGCAAGGTAAGCTGTAAATCTAGAGCTAGAACAAGGCAAGTAAAACTGATCATGGCATGTACAAGAATCAAGAATCATATATCTAGGTGTGTGAGTACTAGCTACAACATGTGGCCGGATTGGGTCTGCACAAGGTTATGATCTAGCCAACCATACGTGTGGTGTATGATTGGCATTCACAAGGTTCAAAAGATATACAAGGCGGGTATTGACCACACATCTACACTAATACTCCCCGTTCCCGACTAGTATAGTGGATCCAACCATGATACATCATGACACGCGATTCTCTGAGAGGGTAGCTAGCCTTCGCAGGAATCGTGTCTATACAATGCACAAGGAACAAGAAAGACTTGCACAAGATATACCAAGGAGAGCGAGGAACAATATCTCATGACGGGATCTAGGGAAATACCAATCCGTGTGAACAATGTGTCAAGAGAACAAGGGTATCTACACTAAATACAAGAAACAAAAACGATATCATAAAACAGAAATATTATCAGAGAATGTACTCGCCTGGGGTCCTGCTGTCAATATGAATCAGGGTTCAGAGTAAAGCCACAGACCTAAAGATGAAATAATACAAGAGCTGATCAGGGTCAAAAGACATACTAAACATCTAGGTCAAACTAAGTCAAACTAAGACAAACTGGGTCAAGGTTGACGTACAGTTGACTTTGGTCAACTGGTCAACTTCGGTCAAGTTCTGCTCAATCCTAGGCTACGGTTGACTTCCGATTGACTTTGGTCAAAAATAGTCGATTGTGGTCAACCAAGGTCAAAACTAGTCTAACTTAGGTCAAATGTTGACTCTACTTTGACGTTCAGTCAAAGTAGTCAACCATGGTCAAACTGGGTCAAAGCTAGTCTCTATAAACATCTACAAGGTCAACTTATGCATTTCGGTGATTTAGAAATCACTGAAATTGCCGGGTCTCTAAAACAACCAAAGGAAAAAAATATTATAATAATAGGGTGACACAAAAAGGGAAGAAATATACAGATATTGTCGGATGATGAAACTAACATCACCAACGTGTCCAGAATGGTCAAATCAACTAGGATAGCCTGTCCAAAAGTCCAATTTGGATACAGGGGCAAAACGGTAATTTCGGACCAAAATGATGTCCGTCGTTGGACACACTTAGCATCGAAAAATGTGCCGAAATAAAAGTACACAAAAGCTAACAAATTATATGTCCACGAATCCAGAATGACGATACGAACCCAACGGTATATCCAGAATTGGATTCCGTTGACCCGATCTCAAATTGGTCCGTTGACCCGAACATTGGAAACCGATTTGCACGGAAAAGCGTGTCGGAGCCAATGTCCTCAAAACTCAGCAAATTATATGTCAACGAGTCCTGAATGACGATACGAACTCAACGGTATATCCAGAATTGGATTCCGATGAGCCGAACTCAAAATGACACGTTGACCCGGATATTGGTATCCGACTTGCACCGAAATGAGTGCCGGAACCAATGTCCACTAAAACCTAGCAAATTATATGTCAACGAGTCCAAAATGACGATACGAACTCAACGGTATATCCAGAATTGGATTCCGATGAGCCGGCGTCAAAAAGTCCTATTGACTCAGAAAGTGGGACCCGCTTTGCACCGAAATGCATGCCAGGGCCCACGTTCTCCAAATCAAGCAAACTTTATATGAAAATATGTCAGAACGACGCCATGAGTCTACTGGTGGTGTCAGAAATTGAATCCGGAGTCCCGGGTTCAAAAATGGAATTTTACAAGTGCAACACTAAGAATTTGAACGACCAACTTTGGCGTCGAATTCGACCGACCTAACAAGCTCAAACGGAAATAAAATCTAAAGGAGGCAGGAAGAGGGTTATACCAGCTGTGCACCGGAACTGGTAGCGCGTGAAACGGAGCTGCGATAACGAAGATACGAACCCGCGAAGTTGGCATCACGAAACTGTCCAAAAATAGTTCAATTTAAAACGTCAACTTGGCGGTCAGTTTTCACATAGCAAATGACAGAATTAACGGGTGAAATTTGAGAAGGATGAAGGGGTATATACCGAGATTGTGACGGAGTGAAGAAATTGCCGATCCAACGGTCGGATTGTCCAGAAAATCGGTACGAAGTTGCTGCGACGAAACTCGAATTCTGAAATTTCTCCGCGCGCGCGTCGACGGAACTCCGAGAAAAACGTTGAAATCGCCTAGACGGCACGTCCCGGAGGACGTTGGCCGCCACGGAAGGGTGCGGTGGTGTGCGCCCGGCCTAGGGGGGCTCGCTGGCGGTTCGCCGGAGTGGGGGTGGCCGGGGCGACGTGCGGCCGGCCGGCAGTGGCTGCTGCCGCGCGCCACTGCTACTGCTGCTGCGATGTGCTGCTGCGAGCGCCTCTGCTGCTGTACTGGCTGCACTACTGGTCGGGGGCTCGCCGGCCTGGCACAGTGGCGGAGCACGGCGAGCGGCGGCGCGCGGGTGATGGTGAATGAAGGTGATGATGGTGTGGTGGTTCGTGGAGGAGCTCGGATGTGTTCGGAAGGAAGAAAAAATGGAGAGGCTGATGGAGGAGCTCGAGATGGCTTTGTTGGATCTGCTGCTCGGGGAGAGGAGGGGTGGTTCGTGTGGTCGGCCATGGAGGTGAGGAGGAGAAGGAGAAGAAGAGAAGGAAGGTGGTGGTGGAATGGTGATGGGGATGTAGGTGATGAAGATGAAGAAGGAGGAGGGAAGTAATGGTTCGAGAGGAGGAGGAAAGGAGGAGCTCAGGGAGGAGCTTGGCCATGGAGGGCTCGGCCAAGGGGCTGTGGGGTGGTTTGTGGTGTTGTGTGCGTGATGGGAAGGAGAGAGAGATGATGTATATTATATATGAGTGTGTGTGTGATATTAATGAGAGAGGGAGAGAGAGAATGTAGAGAGAGGGAGAGAGTGTTGCTCGTACAGGAGGGGGGTGTGGGTGAGTGCTGATGTGAGAGGGGAGTGAGGTGGGGTGTTTGATTAGTAAGGAGAGAGATATTTTATATATTATATTATATATGTATATATATATATATACATATATAAAAGAGAGAGAAATAAAGATATTTTATATAAAATAACGTATTTTCAAAAAGGGGAAAAATGCAGACACATTAGGGGGATGTATGGACAGTCATGGTAGGGTCCACGCCAAACTGGGTCGGACGTTGGGCCAAGTTTGGACAAAGTCGAAGCCAAGATTTAATTAATTAATAAATTAAACAATTTAAATCATGGATGAAATAGGAGCACAAGGGAACGAGTTTGGATGGGACATGATATATCGACGTGAAGGTAATCTCGTCTACTACAAACTTCAAGAAGAAAGTTTCCAGAGACTGGCATCCCTGATGCTCTAGAATTTCAAGTCACGGTAAAGAGCATCTAATGATCGAAATTAATTATATAGAAATGAATTATTGAAAATAATTCATTAGAAAATTCGAAAAAATAATTCGGGAATTTCAGGGGGCTTACAGCTAGGGCTTTGTCGATTGGAGTTCCCCAAAGGGCGAATTCAGTTACGTTGATTCAGCATTCAACACCAACGTACCCTCAGTAACAAAAGCGGAGGCAGTCTTCCGCAATGGGCTGCACTCATTGTGGGAAGGCAGGACACGCTGTTTCGGAGTGTCGTATAGCACAGGGATTGTGCTTGGCTTGTGGGGCATCGAACCACATGATAGGGTCCTGCCCGAATAGAGCCAGTTCATCATCGTTGAACCTAACTAGTCCATCGGTTAGGGGACCAGCCCCAACACCAGTGCAGCAGCAGCAGCAGTACCAGCCTCCGAGGCCATTGCCGCCTCAGGCACAAGCCTTCCAGCAGTAGAGACCCCAGCAGTATGCCCAGACCCAAGCTCAGATGCAGAACTGGCAGAGAGGTTTCCAGCAGAGGGGACCAGCACCCAGAGGGCAAGGTCAGGCTATGGTTCTGACCGTGGAGGAAGAGTTAGCTTCAGGTGAGGTGGTGGCAGGTACCATTCTCGTCAACTCTTTTCCAGCATCAGTATTATTTGATTCGGGTGCATCGTATTCATTTATGTCTGTATGATTCGCTACACGGATAGGACTAGATCCCGAGGCATTATCAATAATGCTCAATATACTTACTGGTAACGGCCTTGTGGTAGTAGATAAAGTGTTTTCTCGTGTCGAATCGTAGTTAGCGATAGAGAGTTTCCCGCTAGGTTGATAGAATTTTCGATGGCCGACTATGATGTGGTCCTAGGAATGGATTGGTTGAAGGATCAATACGAAAGAATAGTCTGCCATATTGACAGGATTATTTTTCGTATTCCAGGCGAACCAGAGTTTTCATTTTCCAAAGGCGAAGTAGAACCTTCTCCACCAGTCTTGCGGATAGCAGTAGAAATAGCAGTTCAGTTTCCCAGAGTAGTAAAAGAGTTTCCTGATATATTTTCCGAAGAGCTTCCAGGCATGCCCCCAGAGAGAGATAGAGTTCACCATTGATTTGCTTCCAGGGACGGCACCGGTATCAGAGAGAGTCTACAGGATGGCACCTTCAGAGTTGGAGATTTTGTACAAGATGATTGAAGAACTCAGAACCAAGGGATTCATTCGTGCTAGCAGATCGCCTTGGGGAGTCCTGATGCTTCTTGTGAAAAAGAAGGATGGTACGTCAAGATTATGTGCTGATTATCGTACCTTGAACTCTGTAACAATCAAGAGCAGATATCCTCTACCAAGGATAGATGACTTATTTGATCAGCTTAGAGGAGCGACAGTATTCTCGAAGATTGACTTGCGATCAGGGTACCATTAGATCAGAGTTAGAGAGCAAGACATCCCAAAGACAGCGTTCAGATCAAAATATGGACATTGGGAGTTCCTTGTTATGCCATTTGGAGCAACCAATGTACTAGTCGTATTCATGGACCTCATAAATCGTATCTTCATGTCTTATTTAGATCAGTTTGTGATTGTATTTATAAACGACAACTTGGTCTATAGCAAGAGTGAAGCAGAGCATGAGTAGCACCTCAGAGTAGTCCTTCAGATTCTCAGAGAGCATCAGTTGTATGCGAAGTTCAGTAAGTACGAGTTTTGGTTTGACTGCATATCGTACTTGGGTCACATCATCACCTGAGGTGGAGTGGAAGTGGACCCCCAGAAGATAGTGGCTATAGAGTCATGGCCAGTACACAGTATAGTCGTCGAGGTTTGTAGTTTTCTTGGATTGGTCGGCTATTACCGGCGATTTGTTTCAGACTTTGCTCGGATTTTAGTGCCCATGACGCGGTTGAACCGTAAAGATGTACAGTTTGCTTGGATAGCAGTGTATCAGAGTTCGTTTGAGAAGTTGAAGCAGAGATTGATGACGGCCCCCATTCTCACTCTTCCAGATGGGACTGGAGGATTTTTAGTTTATTGTGACGCTTCTGGCAGAGGATTGGGATGCATCTTGATGCAGCATGGTAAGGTAGTCGCTTATGCGTCATGTCAGCTTCGTGACCATGAGAGAAATTATCCTACCCATGACTTGGAGTTAGCAGTAGTAGTTTTTGCATTAAAGCTTTAGAGGCATTATTTATATGAAGATCGGGTGAAGATTTTCACCGACCATAAGAGTCTTAAGTATGTGTTTACTCAGAAGGATCTTAATATGCGTCAGCAAAAATGGCTAAAGCTACTGGTGGATTATGACATCAACCTGCAGTATCATCCCGAGAAGGCCAACGTAGTAGCAGATGCATTGAGCAGAAGAGCTGAAGTTTACTTCCTAACATCGTAACCAGAGTTATTAGCAGACCTTCAGAAGATGGGGATAGAGATAGTTCTCCCTACTAATGTGGCATTGATGGCCAGCATGCAAGTTCAGTCCAGTATAGTTGAGAGGATCAAGATGGCGCAATCAGCAGATTCTAAGCTTCAGCGGCTTAGAGCAAAATGTGTAGCAGGACGGAGAGCAGAGTTATGCATTCACGACGATGGTATACTCCGACATGGGAGGCGTCTTTGTGTACCCAGTGGTGATATCAGACAGGAGATCATGGCAGAAGCTCACAGTTCTCAGTATTCAATTCATCCCGGTGGCACGAAGATGTATCGAGACATCCGTCAGCATTTCTGGTGGAATGGCATGAAGAGGAAGATAGTCCGGTTTGTCTTCCGATGTTTAGTTTGCCAACAAGTTAAGGTTGAACATCAGAGACCAGCCAGACTTCTTCATCCTTTACCGATCCCAGAATGGAAATGGGAGCACATTACTATGGATTTTGTAACTGGGTTACCTAAATTTCCAGCTGGAAGAGATGCTATCTGGGTTATAATTGATCATCTCATGAAGGTAGCTCATTTTCTCCCCCTTCAGAATTGGTCAGTCAACGGATCAGCTAGCAGAGATGTACCTCAGGCAGATTGTCAGATTGCATGGAAGGCTAGTTAGTATTATATCAGATAGAGATTACAGATTTATATCTCACATTTGGCGGAGTCTTCAGAAGAGTTTGGGGACTCGTCTCAAGTTCAGTTTAACATATCATCCGCAGACAGATGGTCAGTCAGAACGCACGATTCAGACTCTTGAAGATATGTTACGATCTTGTACGTTGGACTTCGGTGGTTTGTAGGAAGATTACCTGCACCTAGTGGAGTTCTCCTATAACAACAGCTTCCAGGCAGTATCCAGATGATACCCTTTGAAGCATTGTATGGCAGGAAGTGCAGATCCCCGTTAGCCTGGGATGATATAGGTGAGAGGCAGATGCTTGGTCGAGAGATAATTACGCAGACAATCGAAGTGGTCAGACAAGTCAGAGATCATCTTCGAGTTGCCCAAGATCGTCAGCGCCATTGGGCCGATTCTCATCGACGTCCCCTTGAGTTTTCAGTCGGCGACCACGTGTTCCTTAGGATCTCGCCTACCCGTGGCGTCATTCGATTCAGCGTACGGAAAAAGCTTAGTCCTAGGTATATAGGGCCCTTTGACATTCTCGAGCGAGTAGGTGATGTATCCTATCGTCTCGCTCTTCCGCCGTCGTTACGTGAGGTACATGACATGTTTCATGTATCCCAATTACGATGGTATATTCCAGATCTGAGCCATGTCCTTGATCATTCAGAATTGATTGTTGGAACCAACCTTTCGTATTAGGAAAGGCTCGTATCCATATTGGACCGAAGAGAGAAGGTACTCAAGAACAAGATTATTAGTTTAATCCGTGTTGCTTGGGGTCACCACTCTTTAGGTGAGTTAACGTGGAAGCGTGAGGATGATGTCCGCTCGCGATATCCACACATGTTGGACTCATAAGGTATAATGTCTTCCTCATCCCTTATGCTTTTAAATTCCTTGCTTGCATGAATGATTGCTTGATTGGTTGCTAGTCGTAGATGGCTTGTGCTTTAGTATAGCTTGCCCCGACATCTCTAGCTTCTTGATTAAATTCCGATGATGGAATTCTTTTAAGGTGGGTAGAGTTGTCACTCTCGTTTTCCGTTATACGTATTTCCAGTATAAGTATGCGAATTTCGACCCGTATTTTATTTACTGTATTTACGTATTTCTTTATTGCTTGCCTTGATGTATCTTGACTAAGGTTGACCTTGGGTTGGGTTAGTCCAACTTGACTTGCTTTGGATGGCTTGGTTTGGTTTATTCTAATGGTTGGTTCAACATGTTAAACCATTTCCTCTCTTTATAAAACCCAACTACCCCTTTCTCTCTCTTCACTACTTCCATTTACTTCTTCATCTTCTTCATTTACTCCTCCTACCTACCAAGCCCTAGGCAAGTGTAATCTTATTTCATGATGGATCTTAGATTTTTATTGTTTCATCATCTTTCCCTCTTGATTCTAAGTCTCATTAGAACTTGGAGTTCTTTGGTTAGATAAAGGGATCTTTGTAGATCTAAGTTTGTGTCATTTTTTGTTTTCTTGGTTTTTGATCTATCAAACTTCATTATTTTCATGTTTTCATTGTTCTATGTTGTAGATAATTCGATTTTATTCAAAATGGACCTTTGAAAACCCGAATTTTGAGTTATTTTGAGTGAATTATGGACTTTGGAAGTTCGTAAGTTCTATGGCCATCTTTCTCGAATTTTTGGAGAAGATGTAAGTCTTGACGCATATGTCCTGCGGACCGACTTGAGTCTGCGGATCGCATGCATGTATTTTTGACCGCATGTGATCTTTGCCGCATGCAGTCCTGCGGACCGCATGTTTGGGCCGCATGTGATCTTGGCCGCATGCAGTCCTGCGGACCGCATGCCTTGGCCGCATGCTTCCTTGGCCCCCATACCCTTGTCCCTTGCATGTTCTTTTATTATTATATTGTTATGTTTTAAATTGCTTACATCTTGTACTCAGCCTAACTTGTGACTACCCGATTTGATGATTGTGAATCTTGGACATAAATTGTCTTAATTTAACCCTGAACACGGCATGACAATATGGCTTTACATGAATAACTCTGAAATAATGATCCGTCGTGGTGCACTCTTGACAAGTAACTTGACATGATAATTCTTGATGGTGGTCCGTCGTGACGCACTCTCGACAAGATAAGTAATCTTGATAGTGGCCCGCTATGGCGCACTCTTGACAAGTAATCTTGATAAGTAAGTCTAGCATGTAATCTTGAATGTTGTTGCGACGGCTATCTTAACATGCTAAGTAATAACTCATCTTGACACCGTGGTTGATTGTTCTTGAATGTGCTTGTATAAGCTACCAGTCTCGTCTCGCATCATGTCTAGGACTTGCATCCCTGGTTACCATGGTCAGGAATTCATGTTGAATCTGACTAGGTTAATTACTAGATTGATCAAAGTAGCTCATATAGAGAGATGTTTCCAGTTACAGGCGATCCCGTTATCCCGGCCACACCTGATAGACTTGTAGCCCGCCGACGAGTAGGGCACATTTCCAGTCCACTGTCATATGGGGCACTTCTTGACAAGTAATATGCACACTGTCATGTGTTGCACTCAAAGTCACCTAATAATTTTTGATAAATCTTACATGAACCTCGCTGGATAGCTGCAGGGCTTGTGACTGCCGGAACATCTCATTGCATCTTGCTAGTAACTAGACTTGTGATAACCCTAGTTAGCTAAAGTATCAAGCCGTACTCTTTGCTTGGCCGTGAATGTTGGATAAAGTCCAATCCTGTCTAGTCCTGTCTAGATCCAATATATGGCTATCTCAGGACATGCTTGCTTACGCTTTACTCTTAGCAATAAATGGCTAGAGATCCGATTCTGTTCAGGCGAAGGGCTACAGCCTCGGTCCTTGTTTGGTTTAAGGAATGTAACCTGACTTCCGGAATAGTTCCTCATCCTCTTGTCATTTGTTGTCTTATTTACATTTCATGTCTTCTTGTTATTATTCTTGTTTATGTTCTGACATGCTGGTTTTAGTTCTTAAGTGAAGCCCCCTTGTGGCACTTGCTCTTTCTGGAGTCTGACCCAGCTGGTTTTGTATGGCCAGATTTCGGGACAACACCCGAGGATCTCCCAGCCATCCTGCCAGATGGTGAACACAAGAAGACATCCTGGCAACGAGTGGTTTTATTTGCTCTCCTACTCTAATTATAAAATTATTCTTTTGAGACGTTTAGCCGCCGAGCAAGTGTTAGCTCGTGTTGAATACTTATATTTCTTGTCTGCCTAAGGGTTGTAACATGATTGACAAATCCTAGGGTTGATCATGTAGGACTGAAACTCTTGTTAGTCCTCGTATTTTGTACGACTAGCTTCATGATCATCTGTATATGAAATGTATGAGACACCTTACTATTGAATATCTGATGGTCTAACATCTTGTAACTATTATTAATTGCTTGAGATTGAGACACTAGACTTGTTCTTGACTATAAGAGACTGACGGCTTGTAGATAAACCCTTATACATCTAGACAGCCATGATCGTATATCGAGGTGGATTACACTTCTATATACGTAGTTGGTTGTGTCTGTCCCCCGCTCTCCAGTATTCTGGTTCTGGGGCGTGACACTTGTGCCGATGATGAGGTATGGGTGTCTTTGTCGATGAGGAGATAATCCTTCCCAAAAAAAGAATGTCATCATATATAGCTCATTTGACATCTATAGGTGGAGTGGTTAGAGGTTGAAAAGATAAATGTATATGATATGAAGCCCATCCATGACGACCACCACTATACATCTGTGAATCTAAATTGTGTGAAAATACATCTAAATTATGTGAAAAATGATACATATGTTTAAATTGTGTAAAAATGATACATATGTATAATTAGTGCAATTTACATCATATGGGAGATGTATACATAATCATCCTCTTCATCATCCTTATCTTTATCATCATCGTTGTCGTCGTCGTCATCATCATCTTCTTCTTCTTCTTCTTCTTCTTCTTGGACAAAGTCAATTGTCTATTTGTGAGCTAATTTTTATATATCAACCTTTTCATCACCTCTATTAATTTTCTCTATAATAGCGTCAACCTTCATATCATTTTCGACACTTTCATCTGACTTTTGATGTATAAAGTTGAGGCTTTTCAACATCTTCCTCCTGGTATGCTAGCTCTCCAACATTGAATGTGTTTATAGTTTAGTCTTATATACCGTCCACCAATCATATTGATCTCTATGACGTCTTTGGTAACTTGTATAATAGACTTGAATAACTTGATTTGCCTTCACAAAAGTCGGACCCTCTTTATCTCCGTCGATGGTTTATACCAACAAATCCAAATTGTTTGTTAAAATTTTACCCTTGATTTGGTGTTGTACCGAACTAATCATATTTGAAAATCATAATTATCATGGCAGAAGGGGAGGGATATTACAACTCTACAATATCTCAAAGCACGCAATAATAATCAAAATATAATTCATCAATAGATGGTGTGTCTCACACAAATGCCAGAATCCTTTGTATTGAACCCATCGATAACAAATTCAACATTTATAAGATTCTGAGTTACTATAAACTTGAAGCCGCTAATGGTGCAGCCACACCATGTCCTTGCTTCCTTAATCGGCCAATTCTAAATGACGAAGGCTTTTATTCTTTAGTTTCGTTACAAGTTAGAAAACCTTTAATCACTGACTGATTATTTTAACGTTAGTTCCAATATCTACAAAAATCGTACACCGTTGGTATTCAATAAGATTTAAATTGCTTACATATGTATTAAACCAAGACATAAATTTATGATCAACCTCTCTTTGAAGTTCCTATTCATTATTATTAGGTATCATCAATCTTACTTCATCTCTATATACGCTAAGATAAGAACAAGTAGAGTTAATATACTTTTTGACATAACAAAGTTGAATCGCTTATCCCCAACCACTGTTTTTTAACTCATCGTGCCCCCAAACAACTATTTTTTACTAGTACCAACATGCTTGTCCCTTACATTGAATATAAATAGGTCTCCAATATTTCGTGCATCACCCACGCCTTCATCATTCATTTGGACCCCATTTCGACTTGTTTGGACATGACTATCAAAATAGACCGAACAAAAATTTGAAACCTACTTTAAAATATATGATTCGTATATCGAATCCTCTACATGAGCTTTATTATGGATATGCTACTTAAGGTGATGGAGAAACCTAGAAAAACACATTCTTTGTGGACGAATGTAGAATTTCTCAAAATTGTACTCATATATAGCTATTTTATCTCTCAAATGGATATTGGACAGCTCTACCGACATCTTTCGTACGGGAGATGAACCAACAAATGTTCCATATTGTCGAAACATTGAGGAAATATCTTCTACAATTTGCTCGGCCAACGGAATCCGTACAACATGAGAAAAAAACTTTCAGAGCAATCGATGGTAACCTCTCCATGAACACGTGACAGTCGTGACTCTTCATCCTCGTAAGATTGTGTTCGTCAAGATCAACACATCTAGCCATATTCAAAACATTGCCGTCAAGAAAGCAAACCGCTATTCAGTTGTATATTCCCAATTTCTCTATCATGTTAACAAGAATGACGCTATTGACAAATAACCCACTAAATCCCCTTTATTTTTAAGTTTAAATTTGGACGCTTGTATATTTTTGCCAAGTCTTGTCTTGCTTTGGGATTGTCCTTCATCTTTCCCTTAATGTTCATAACTATATTGAAGACATTATCAAACACATTCTTTTCATTATGCATGACATGAAGAATATGTCTTATATTATTCTCTCTCTAATAAGGTAAGTCCCAGAAGATGCTCTGCTTGGTCCAGTTATGGCTATGTTTGAACTCTTCAAAACATTGGTCATATATTAGATTTTCGATGGTGATCGATAAATTCTCTACCTCTTCCCAAATCTTGTATCCAGTCAATCTTGTAGGTGGATGAAATATTTCTTATTTACCAGTTCTAAAGGCCTTTTCGGTCTTTATCCAAGGATGTGACACAGGAAGAAACTGACAGTGATAGTGAAAGAAGCACACTTTTCCTCTATGTTAAAGACGAAACACCTTACTCTTTTTCATACATATTGGTCAAGCCTGTAAGCCCAATTCCCAATTTTTTTTTAAATTTTATTCTTTTATTTGGTTTTAAATATTTTCTAATTAGATAGTAAATTTTATTCTGTAAAAGTTATTTGGGTTGGCGAAAGGATTTGTCAAATTGTTTTAAGTTGATTTGTATTTATGAAATTATATTTTAATGATTTATTATTATCAATTTAAAATCCATTTTAAATATTATTAGATATTATTCTATGAATTTAGATTGGATCAATTAAAGTGATTAAGATTTAAATCATTGGAAAGATTCATTCTAGATTTTGTTCTTCCCTAATTAGGAAATCCCCCTCTCCTATATAAAGAGGAGGTTTCCTCTATTTTTCCTACAACCACAATTTCTCAAATCCCACAACCAGTCGTCGATCATCATTATAATATGCACCGTGTTCGTGTAATTCATTTCCATTATTTCTATTTACAATTATAATTCGTTTGCCGCGTCGACAACCCCGACACAATCCAAATCTTCAATTGTCGATCTCCAAATCCCTAAGGGGGCGTTTGGTTCAAGTTTTTGAGGCTTGGGAATGGGATTTGAATTCCTTACCCATGTTTGGTATGTTTAGGATTGGGAATGAGGAGGGAATAGGAGGGGATTATGTGGGAAAACTATTCCCATGGATGTGGGAAAGCTATTCTCAAGCCCCCCTTGAGAATAGATTTGCTTTCCTAGGAATGATGTTTGACTATTTTGTTTGGACGGTTATACCCTCTCTTTATTTTCAAAATTTCAACTCCTATTCCAAACATGTGAATCATCAGGAAATTAGTGAAAGGGTATAAAAGTAAAACTAAATAAATTAAGATTCATATCCATGTGTGAAACAAACATGAAAATAATTTTTTTTATATTTTGAACTACCTATTCCCAACTTAACCAAACATGGGTATGGGAATGTTGAATTCCTTTCCCATAGGAAAGGAATTGAAAATCTATTCCTAGGAATCTAAAAACTTGATCCAAACGAGCCCTAACTCTAATCCCCAAATCTCTAACCTAATTCCCAAATCCTAAACCTAACCCCAACCTCAACCCTAGCCTAATCCGATCTCTGCCACCGGCAAGCACTGCCGTGCCACAGTCGCATCTGTGCGCGGCCAATCTCAGCACCACGCCTGCCACAAACCACAGCCCCGCCAAGCTGTGCACTTTCCTACAGAATACACATCACCACCAGAGCCCGCCTCCTCTGCAATAACTCCGACCGCTTGCGCCGACGCCTAACGCCGTCTCCTTCCCCTTAATCTCCTCCCGACGCTCCGCCCGGACCGCCCTAGCGCCATCCACCGCTGTGGCCGTGCCACCTTTCTCTCCACCCGATCCCCTGTCCACTGTCATAGCTTCGACCATCACCGGCCCACCATGGCACCCACTATGGCACCCACTACTAAAACTGATTCCGTCACCACCACCGTCGACATCAATACGACAACTAAATCAAATACCACCACTTACCTCGCTACCGGTGCATCGCCCTAGCGTCGCACTCTTCTCCGACCGTCCGCTCGGTGTGCATCCCCGTGGCCACCGCCTCCCCTTGCACGACCTCCAGCCACTGGCTTCCTCCGCGTCGTCTCGACGTCCTCGTGCGTCGACCTAGGTGCCACCGTCTTTTTGGCCGGCGTAGCTGCACTCTTCCCCCTTCTTCTTCCCCCTCCTCTCGCTCTGCGTGTTCCTTTCCTTCTTGAGTATTCTTTCTGCAGAAAATTTCATGAGAAGCAAAAAAGTTTACAAAAATTGCGTAAAAGACATCAAGTTAAGAGAAATTCCAACAAGAGCACAGTCGCGCCCCAAATTAGGGCGTGAAAAATTTTGACGCCCTAATTTAGGTCGTCAAAATACGTTTTTTCTTAATCTCCTTTCTTAATCCCTATCCCTTTCTTAATCTCTTCCTGTTAATTGTTAATGCGAAAAAATGAAAAATGGCGCCCCTAAGAAGGGTGCCAAATTTTTGGCAAAAAAAATGCGCCCTTCTTTGAGGCGTTGAATCCTTTATCCATTAGGACTCTACCTAGTGGGAATTCGTGGGCTCTCCATCTAGACTATAATTTATGATTATAACAAAAAATATTGTAAAAAATGAGGAAAAAAATAAAAATAAAATCTGTTTGTAATTATGTGGTGGCACACATATCAAAGTGCCCCTTCTGCTGGATCCCAAAACATGAAGGTAAATGTTTGGGTGCGGCAAAGCCAGGTGTCGGTTAGACAGTCCTCTCAGGCCTTTTATCCAGAATGGATAAAGGAATCCACGCCTCAAAGAAGGGCGCATTTTTTTTCCCAAAAATTTGGCGCCCTTCTTAGGGGCGCCCTTTTTCAGGAAGAATTAGATAGGGATTAAGAAAGGAGATTAAGGGAAAACGTATTTTGACGACCTAAATTAGGGCATCAAAATTTTTCACGCCCTAATTTGGGGCGCGACTGTGCTCTTGTTGGAATTTCTCTTAACTTGATGTCTTTTACGTAATTTTTGCAAACTTTTTTGCTTCTCATAAAAATTTCCGTTCTTTCTGAGAATTCTCTCTCCACCCAAAAAATAGACTCTGGGAACGAAGCAGTATCTATTCTACTATATAATCTATTCTACTATAGGGCCCGGCTATACACACCCCAAGACTTGCTAAGGACACCCCAATTACTAAGTACACCCCATATATATTTAATAAAACTTAAAAACATACTAAGCACACCCCATGCTTTGACAAAAATGCCCTTTCTAAGCACACTCCACTCTCCTCTCTTCTCAAACCAATAATCCTAAGTACACCCCATTCTATAAAAGCTAAACACACCCCATTTCTATTCACCACTAACACTACATTCTTTTCTCTCTCCCGAAGACCAAGCGGCCGAACCCCCCCTCCCGTTCGACGACAAGGAGTCCCGTTCGACGACAAGGAGTTTGTTTCGTTACAATGGTAGGCCAATCCGAAGACCGATCCCAAGATGAACCCCAATCCCAACAATATGGTAAGTTTTTCAAATCGAACCTCACCATTACTTCGAACTGAGTCTTTCGTTTAGGATCACTGAATTAGGGTTTAAAAAACCCATCATTTTCTAGCCCGTGCATCTTCATTTTCATTTTTTTTTCGATTTTTGCTGTTCTGCCCGAGCCTGGTTGGTCGGGCAGAAAATAGTACGTTTGACAACACGAAGTCGAACACTTGTGCAGACGTTCGACAGTAATATGTCGAACACTCACGTATTGTTCGACAGACATATGTCGAACATCCTGCTTATGTTCGACCTACATATGTCGAACAGTAGGTTCTTGTTCGACCTGTAATGGTCGAACAATATATATTTGTTCGACCAGTGTTGGTCGAACAGTTTATTTTGAATGTATATATTGTTTAGTTTTTGATATTTCATTCAATTTAGCAGGAATGACATATATTAGGAGACAATCTATAGCTTCTACTAGGAGGCATCGGTTAGAAGAGTTGGCAGCTGCACGAAGCAGTCGTCAAGAAGGAGCAACAGTTGCTCCGATTCAAATGTAAGAGCAATGTGCTGCGGAAGAAGAGGCAGCTGCACGTACTAGTCCAACAGCTGTTGCAAGTCAAATTAGCGAGCAGCAACGTGCCGGAGAAGAAGAGGATGAGGAACATGTCGAAGAAGAAGAAGAACAAGAGGAAGCGCATGATGAGGAAGAAGAGGAAGCACGTGCTGAGGAAGATGAGGAAGCACGTGCTGAGGAAGATGAGGAAGAAGGTGTTGACAGTGATATATTGACGGGCCCTTGTCCCGGTGGACCTCAGGATCCCCGACTTATCCCAAGTTTCAAGACTCATGTGGCGTTCCAGATTTGGAATGGGATTGAAAGGCCCTTATTGAGGTGTTGGTGCCACACGACCAAGATGGAGACTTGGAAGTTTGGTCAAGGGGGTAATGAATTTAAGGAGTTGATCCATCGTTCCAAAATTCTAGACTTGAGATGGATTTCATATAAGACGTCGAAAAAAAATCTAATTTGCACGTTTGTTGAGCATTGGCAACCGGAGACCAACTCATTCCATATGCCATTCGGTGAGATAACAATTACGTTGGATGACGTATTTTGTCTTACCGGACTTCCGGTTAGTGGATTACCTGTTGTTGCACCAGAGTCGGCAAGGGGACCAGAGGAACCCAAGAAAATGATCAGTAGATTATTAGGGGTGACAGAAAGGGAGGCTATCGATGCTCTTCAGGGCCAGAGAGGTAGCTCGGTCCGGATTGAGTGGCTCCGTTCACGATTTAGTGGAGATGTCACTAGTAGGGATGAGAGGAAAAGAAGACGTGCAGCCCGTGCATATTTATGGTTCGTGCTTGGATGCACAATATTTGCAGACAAGAGTGGCACACGTGTGGACACGAAAATTCTCAGTCTTCTAGAGACGGTCAACCGCGTCAATGAGTATGCTTGGGGAGCAGCTGCTCTAGCATACTTGTATCGACAGCTTGGTTTAGCATCTCAGAGTGGGGTGCGACAAATATGTGGATATCTGACGTTACTGGAGGTAGTTATCTCTCCTTATTATATGCATGTTTTTATGTTATTATCTCATTCTTTTATGTGGATATTTATGTTTTGTTTCTATGTCCGATATTTGTTTTTTCAGGCCTGGATATACGAGTATTTTCCCTTCACAAGGCCAACCCATAATATCAATTATAAGTTGGGCGATCCACTTGCTTTGAGGTGGTCCAAAAGATTCCATTCTGCAGGAACTGCCGACCGGGTATTGGCCTTGAGGGAGGTTCTGGACAATCTCCAAGTACATAGTGTGAGTGTTATTACATTCTTTTACGCCATTTATTAATGTGTTTTATGTATTAGTAATTATGTTTTCTTATGATGTAGGTCAATTGGACACCCTACAATGGGATGCGGGGCTCTTATCCTCGGGACAATGTCACTTTCTACCACGGATGCATACGTGCATTTAACTTGTGTAGAGCCGTATCATCCCGACCGCATGCTTCGACAATTTGGATTACTCCAGAAGATACCTGATTTTCCTTTGATTCCAAGTATTGTCCGTCGGGAAAATACGGGCCAGAAGTACAACCTGACGTGGGATGTCTTGGGAGGTTACTTCCGATTCTGGAGCAGCCACGTACTATCGGCCGAAGCCCGCGGGAGAGCTGCAAATCCCGCATGGGAGTGTTCAGACGATTATCTGCATTGGTATAGGACATTTTCACATCCTATCATCCAGGATCCGGAGAACATCTCTACCGCCGTCGGCACTACATCTACCCAGGCAGGGCCACAACCATAGGAAATGATCGGAAATGCTTTGGGGTATTTAGAGCCGGTCTACCAGCAATAGGTAGAGAATGAAGAGGGTCTAGACACATCGATGCTAGTCCCAGCTTTAGTCGGCGCCTACGTGCTTTGAAGATCGCGCATGAAGAACCACCAGAATCTTCGAAGGGGGCGTCTACTAGTAGGAGTCGAAGATCATAGATTCATGTTATGAACTATGTTGTGAACTCTATTGTGAACTATGTTAATGAACTCTGTGCTTTGTTATGAACTCTGTGCTTTGTTATGAACTCTGTAAATGTACTCAGTTTATGTGAATTTTGCTCAAATATGATCATTTTGAACTCTGCAAATGTACTGAAAATATACTGAAAATGTACTGAAAATGTAATCATTTTGAACTCTGTAAATGTACTGAAAATGTCCATTATGTGATCATTTTGAACTCTGCAAATGTACTGAAAATGTACTCAGTTTATGTGTCCATTATGTGCTCATTTTGAACTCTGTAAACTTATTTTTTTTGCTGAAAATTGTACTGCTCGACCAGTAAAGGTCGAACATCATTCTTCTGTTCGGCAGTTACAGGTCGAACAGTATGGTGATGTTCGACCTGTAATGGTCGAACAGTATGGTGATGTTCGACCTGTAATGGTCGAACAGTAGGGTCCTATCCGACCATTAGTTGTCGAACATAAATGGTCTGTTCGACCTGTCATTGTCGAAGAGTAGGGTGTTGTCCGACCTGCAATGGTCGAACAGAAGGATTTTGTTCGACCTGTAATGGTCGAGCAATGTAATTTTAAAGAGAATGCAGAACAATACAGTGCATTGAACATCTCATAAAATCTCATAATGTTGAACAATACAGTACATTGAACATCTCATAAAAATACTGTACATTGAAAAATACAGTACATTGAACATGTCATAAAAATACAGTACATTGAACATCTCATAATGTTGAAAAATACAGTACATTGAACATGTCATAAAAATACAGTACATTGAACATCTCATAAAAATACAGTACATTGAGAAATACAGTACATTGAACATCTCATAAAAATACAGTACATTGAGAAATACAGTACATTGATCTTATCATGGTAAAATTTCACATAAACTGAGTTTTACACTAATCGTCCAAACTAATCGGATCACCATCAACATGTGAGCTTTTGGAGGGAACACTTTCACGATACTTTTCAATCCGTTGTTTATAAATTTTGCCCCAACCAGCAGCACATGGAAGACGCAGAGTAGACCATCTGTTGATAATGGGTGGTAGTGGTGCGTCTGAGGCCAAATTTACCTGTATACAAATAAATAAAAATATATTAATCGTCCATGTAAACGATGAAATGATACAACCTCAAACTTACATTAGAAAATAAACTTTACCACGATGAAATGATTGGTATCAACAAATGCCATGCATACAAGTCGAGGGTTTCTCATGGGTAGAAACATAACGTTGACATCACCGTGCATGTGAACGATGGCCATGTTGTAGGCCGACGCCGCCAAGTAGTACATATCGGGAAATGACCACCAATACTTGCGGTCAAAAATCGGGGCTACGAAGCAATTCAAAGATTCTAGTACCTGTTTTGGAGACCCCTAATCAAGTTACATCTGTCGTATATATCTCCCAAGAGTGTGATCTCTTGGATGAGGTCACTACGTACTTTTGGCCAAGATTCCTCCCCCAGCCCTAGTGCATGGGCTATGCATCGAAAACCACAATGTCCATCCCCTATTACATTTTCCGTACTCAATACATACGGATGATGTTGAGGTAGAACTTGTCCTATATACGCAATATCGGTGGCATTGCGTGATGACTTCCGTCGAACATGTTGCTTTCCCCTTCGGATAGAAGTGAACATTGGTTTTGCCGAAGAAGGTCCATCGAGCATTATAGTTTCATCCAAAGGTGAACAACTATCATGAGCAGACTCAACAATTTCAAATTTGCTTGGTTCACGCTTGGTCGAATGTGAAGTGCGGATTTTCGTTTTACTTGGCCTACCACGAGGTCGTCTGTAGCCTACTGGTTCAAGCAGTGAAGATGTCGAAGGAACTGATATCTCCCGAAGTCTTTTCAGCATCAACAACCTTTGAGCATTGGTAGCCGCATCGAACATATGATTAATAGTTGCCATGGTCTCTACGCAACGACTTCGGACATCTGCATCAGCTGCACTGTCCGTTTTGGAGGGTTCATAATCTAACTTCGTCCAAAATCTGTCAACCATATCTAACTGGATAACCTGACCATCCCGTTTCAATACTGCAAGTTCATGTGCACAAGGCAACCCGCAAGTTCTCCTTAACACACAACCATAAAGGAGGGGATCTACACCGGTATTATCTATACCCTTCATCTCCTCGAATATCCTACCAAGTGCATGATGAGACACCAATCCTCGGATATTCTTAAATAGAGGGGAACTATAACGATGTGGTGCCACATTAAGGCTCATCTCAAATGAGGCCTTAATTTGGTTGTGTTGAGCGATCAACAAATCATGTATCCTGCTCCATGAGATCTCAAAATTGGATTGACTAGTGCTCAACTGTTTTTTCAATTTTGCATGTGCACTCTCCGCCCTGTGAGTATGAAATTCATACAGTTAAAATCGTACATTATAACGTAATTAACATATATATATGCAAACTAAGGTTTAAAGACACGTACCTGCTACTTGTCGTGTTCTCAAAATGCATCACATTGTTAGTCCAACAAGAAACAAATCTTTCTTTAAACGGCTCAATCTAATTCTTAATGGCATAGTTAACTGCTTTTGGATAATCGTAGAAATCTTGCTCCAATCTTCTAAGTAACTCATTAAATCTTGGTTGATCTTCGGCAAGAACCAACGAATTCCATGAGTTGTTAAAAGAATCCCACTTCTCCTTGGTACGAAATAACTTCTTGCAGTTGGCCAATATATTCTTGCTAATATGCCACCGACATAGCAAGTGTGTGGAGCTGGGGAACGTAACGCTTATAACATTCATAAGTGCTACCTCACGATCAGTCACAATCACCTTCGGTAAGCATGATTGATCCACTAATCCTTTAAGCGTACTAAGCGCCCATATATAATTATCCTCCCGTTCAGCCTCCATATAAACACATGCCACAAAAAATATAATATTTGTGGATGTGACCCCTACTACTTCCAATAGTGGCATCCTGTACCTGTTTGTCTTGTAGGTACAATCCATCAATAATATTAGAAAAAGCACGCAACAAATCCACGCTAGTCCGGTGAGCATAAAATAGATCCTTCACTTTATCGGTTTGCTCACATCTCTTATCTAAATAGAAGTACTTTTCTGAGTCCAACTTATCCAACAAGTACTGCATTTGAGATAGGCTCCCATGCTCGACAACTCTATGCTTTTGCCGAGCATTGTAAATTGTCTTCAATGTCGACTCATTCTCGCTAAAGGATTCCTTCAATGTGCTCAATATATCTTTCGGCCTTGTATTGTTCTTCGATAAGTCTTTCACAAGTTGATCTTCAGTCGGTGTTTGTCGACCGGCATATGAGTGTCCAACCAAATTGCGTCCGAGTGGGTGATTATGCGAGCCGCATACAACAGTCAATGACCACTGTCCTAGGTTATTGAATTGCACTCCTTTCAATTGAAACGGACAATCACATTTTTTCGTCCCCGTAAGCTTTTCCCGTCTTGCCTTCTTTGTAATGTTCGCCGAATTTGTTTCAGCAACTTTAGTCTTGGGAGGCCGATATTTACCACCGCGCTCACAACCCAAAACTATTCGAGCCCGCCTTCCATCCCCGCTATCGGATCGTTTAACCAAAATGACCATATTATGACGTCTTCCTACCGTCTGTGCCCATCTCAACAACGATTCACGATTATCAAATATCTCTTCCGTCTGAAATTCTTCTGAAAAATCAACTTGTTCATACATGGAAAAGTTAACAATGCTCAATTCATTGTTCATTCCAGTGTCATTTGAAGAACTATCCTGAAAAGAAAAGACCCACACTTTACTAAGTTAAAAAAAAATTCAAAAAACACAGTGCTCGACCGTTACAGGTCGTACAAACATCTTCTGTTCGACAGTGACAGGTCAAACTTGTCAAAAAATGTTCGACTTAACAGGGTCGAACAATACAAGACACGTTCGACAACTCCTAGTCAAACATCACTATTATGTTCGACAACTAGCAGTCGAACAGAACATGAAATGCGCGATGAACACAGGTCGTGCATATCGCAAATTTTTTTTTAATTTCTCGTTTGGAACGATTCTCATACTAATTTTAATACTTGAAAACGAACAAGAAGGTGGAGAGAGTATGTACATTGTGTCTTTCAGATGGACCACCTTCCTCCATGATGGCTTCTCAACTTAGAAAATTTCTAGGGTTTTAGGGTTTTGTTGGAGAAGATGATGAAAGAAGGAAGAATGAGGAGGAGGATGGTGGGGTGTGAAAATGAGAGAAGTGTTTGGGAAGGCTGATGGGGTGTGGTGGGGTGTGAAAATGAGAGAAGGGTATAATAGTTATTTAACATTGAAGTAATTTATAACTTAAGTTACTTGGGGTGTGCCAAGTAACTGCTGGGGTGCGTTTAGCCGTGCCCTCTACTATATCTAGTCTACTATATAATAGGAAAACTTAGATGGTGAAACTTTTAAATTCCAAAAATACCCTTATATACTTATACTAATTAAAAATAGTTCATTAATTTTAATAAGGACAACTTAGTAATTAGGAAGACTACCCTTTGATCTTCCTAAAGAGTCTTTCTAAACTAATTAAGAAATGTTAAAATACGTGTAAGGCACGTGCACATATGCTAGTTAGTATAAAATTTCTTTGAATTAGTATTTAAGTGATTAGTAACAGCAGAGTATATAATTGTATATAACTTGCTGCTTTACTAACAGTATTATCAGTAGCTTTATTATTATTATTTTGTTTCATTGAATTTGGGTCAGGAAGTGTGGGCATTCCATGGACCGATTGAGAATGGGTTGGATTTAGTTTTCTTTTAATGATTTAATTATTATTATATTTTGATTTACTATTAAACATCTATTTTTATAAAAGTTTATATATAGTATCTATGGGCTTGCCCTTAAATACATTTTTGGTATTATTATTATTATTATTATTACTGTTATTAATATTTCTAAATTATTGTGTAACAAATATATATTTTGGTCTTGGTTATAGTGGGCTTTTATTATATATATATATATATATATATATATATATATATATATATATATATATATATATATTTTGGAAAAATGGTAAATTTTATTCCAAAAGTAACGCAATAATCTTACAACATACAATCGGAGTGGGACTCCCACTCTTCAGTTCCCCATAGTATTAACATCAAACTCTATGTTATGGATGATGCCTAACGGAGGGGTGACTAGCCCCTCAAAGATGCGATGGTTCCGTTCCCTCTATACATGCTAAACCGCGGCTGCCAGTCGAACTCGGGCGGTCCGAAAAAAGATCGCCAAAGTAGTATATAATGGCACTGTCTTTCTGAGAGCACGCAACAAAATATAGATGACTCTCTGTCCGCCCGAATTGTGGGGTTCTGACCTGTACTTCGACCTGTATCTAAGCTTTCTAGTTTTTTATTTTTGGCTTCCGACTGCCTAACGACCCTTTCGGCCCAGTCGTCCGCAAAGACCCCCGTCGCCGCGACGTACCTCAGCCAGACCGTCGACACAACCCCGACGACCACCGGGCTGGCCCCGAACCTCTCCACCAGCGCCTTGCACTGGCTCTCCAGCATCACCTGCAAGCCCTCCAAGTACTTCGTCTGTATTCCATCCGCCAGCGCCTCCCCCTCCGTGCCCGCGCCTGGACCGGACCTGAAGTCCCTCGGCTCCTTGGCCCCGTCGTCGTGGAACCCGAAGGCGGCACCTCTCCTGACGTCTTCGTCGCTGTCGACGTCTCCGGTGAGAGCTCGGATGATGTCTCGCCTGGAGAAGGATGGGTTAGGGTTAGGGTTAGGGTTTCTAGGTTTGGAGCGGGTGAGGTGGAGGTTGTAGATGTCGGAGCCATCCGGGTTGAGGTCCTCGTGGGCGGTCTGGGTGACGATGAGGTCCTGGCTCTGGGAGCCGCAGGCGAAGCAGTAGAAGAAGCCATCGTCGAAGTCCTGCCGGTCGTCGCAGCAGTCGCAGTAGAGGTGGCCCAGGACAGCGACGAGGGTTCCTCTTCTTCCTCCAAATCAAATTGTTCAATTTTATGTTTTTTTAACAACTTCCTTCATTTTCACCTAACTCTTACTCTAATTAGTGCTAGAAATCTTAGTAATGGGTTCTCAAGATGTTGCATTTTGACGTGGGCATCTCCCAAATTGTTCAAATTTGTATCTTTTTCTCTGTATTTGTTCTTATTCTTAGTTGGCTTTTTGTTTTTCTCTAAATCTACCGATTTGTTTATAGAATTTCTTATGTTGAACAGATCTGCAATGAGTTCTTCTAAAAATTTCAATTTTTGCTCCTTTTCTTCCTAAAGATTGAATCTTGAAACCATAGCCTTCGCATTGAGTTGAAGAAAATTCGGTCAAAAATATATAAAAATAAAAGTGCAAAATAGAATAAGAAGAGGTTGTACGTGCTCAAAATTTGAATTCCTCAAAATTTGGTGGTGAAACTTTTGAGTACGTGCTTTGCACGTATTTTAAGTATAATATCTTTCTTATGATACTCTACATATATTTTGAGTACGTGCTTTCCATTATATAGATTGAAATACCCATTCCTCAAAATTTGAACTTCACCATCCGGTGTGCGCGGCCAATCTCAACACCATGCCTGCCACAAACCACAGCCCCGCCAAGCCGTGCACTTCCCTACAGAATACACATCACCACCAGAGCCCGCCTCCTCTACAACAACTCCGGCCGCTTGTGCCGACGCCTAGCGCCGGTCTCCGCCGTCTCCTTCCGGCGCTCCGTCCGGACCGCCCTAGCGCCATCCCCCGCTGTGGCCGTGCCACATTTCTCTCCACCCGATCCCCTGTACACTGTCACAGCTTCGACCATCACGGGCCCACCATGGCACCCACCACTAAAACTGATTCCGTCACCACCACCGCCGACATCAATTCGACAACTAAATCAAATACCACCACTCACCTCGCTGCCGGTGCACCGCCCTAGCGCCGCACTCTTCTCCGGCCATCCGCTCGGTGTGCATCCCCGCGGCCACAGCCTTCCCTTGTACGACCTCCAGCCACTGGCTTCCTCCGCATCGTCTCGACGTCCTCGTGCGTCGACCTAGGTGCCACCGTCTTTTCGGCCGGCGTAGCTGTACTCTTCCCCCTTCTTCTTCTCCCTCCTCTCGCTCTGCGTGTTTCTTTCCTTCTTGAGTATTCTTTCTGAGAATTCTCTCTCCCCCCAAAAAATAGACTCTGGGAACGAAGCAGTATCTATTCTACTATATAATCTATTCTACTATATCTATTCTACTATATAATAGGAAAACTTAGATGGTGAAACTTTTAAATTCCAAAAATACCCTTATATACTTATACTAATTAAAAATAGTTCATTAATTTTAATAGGGACAACTTAGTAATTAGGAAGACCACCCAGCACCCAACTTTGCTCAGCCCAGATCTGCCAATATAGGGCACACTCAAAGAAAATGCCCTACAGATTCATTCTCTACACTACATAGCACACACTTAGGGTCTGGAACCGGCACCCCAGAAGCACTAAGTCGATCCCTCGTCAATAGGCGGCCCGGAAGAAGCTTGTAAACACAAAGTTACATCTTTCGGGCGAGTCCCTTGCACCATACAAATTCATAGTCAGTACTCCGAGGATAAGTGCGCCGAATGAGGTTGTAGCAGCTCCAAAACTGGAACATTCTAGTCCCCGAAGAATCTTCTGGCGGCTCCCAAATCCACCGATCAGCAGGCAGACCAGGATCAATGACTACAGAACTGATACTCTCACCCATCTCTGCAGTATAACGATATGACTCAGGCCTCCACTCTCCATCGTGGATAATGCGTCGACAAGTCAGTCCCCGACTGTCCTCCTGATTCGACGGAGCTCTCCTGATTTCTAATAGAGATTGCCGATCTATCCAAGGATGTCACGACCCGTACCCTGAAGAGTGACACTAGTACGTGGTTACGTCCAGCCTACGCCGCAGAATCGGCGATAGAACGCTGTATATAGGGTCTGTAAATACTACGACTAAAACAGATAAAGGTACCTGTACAGTATATACACCCCGAATGGAGGTGACATAGCAATACAATCTCAATCACAAAATAAAACTAAGATAGATAGCATGGAAAGGAAATATGATAGATAAAAGCAGGAAATAAGTTCAAGATCCACACAAGTCCAAAGCTAAACACCACAACACAGAATATAATATAAATACCACAATCTGAATGTACTAGCTGGATCGCAGTCCAGGCAAACCTAACTAAGCTACTCTACTCTGGAAGTACAAAGTCTAAAGGCTCTACTATCAAGCCACGGTCCAAGTCTACTCCATCTAACCCGTCCCCATAATAGGTCGGGCAATCTGCCTCAGAAACATCTGTAAAATTGTCAACGGTATCCTGTCAATAAAATAAACAAGTACAAATATTAATAGCAGTTCCATATGAATTGACAAATTCTATAAGAGACAGTGTGATGAAATACAAGACAAAATCAACAGAAAATATATATCAAGATGTGAGTACTGAAAAGGACGACAATATGTATATATATAGGGCGACTTAGGAACTATTCGGAAGCCGAGCTACAATTCTTAAACCAAACACGGACCGGGGTTGTAACCCTTCTCCCGAACAAAACTTAGCCTCCTATGAAAAATAAATATAAAAATGTGACTTGAATTATTAGAGCACTATGTGATCGGCTAGGAAATCATGGTTGTACGGTTATCCACTTGGCCCGACAATCGACGGTGATCTCATGAAAGTCCTGTCGGCCAACCTGGATAACAAGGACATGGAGGTATCTGCTACACCCTACGTGAGGTGAGAGTGGTGCAAGTAAAATAGTGACATGGGGCTTTGATCACATAACTCCTAATAATTTCCCCCATCCCCGAATAGTATCATGGATCCGGACATGGCACGTCATGACACGTGATTCAAAAGCAGGGGGCCAGCCCACTCCCAAATCGATGTCTATATAAGTACATGAAACATGAAATATCACACACTGATATACCAAGAAAATTCGGGAATAATATCTCATGACAGGATCCGACGTATACTAGTCCGTGATCCATCGTGTCGGGAATCATGTAAGACACTATAACTGAATCGGATATAGTAGATATCAAGACAATGAAAACTATCAGTGAATATACTCGCTTGTGGTCCTGAGCTGATAAGGTGAACAGATGCTCAGAGTAATCACAGACCTAAAATGAGATACTATAAGTCAAACAGGGTTTTATACTAAAAAGGAAACTAATTTAAGTCATGAATGCAAGTCTAAGTCAAACTAGGTCAATCTAGGTCAAACTGAGTCATACTAGGTCATATTGGTTCATACTAGGTCATACCAAGTCACTGGGAGTCAATCCAAGTCAAACTAGGTCAGACGGGGTCAAAGGTTGACTTACAGTTGACTTTTAGTCAACTGATCAACCCTGGTCAACTCTGGTCAAACTAGTCTAATGTTGACCAACTGTTGACTTTCAGTCAACTGGTCAACTCTGGTTTGGTTTCGGTCAAATCTTGTCACTTATAGGCTAAGTTTGACTCTCGGTTGACTTTTGTTGACTTTTGGTCAAAATGGTCAAGCGAAGTCAAAACTAGTCTAGGAGCACTATATTTGACCATTACCAACTAAAGGAACCAAGTTCTAACCATATCTTGAACTCTAAACTCAAATACCTACATTATCCTTACCAAGGTAATCCCGATACCTTGCCCAATACAAAGGAAATCCCGCTAATTCTCAAGATACTAGCCTAGGCTCCCTAGGGTAGTTAGATACTATCTTATCTAAGGGTTACCTACCATGAATTATAGGTTTCCTAGATATCTAACCTATCTTAGATCATATGTTGGTTATCTAACCATTACCTTATCCTATACCCTCTTACCATTCTCACTTCTAACTAACCACTCACTCACACAACTCACTCACTCACTCACTCACATATAACACCCATGATACCACACTTATAGTTTCTCCTATGGGCTCACATACACACACACATAGCTGTGTTTTAGGACAGCTAAGGACAAGTTGTAGGGTGGTTTTGGGGACTTCTATTGGCTGATACATAGGCTTAGTATAGGACTGAAATGTGTGTCATGTGGGGACTGGTTTAGACTGACTTGGGGACTGAAACATGGGGCTAACCAAGGGTTGAAATATGGGGGTGTATAGGACTAATTTGGACAGCTTGTATAGCTGGTAGTAGGGATTGGTTTGGACAGGAATTGGACTGGTTTTTGGACAGGTAATGGACTGGTTTTTGGACAGCCTATAGGACAGGTTTTAGGGTGGTAAGTAGGCTGGTTTTGGGCTGTCATTTGGACAAGTTAAGGGAGTGTTTGTATAGTGGTTTGGGACAGTCAAAGGGACTGGTTTAAGGGGTGGTTTGGACAGCTACAAAGGATGTTAAGGAGGTTGTTAATGTGGTTTGTAGGGGCCTGGGTTTTAGGCTATTATAAGGGCTGTTAAGGGGTAATTTGGGACTGCTATGAAGGGCTAATCCATGGGCTGATATAGGGTGGTTGAGGGGGGCTGTTTAGTGGTGTTTTAGGACAGGTAAGGGGCTATTTTGTTGGGCTGTTTAGGACCTATTTTGGGACAGGTAAGGGGTTGTTTTAAGGGACTAGTATAGGGTGGTTTGGGTGGCTACTGCTGCTATTGCAACTGATATATAACAGTCCCCCTTGGGGACTGTTCAGGTATACAAATCAGTCCCCCTTGTGGGGACTGATACCCCCAAGCTACTGCTGTATGCACAGCTCCCCCTTCCCTCTATCACTCAAAACACCAC
The DNA here is from genome assembly GCA_029216955.1 of Iris pallida. Lineage (NCBI taxonomy): Eukaryota > Viridiplantae > Streptophyta > Magnoliopsida > Asparagales > Iridaceae > Iris > Iris pallida. Next base: position 11,162,120 of record JANAVB010031216.1, on the reverse strand, counting down.
TTATATCCCTCTCTAATCTCTCACTCTCCTCTCAAACACCTCTCTCTACACAAACACACACACCCATTCTAACACCAACCAAGCACTCTCTAAATTCCTCCCCCTTGGCCGAATTCCCACACCCCCCTTGAACACAAATGAATACACATTATGACACACCAATGAATACATATAAATATATAGACATTAATATATATAACCAAATATATATATACATATATATATATATATATATATATATATATATATATATATATATATATATATATATATATATATATATATATATATATATATATATATATATATATAAAATATATATATATATATACAATATATATAGATAAATAATTATGATACAATATGATACATTGAAAACACATTCTCTAGACAACATAAATCTGAGATTTAAATATCTGATAAACCATTTACACATAGACACAAACACTTGGTGTCCAAAAATAGGGTTTTCCCACTAGGACACAAAACAACACATAGGACACACCTAGAAGTCTCCAAATGGACACGAAATGGACACAATGGAGACACAACCATGGGGGTCATTCCTATGGGTCCAAAATTATCCTATATGCATGAAGAAATGAAAAGGAGAAGGGATTTATACCTCCCGGTAGATCGAATCTAGGAAAAACCCCTTCCGATGCGACCCCAACACGTAGGAATCCCAAATGGACACGAACGAGCTCTGAATCCTCCCAAACTTGGCTAGCTCCCTCCTTAGCTTGAGTAGAGAAGAATGGAAGAAGGTTGGGTGGAAGAATGGATTGATTTGGTGGAGAAAATCTATAGAAACCTCTCTAAAATTTGGGAAAGAACAAGAGAGAGAAAGTAGAATAAAAAATAAAACAAGAGGCTCACTCCTCTCCCTCTAATTAGGGCCGGCCACTATATGCTATGTTTCCTCCTATTTTGCAATGTCTAAAATACCCCCCACTAGCCTATTTAATTAATATTAGAAGAAGGGTTTATGGTTGAGGCTAAATTAGTCATTCTAAATCCCTAATCTAACCAAACCCTATCCATAACTAATTAGTCTAACCACTAACTAAAATTAATATCATGTGAGCTATGGCTAACTAATGTGTGGGTCCCACTATAGTCAAAACTACCCCGGGTCCCCGTTACAAGTCGGATTGAGCTGAAATTCGAACCCGACTCAAATAACCCCAAAACAATATCATAAATAATAAAATAAATTTCAAAAATATTCAAAAATACAAAATGACAAAAATACCCCTGTTTCTAAAAACTGGGGGTAACAAAAGATCCCGCCAGAGGTCCGTGCCAGACCCATCCTTCATGACCCTCCTGATAGTAGATTGGAGAACTTCCATGTGTCTCAAGACAATCTTGAAAGAGACTGAAAGGTTGTTGTCAGTAGAACAGGTCCAGAAGTTGTCCTATTTTACATATCTGCTATGCATCCAGTCAGCCCAGAGGGACCCCCGATTGATGAATCTCCATGCCAGCTTTAGCGCAGAGGCCTCTCTGAACTCCAACAATGGCCTCAACCCAACTCCTCCCTTCTTCCTGGGTCTACAGAGCTGCTCCCAGAAGATCGCCTGTATACCACCCCTTCATATGAAGTCTGCACACGTCCGCTCTATTTTCTTGATAGTGGCAATAGGGATAAGAATGGATTACAGCCAGAAATGGGCCACAACCGATATCACCGATCTAACCAGCTCAATACGTCCTCCAAATAATAAACCGGCGGCTTGCCAGCCTTCAACCCTCCGCTGAACGTACTCCACTAGACTTTGACAGTCCTGATCCTGCGCATAGTTGACTGTGAGAGGAACCCCTAAATACTTCACCGGTAGCTCACTCATCTCAACTCCCAGCACATCGGCCTGCTCCTCCTTCTGGGGGCAGAGGGAGCTGAAATATACCCTGCTCTTCTCTCTGTTCATCTGAAGGCCTGATAGGGACTCCAGCTCTCCCATAATCTCGACAATCGTGTGCATACCCTCAATAGATGGCTGGATGAACACCAAGAGATCATCTGCATAAATAAGATAGCCAATTTGTCACTTTATATATTTCATCGGGACTATCAATTCTATGCGTCGCATCAAGCCGTCGCGCATCCGATCACAACGAGTCTCCGCAACGCCTTGCGTTCGGCGTCACAATCCAACGATTTCTGATGTTTTACTTTATATCCTATCTCGACATGATTCTCTTCTGTTGACTTGCAAAAGCATCAACATTCAGGACTACGTCCGCTAGGTGACTTACCTAGACACCGTGCTCAAATTCTTTTGACGTAAGTTTAAATTGACATTGCACAAAGGCCACAATCTATCCGACATAATAGTTTACATCGAGACGATGGTGCTCAAGACAACGATCGTCTTGACACGAAGGTCTTTACGATGTGCCTTATGTTCGATTCCTAACGAGTAGGAATTCACTAGCCAAATTCCTAACTTATCCGTCTCGCAACATCGAACATAAGTTCAATTCACGTAAGCTCAATTGCAAGGTAAATCAAATCTAACGACATTAACTCTCTTTCCTACTCCGTCATGCTTAAGTAAAATACATATCATTGAATGCATTGGCTGAGTATTCGTTGGATGAATATTTGAATGGTTATGTTGGTCGACGATCAAACTAGAAATTCACCAACGAACTTGGTGATTCGAATAGGCGATTGCGAGAATCGTGCTATGCGATAACCGAGAGGTCAACCCGCCTGAACAATGGAACCAGTCTTCCCCGATGCACTGCTATATCCATCAAGCATGTGAAGTATTCCACGACAAGCGTGAATAGGTAAGGGGACAAAGGATCACCTTCCCTAAGCCCACGGTTTCTCTAGAAATACCCATATGGGGTGCCCTGGATGAGGACAGAGAAAGTGGAAGACGTGATACACTCCCGGATCATCGCAACCCAACGGTCCTCGAAACCCATAGCAGTCATCAGATGATAGAGGAAAACCCTATTGACCATGTCATAGGCCTTCCTCATATCCAACTTCACACAAGCTTTCTCCCCGCCAGGTTTACTGAATCCCCTCACCATCCCATGCGCTAGAAGACTGTGCTCCACGATCGACCTCCCCTTGATGAACGCCGTCTGGTTCGGAGTGACTAAGTCCTGCATGATCCCCTCCATCCGACGGCACATAAGGTGTATAATTATCTTGTAAAGGTAATTACATCATACAATAGGCCTAAAATCTGCCAACGATGTCGCTCCCTCCTTCTTTGGCACAAGTGCCAGGAAGGTGTGGTTCAGCTCCTTCAACAGTTTTCCTTTGGAGAAGAACTCCTGCACTACCTCAAGGACCGGATACTTCAGAGTATCCTAGTGGCGTTTATAGAACCCACTGCTAAACCCATCCAGCCAAGGTGCCTTGTTGGGATCTGCCATCTTGATAATAGATTCTACCTCCTCCAGAGTAACTGGGGCAAGTAGAAGGCTATTCCCATACGGAGTCACCACTCTCTTCGTAACTATATCTGGGAACACAGACAGGTAGTCACTTTGGAAAGATAACTCAGAGTAGTACCTGACTGCCTCGCCTTGTATCTTAGCCGGCTCTTCTACCAGATTGCCATCCACATCAAGAAACTAGGAAATATGGTTCCTATGCTGTCTGGTCCGGACGACGTCATAGAAAAACTTGGAACATCGGTCACCATCCTTAATCCAGGAGCATTTAGCACGCTGGGCTGTGCTAATCTCCTTCTGCAGACGCAAAATATTGACTTCTCCGATCAGCTCCTTCTCTCTCGTCGCCAGGCCACCGTTCAGCATATCAGATTGCATGTCCAGCTGGATGGTCCAAAGCTCCGCCTTCTTATCTTCTAATGTAGACTGGGGCAGACCCTTCATCCAGCTCCATAAAACCTTTTTCGTAGCCTTAAGCCGATGCGCCATGCGATACTGGGCCGTCCCCTCCTGATGGATAGTGAGCCCCTCTGTAACAGCCTCCAAGTAACGCTCTGAAAGATACCAGCTGTTGTTGTACCTGAAGGGACGAGACTTCACGGAAGGCCGAATAGTGAAGCCGACCCTGATGGGGGAATGGCCACTCGTCCCAGCGGCCAGACCCTCAGCCGACAAATTGGGGAAATGCCTGAACCATTTCCCGTTGTCTAGGGCTCTATCCAGCTGGCAAGCAACCCTGTTACGGATTGCTTTGTTATGTCAAGTCCATAGGAACCCCGAGCGAGACAGCCCCTTGAGCCCTGCTTGGAGAAGACATCTCTGAAAGTCATAAAGGATCGGATCAGGAACTGGTCTGTCTTCCATCTTTTTCTCTCTGTGAAGCAAGGCATTGAAGTCGTCCATCAAAAGAAGTGGCAGGTACGAGGCATCAGCAGCAGCAGCGACCCTGGAAATGTCGCTCCACAAGGTCTCCCGTCGCCGTCTGTCGTTGTGACCATATACCGCTCCTAGTAAGAACCGAAAGCCACCCTTATTGGTGAATGAGACGGCTATCAACTGCTCCGTCATTAAGATCAAGTCCCCATCCCAAGACTTTGCATTCCATCTGACCCAGATTCGAGCCATGTTATAGATGGCCAAGTTGTGGAGTTGAGTCCAGTGAGATGGGGTCTGGCGGATAAGAGTCTTCTCCCCTTTAATCTTGGTCTCCAGCAGGATAGAGATGTCATACCTCTCTCTGTGCAAGACCGTACAAATCTTTCTCCATCTCTCTAACGAATATGCCCCCCTCACATTCCAAGCGATGACCGCCATTAATTATTACTGGAAAGGGTCCCCTGGACACCACCTAGACTAGTACCTTGGGGCAGTACCATATCCGTCGCTGTCATATCCTCCTCCCTCCCTACGGAGGAGTCAAGCTGGGGAGCTGTCTGGGAGAGCACAAGCGCCCATGCCAAGGTTCTCCACACAGAGCGCCTCACTAGGAGGACTCTCACGTAGTGATCCAGCTCGTCTCTTCCTACTGTATACCTGACCCTCAGAATGCCCGCCAACGCCCCTCTAATCTCTCCAAGGCCGCCATGTCTCTAGTAACCATACTCCTCTGTGCCGAGAAGGTGATCATAGTCCTACTAGGAGAGATCGGCTGAGGCGGGATAGTAAGACTCAGTCCTCCGCCCTCCTCTCCCGGTCTGTCACCCTCCTACATATAATCCTCCGTTCTACCTTCCCCCGAAAGAGGCTCCCTCACCTGAGATGGGCCCGGCACCTCAATAGGGGACATAATCGGCCCCGACTGTGCTCCTCTGGACGGGCATGTGCTGTATAAATGCCCAAAACAAGCACACTTCGAACACGCAGGGGAAACCCATTCATACTCCACCTTTTGGGTTGGAACCTCTCCAGAAGGCACCTTTACTCCAGAAGACTCGGTAACTCACCTCCAGCACGAATCTCGAAGAAAATTTGGGTATACATCAACCTCGATCGAAAGGTTGTAGCTTCATCAGCCTTGATCGGGGTGCCGACCAAACTGGCTAGTCGCATCAACAGAAGAACGCTCCAAAAGCGAACGGAGAACTCCGGAAAGCGAATCCAAACGGGGATGGCATTCAGGACTTCCCGTTCACATCTCAGATCCGGAGTCCATACCTTCAGAATTATCAGTCTACCATCAAACATCCACGGTCCACCTCGCAGAATCCTGGTGACATCTTCAGCGAGCCCAAACTTCACATAGAAGAATCCATTTTCTCTAGCAAAGAACTCCATGCTGCCTTTTGGCTGCCAGACTCGCGCCGCATATCTCCGAATCTGTCCGTAGAATGGCTTGCTCCCTAGAACGTACAGGACCAGCATGTTCTCCCAGAAGGCAGACACTTTCTCAATCTCCTCAGCCAGGAACGAAGCCCGGAAACCGCTCCCTACCTTCTTCGGAGGAACGTACTCCATAGATGTTGGGCTTTTCGTTCCCACCGGTTTACAGACATCTGCCCAGGAATGTCCCACTGTCCGGGGAGCCATTCCCTGGGAGGCTCCAATTCCAGGGCTGGAAGCCCCTGAACCCTGGCCTTCCGTGTCCACCTCTTTGCCCTTTCATTTTTCCACCACAGTCGGCTTGGGGCGCCAGGCCACTGATCTTCCAGTAGGCGCCACAGGTCCTCGGGACGAAGTTTTGTGCCCCAATCCCTCCCCCGGCCTTCTTCCTACCAAGGGATATGACTTTTAGAGGATCTGCGTGCCCCCCACATTGCCTCCCGTCTTGTTCCCCCGACGTATCGAAACTGTCGAACATCTACCTCCCTCCGTCTGATCCCCCTAAGAACTGGGCCCAGATTGGAACCCCGGGAATACACTGTCATCGTCGGATCCGCCTAGAACTCTCACCGCCTGACCACCGACGGCCGAAACGCCAGCCCCGGTGACGACCTTGCCACTGCTTCGGCCACGCGGCAGCGCACGTCCGCTCCCCAAGCCGCCGGCGCCGACACCGTCTCTACCACTCGTCGCTCCGCCCTGGTGCGGCCTGCCCCCGACCAGGCCACCGCTGACCGCGCCGCCTCCGTCAGCGCCGGGGTCCCCTGTGAGGGACCCCCCTAGGGTTCACGTTGTCGCCCAATCGCCCAACCGCCCTACCGCCGGTGCCGTCTCCACCGTTCGTCGCTCCGCCCTGGCGCGGCCTGCCCTTGGCCGCGCCACCGCTGGCCGCGCCGCCTTCGTCACCGCCGGGGTCCCATGTGAGGGACCCCTAGGGTTCACGCTGTCGCCCGATCGCCCTGCTTCCGAAGACATGTTTTTATTATATATATATATATATATATATATATATATATATATATATATATATATATATATAGGACTTCACCAAACATTGATTTTCAAATTGGATTTAGATATCTTAAAATTATATTATATTATTTTTGGTATTTTAAGTATAGCTTATTGACCTTAAAAATATTTCTATCTATTAAAATTATAATTTTGATCTAAAATCATGGCCTTTTCATATTTTCAAGTATTTACCTAAAAATATTTTGATAAGTAAAATATATAGTTTCAAGCATGAAATATATTTTTCTAAATAGTTTATAAAATATTTTCTATATATAGAAATATAATTTTCTTATTAAGGATTCCCTTTATTTTAAACGAATTTTCTTCGAAAATCAATCTTGATCGTGGCTAGTCATACGTTTCTATTTCTTGTAATTCTGACTACTTCATATCAACCCTAGGCTAATCAGACTATCTCGGACCTAATGACACGGTCTGTTCCATTATTAGAGACCGTCTTACATACTTATGACATCCGAGACTATCCTGTGCCAACATGATCAAGTCACACTGTCACGCCCCAGTCTCAAAATACGCAAGATCGAGCAACGTGGCATTGGCCAGCTACGTATTCAACCAGACTCTAGTCCGACTAGAATACATATAAGCTGTTCGAAATGGTGTAACTATCACTACATCAACTTTACATCTCAATCCAAGTAACAGAAACATAGAAGAGGAAAATATGAATACTAGTCTGCAGCCCAATAATCATATTTGCCTCAATAGACTCGGAAAGATAATATGAGTCTATAAATACTAGGCTACTAAGCAAATGCAACTAACAGTAAATGAAACATACAACTCTGAAAGATTGAATACCTGTAATGAAATGATCACCATCAACAATCCAACAAGGCGTGCAACAAAACCTACTTAACACACCTGAAAGGAAACGGGGTCCTCAGAAGGACGCAACAAGGTACATAATATACAGGCCAAGTGTACGACAGTAATGAATGAATAAGTATAGTAAGACTGATAAAGTGGGTGAATCTAACATAACCATCTAGTATGAAATGCAATTTAAGAACATCACTCGAACACGCAGGCTGTCACGATGTACTCCAAAAATATGGTACGGAACTCCAGTAACTAATGATGAATCCGCAGTTCCAGTAAGAAGCGGTGGAAACATGAATCTCCAAAGCTCTGGAAAAGAGGTGATGGTAATAATGTGGGAAAGTAGCACAAGCGCACGGTGTATGTTCTCTCCGCCTAGGTGACTTCACGAATCGTATCCACGAGATACTCGGCCGGAACCTCGAGCTAGGACAGCGAGTCATAATAGAAAGAAAACAGTGCATGTAATCAATGTCATCGTCCTAGACGCAAATATGATCTTCCGTATAACAAGATGTAATCAAGGACAAAAATTCGTCAGTAATATAAGTGCCACATAAACATGTCCTAGTGTCAGAGTGTACCCCACAACGAATGGTCGCGGTAACACAATATGAATATCTAGTATCGATACCCGATGGCACTAACGTCTATCGACACCCGAATGTGATTCGGATGCGAAGTACCAAACATGGCCCTAGGTGATACGTCGACATAACAAAATAAATATTTAAATTAATGGAAACTGAAGTACAAGAATGGTAAGGTACACTTGTCTGGCTCTATTTGTTGAAGAGAAAGAGCTGGTCCAACATACAGGTCCGAAGAGCCAAAAGGACCTAGAGGAAAATTTTAGGACTAATTAATTACTTGGATTCTTTTCTAATTACTTAACAAGGAAAATAGCAAATAATGGAAAAATTTATGAAATGCCCAAAAATCGCAAAAGTTTATGAAAAACCCACCGCAAAATAACATTTTATCGCGTGTCCAAAATTAGCAAAAAATATATAAAAGGGTTCGGAATGACATTTTTTCCCTTCTAATTTATTGAAAACACCTATGAAACATACTCTTCAAAAAATGTTTCGATTCTTCCTCTTCTTCCATACGCTTCTCACTTTCGAATCTAGGTTTTCTCCTCCAAAATCTTCAAACCTTACACAAAAACTCGTCAAAAATTTTCGAAAATGCCGACAAACGATAAAACTGTTAAAATAGAGGTCAAAAAATTATTTTTTTACGATTCTAAAATTTTGAAAGGCCGACAAACGGTGAAGCGGTTTATCTCAGGCTCCTCGAAGATACGCTCATTTGCGACAAACCGGGCCTCGTTTCGATATCCCAGTCAAATTATGGCCCTCCAAAGTTTCAACTGGTCATTTCCCGTGTTAAAATGCAGAAGAATGACCATTCTCCGTGGTAATATCACGGAGAATGGCAATTCTCTGTGTTAATATCACGAAGAATTATCATTTTTTGTGTTAAATTGACGAAGAATTATCATTCTTCGTGATTAAAATGATGGAGAATGGCCATTCTTCGTCATTTTAACACGGAGAATGGCAATTCTCTGTGCTAATATCACGAAGAATTACCATTTTTCGTGTTAAATTGACAGAGAATTGTCATTCTCCGTGATTAAAATGACGGAGAATGGTTATTCTCCGTCATTTTAACACGAAAAATAGTCATTCTCCGTGTTAAATTGACGAAGAATTGTCATTCTTCGTATTAAAATGATGGAGAATGCCCACTTCCCGTGTTAAAATACCGGTGAATGGTCATTCTCCGTAATTTTAACACGAAGAATGACCATTCTCCACTGTTAAAATCACAAAGAATGACAATTTTCCATCATTTTAACACGAAGAATTATCATTCTCCGTGTTAAAATCACGGAGAATGACAATTCTCCGTGTTAAAATGACGGAGAATGGCCACTTCCCGTGTTAAAATCACGGAGAATGACCATTCTCCGTTGTTAAAATCACAAAGAATGACCATTCCTCGTGTTAAAATATAACTCCTCTTCCCGAAAATTCTTGAAATATTTTTTTTATTTATTTGATTTAAATGGTGATTTTTAGAATTTTTGTATATAATTATTTAGTTAATTATTACGGTGGATGAGTTTAGCCATGGTTGAGTTTTGAAGTACAAGGTGATTATAAATCGTGGCACGGATAGTGCAGTGGCGTACCTTGACTAGTGTATTAGCCATGTCAAGGAAGACCCAGCCATAAGAGTGTCCTAACTAAGAAAACTAGGCCAAGTTGTGACTTAACCCTTACCGAAGATTTAATTATTTATTGATTATATTATTGAGTTTTAGGGAACCCGGTCGTACCGAACTAGTCCAGATTGGACCCAAAACAAGCCCAAGCCCATGTAGTCATGCGGTACGTCCAGCAACATTCGTGTTGGTGTATTTTGGTATGATTGTGTGTATTTCGTTTTAACGAGCTAACGAATATTTTCTAAATATTCGTTAATTAAATGTTACAAATATTATTATTTGATATTCAATGATATTTGTATAAAGTGGGTCATTGTACATTTTAGGGTCATTAAACTGTACGTAATGGTATATACACCATTACTGGTTTATTGAATTTTGTTATTACTAGTATTATTATTATTATTATTTTATTATCAATATTACTGAGGTTATTATTAAATAATACTATTTTATTATTATTGGTTATATGTGCGTGAATATATATATATATATATATATATATATATATATATATATATATATATATATATATATATATATATATATATATATATATATATATATATATGTATATGTATATATATAAAAAAAAAAAAAAAAAAAAAAATAAAAAAAATGTATATGTATATATATAAATATTCGTATATATGTATATGTACATAAATAAATATACGTATATATATGTATATATATATATATATATATATATATATATATATATATATATATATATATATATATATATATATATATATATATATATATATATATATAGTTTTAGATATATAGAGTAAATAAATATATTATATATGTGTGTAAATATATATATATATATATATATATATATATATATACATGCACACATATATATATATATATATATATATATATATATATATATATATATATATATATATATATATATATATATATATATATATGAGATTTGTAAATAAAGAAAATATATATACATATATATATATATATATATATATATATATATATATATATATATATATATATAAAGAAAAAGAATATATATATATATATATATATATATATATATATATATATATATATATATATTAAATATATATATATATATATATAAACATATATATAAAATATATATATATATATATATATATATATATATATATATATATATATATATATATATATATATATTATATGTGTATGTGTATGTATATATAAATATATGTATATAAGTGTGTGTGTATATATAAATATATATATACATATGGTATATTAGAAATAAAAAGAAATAGACAAGGAAAAAGAAAAAAAAGAAAAGAATAAGACCAAACAGCAGCAATCAAACCCAGCGTAGCCCAAACCCCCACGAGCCCAGCTGAGCAAACTCAGATCCCCACAAGCAAGACCGAGCGGCCCAACCTTTCCCCCACACCCAGCCCGAGCCACCCCCTGTTTCGTTCAACTGCAGACAGGTATATATATGTATCCGAGAGAGAGAGAGAGAGAGAGAGCGTGGGAGATGTCGTTCCAAAACCTAACCCTAGTGCCGCCAATCGCCTGGGCGTACCCCGCACGCGTGCGCGTGCCACCGAGGGCCACCGCCAGCCGACCGGAGCCGCCGGACAGCGCGCGCGAGCAGAGCAAAGCAGCGGCAGCAGTCGCATGTCACAGCAGCAATGGCAGTCGACAGCCCAACTTCGTGGCGTATTCTCCGCTTCATTCCTTGACCATTTTTGGAACCGTCTCCTCTGGTATGTAGTCAACCTATACGGGTCTATATCCCTTCAATTGTTTTTATTTTATAGGAACTAGGTTGTCCAGGAATTAGGCACAAACTTTGGCAAAAACTATTCTTAAACAATTCGTAAACCATTCCCAAACCCTAGGTTTGAAGGCCTAATCTAGTCAATCCAGTGACAATTTTGGAAAACTATATGAAGACAGACGTAGACACCATATAGGGCATCACAACCCTTCTCGTAGATTTGGATTTCATTAAGTAGATGAATAGTAATTCAATTTCGAAGTTTACCGAAAAACTGTTTTTAAAATATTAAAAAACTAGAAAAAACCTTTGATACGACGTGCATCCCGCCAATCTGGGCGACGTGGTCGCAAACCGAAAGCATCGAAAGGTGTGTAATGGCTTTGCGAACGTGTGGGCTTTGACGAAATTCAAATTGGTTGCGTGTGCACGACGAATTTGATGCGTATCCATCGAAATTTACCGTATCGGCCTCTGTGCAAATTTTCCAATTACTTTGTGCACGCTCGTCAGATCGAGACGAAACTTACGCCAATAGGACCGTATCGTTTTTGGTCCTGTATGTCAAGTTTGGTCCAATTCTGAGACAGTTGATCGGATTGCCGTTTTGCGGACCCCACGATCCGATTCAACGGCCAATTTTGTGCACGGCCCACCGAAATCCAAAATTGGATATATCGTTGGGTTCATATCATCAAAACAAATCCGTAGACATGTAGTTTGATGACTTTAGAGACCATTGACTTTGGCACATTTTTTGGTGCAAAGCGGGTCCAACGGTGGATACCGTTTTGGCCCAAAATTACCGTTTTGCCCCTGTGTCCAGAATTAGACTCAAAGACAGGTAATCCTAGCTAATTTGACTATTCTGAAAATATTGGTAATATTTATTTCAGCTTTCGGAGATAGTTGTGATGATTTAAACTTTATGGCGTACCAATTGACGGTATACTATTGATTCTACATGCTACCACCAGGCAAGATACCTTGCCTCCCTTTACAGTTCATTTTTATGCTTATAGTTTATCTGTTTTAGTATGTTATCTTTAGTTACCTTAGTTGCTATAGATTTATATGATACCATGTTTACTAGTTTATTGTCTTGCTTGTATATCAGTATTTCCTGACTTGATAGCGTAGTTACACCAGGCTTGTCCATATTATGGTTCATGCTAGAGTAGTCCTTACCTGTTTCATGATTGAGTTGTACCGTGTCGTTACCTGTATCTTGACTGAGTCGTGTCTACAAGTATGTGTGATTGAACTGCTATTCCTGTATCGTTTCCACAACCTGCGAGTCCACACACGGAGCGAGGGTTGTCCGTTTGCACCTGCGAGTCCACATACGGGCGAGGGTGACTTGTCTTGAAACTGACCTGCGAGTCCACATTCGGGGTGAGGGTTTGGTATTCCATTGATCTCGTGTTCGCTTGTTCATCCAGCAGTTTAGTTACGCGTAGTTGTTCTTGTATTCCAGTTCATAGTTACATGTCAGTAGCCACATGTCAGTCTCATGTCTAGTTCCTGTTTATACCCTATTTATATTATTGCATGATTAAACTGTTAGATAGAAATGTTTTTATGTATCTTGCTATGTCCCCTGAGGACCTGATGATCTCTTCAGGTAGCTGCTTGTATGGAGTTAGTTAGTGGCTCATGATGGTAGTGATTACACCTGCAGGGATACAGGTATTTGCTTGTGATATTTCTTTATTATCCACTCGTACTTTATATTCCATGCCATGATATATTCTGCTTATTTTATAGACTCATATCATTCTTGGAGTCTAATCGGACAATATGCTAATGGACTGCAGACCATGATCCATAATTGTTCATTCTTGTCTTATATATTCTTGTGGATTGAGATACACTGTAGATTACCATATTAGCCATGATACCATGACCTTGACAGCTTATACGTACTCGAGTCGGGCTGGAGTCCGCTCGATACGTAGCTGGCTTACTCACAAGCTCGCGTCCGAAAATCGGGTACAGGTCATGACATAAAATACAGGAGAACGACCATTCTCCGTGTTAAAAATCACGGAGAATGACCATTCTTGGTGTTAAAATGACGGAAAACAGTTGACAGAAACCTATTTTTTTGTTTTTTAGAAAAAATTTGTCAGTAATAAAGATTCAAGAGTTTTCCATTCTTCTTTCAAAATGATGGTAACTCTTATGGAGAAGAAGAAGAAGACATTCTCTCCACAATTGACCTAATCGCCGAAAAACTTTAAATCTCTCCACGAAGATGATGATAAGCGGTAATCGAGTTCGACTAAAGAAAAGCACAGTGAACTACAAACGATCTTTGCGATCTCTGCTGAAGAAGAGAGCAATGAATTTCAGATCTCTCATGAAGAAGAAGAAGATAAAAATTGCAATCCAAATATGAGTGTGAATTCAAATACATATATATGACCAAATTTATGTGCAGGGGTAGTTATGGTATTATCAAAATGGTAATTTTGTAAATACAGAGCATCTAAAGGGAATCTTGGAATATTTAACGTAAAAATATATAATTCTGGATATTTCATAAAACCCACACTGCGGGTGGATTTTTCATAAAAACCAACCCCGAATTTGGGTATCTCAGAAATTTCCAGATAAATAATTAAGTAATAGGTTATTAACCACATTATATGGCCTATTGAAAATAACTTATTAACCAACCTTAACGGTTAAACTGACTTGCTATATCATTAATAAAATATTTAACAATTAATTATTAGATAGACCTAGTTAACTCATATTAACTAAGCCTATGCCTACGTAGAAACTTGAAGCTAAGCTCTCATACACACTGTTTAGGGACAAGAATAGGTTGGCAATCCTCATACTTGTTTTCTTCAAAACCAATACCACTCTTCTATTAAGTGGTTTGCCCTCTATTCTACCTCAGTAACACACACTAGTACAACACCCATTTATGACAGTAAGTTATGCCTTATAGGAAAAACTAGATTGCCAGTACCTATCTACTGTTAGCTGCTGCTGCTGCTTTTGTTAGCAAAAGCTCAAATCCATATTCCATTTAGTCCCACATCAGTTGGGCAAATGGACCTCCTTGTGCATATAACACTTTCCTTGCTCTTGCTTCATTGAACCATTTGTGTGGGAGCCCTATGGGCCACACACGTGCGCCGCCGCCGTCGCCCGGCCCTACTCAGCTCGGTTCGGTTCGGCGCGCGTAACGGGTGCGGGTATGTGCCCACATCTGCGGGCATCGAATGCCGATCCGATTTCCTCTTCGGGTTTGGGCTGAGACCCAAAAATCTTTTTTTCTCCTATTCAAAATTTTGACCGTTACTATTCTTTTAAAATTCTGTAACGGTTGGATCTTGATATCCGTCCAGGTTTAATGAACCATGTGATGTAAACATTTTATAACGTTCAAACATAATTGTCTTCTTAAACGTCCGAATTAAATCTTCTTTATTTTCTGTCCGTTGGTGTAAGTACCCAACAACCTATATATATTGATCCCCTCTCCTTCTTCTGAATATAGAAAAATAATCTCCTCTATAGAAACTCTCTCAAATTTTTGTCAATCTCGAATTTCTGTTGCTTCGTTGTTGCTCTGGGCAGAGCTAAGTCGGGGTCACTCTCTCTACATCGTGTGCGGCAAAGAGATTCCGGTGAAGCGAGGATTTTACCACTAGGAGCGTTCGGATCCAGTCTGCACATAGTCCCAGACTATCTCTTAGGGCAGTGCTACGTGCGAGACTTCCCCGGAGGCCGGTAACATTTAATTAAGTTTATTATTTTGTAGATTTAAAATGAAGATTTATTAAAAAATCCCAACAATCTAAGTGATAGTTACAATTATCTATTCCAAAATTCTACAATTTCACTTTTGTAACAATCATCTACTCTGTTAAAGCAAATTTCTAAAGCAAATTTCCTACTGTACCGATTTGACTATTGTAGCAAACATATATATTTCCCAACGTTTGACAACTGTACCAATTGCTCATAGTTAGAAAAAATAATTACTTACCAATTGCAACTATTCTGCTATATATATATATATATATATATATATATATATATATATATATATATATATATATATTTTTTTTTTTTTTTTATATATATATATATTTTTTTTTTTTATATATATATATATATATATATATAGCAGAAATATATATATATATATATATATATATATATATATATATATATATATATATATATATTTTATATATATATATATATATATAAAATATATATATATATATATATATATATATATATATATATATATATATATATATCAGTGAAGCTATATATATAGTGCTCTCCTTTACAAGTTGATAAGCAAATTTCCTTCACAAGTTTATGTTAGCATACTATTGAACAAGTCAAATTGTACTTTTATTCAATAGTCAATAGTCAATATTCAATATTACTGTTAGCATACTATTTGCTTAGAGAATTTCTTGTCTAAGCTATACATTCGTTTACAGAATTTCTTGTTTGGGGAATTCTTTATTGCTGGTGTTAATTAATTGGTTGAGGCCATCATATCATTGAATACATTCTGTCACCATATTAAGAATATAAATTTATACTCTCAGTACATTAATATTGCTACTCATATTGCTATTTAGTGTCAATATAACAATTTATGACATTGTCTTAAATAAGTTGCTTGGTGTAACTTATTTTAATAAATATTTATTACCGTCATTACAAATATTCATTGCTGTCAATATTCAAATATTTGTACACAAATTTTCATTTCAAATATATATACATGACTTTGCCTACCATAAAAAACTTGGTTAATGGCCTACTGTAGAAAATAATTGTCTTAGCAAACCGTGTTTGAGCAACTTTTCTTAGCAAATTTTCTAGCAAAGTTGTTGTCACTTATTATTGCTGTTACATATTAGCAAAGTTTCTTAAGCAATTTTCCTTTAAACAATTTGCTTAATAAATATTCATAAGATTGTTTCTAGAAATTGACACCTTAGACAAAAATTATTGTCTTACTACTTTTTGTCAATACTAGTTCTTTCCCTACTCAATATTTTAATTTAGGCTAAAGTAAACAGTTTATTGATTTAGTAAATTTTCTTTAATTTTAAAAGTTTAAAGTAGAGAATTGTTTGGGTACAAACCAAAAGGGCCCTTCTGTCAACAAGGCAAAAAATTGTCTAAGCGACCGGTACTTAAGTGTTCCTAGTGGACCTCCGCTTGTTGGGATCCGGCTCCTACAGCTAACCCAACCTTATCAACACTTGAAAAACCAAAATTTTAAAGGTAAATTACAAAAATCATTTAAACCATTAATTTTTAGCTTAAACCATATATATTGAGTAAACCCTATAGAAATCTATGGCAAACCCAAGCCTTATCACCAAAGAGACCTCCTTCAAAGGGAAAGGCTCTAACAAGCCAGAGGCTAACATGATTCTGAATGGATTTTCTAGCTCCTTCGGGTCTGTAAGTTATATAAACATTTCTTATCACTCTTATGATTGGTGGTTGGATTCTGGAGCAAATGTTCATGTTTCTTTTGATCACTCTAGTTTTTTAAACTATCAGGAATCGGGGTAGAGGAGGTGTGACCCTAGGATATGGCTCAACGACACAAATCGTATGAAGAGAAAGAATAGATCTGAAGATGACATCAGAATTTTTTTTACCTCTCTATGATGTGCTTCATGTGCCGTCTGTTAGAAGAAACCTTGTTAGTGGATCCCACCTTGTAGCATCACGATATAGAAAATTGTAATGGAGGCAAATAAAGTAGTTTTCTCTAAAAATGATCTGTTTATTGGAAAAGGATTTGTGAAAGATGGACTTTTTATTTTAAGTACTATGAATAAAAGTTATAATCCTTCTTTTATTGCAAATGTTGAATCATCAAATGTTTGGCATGGTAGATTAGGTCATGTGAACTTAGGATCTATTAAAAGGATGATAAACCTAGATCTTATCCCTAAGTCTCCTATAGACGATGAACACAAATGTGAAATTTGTGTTCAAGCCAAACACACTAGATTACCTTTCAAATCTGTCCATAGGAATTCTGAACTTCTAGAACTTATCTATAGTGATATTTGTAATTCCAATAGGGTTTTGACCCGAGGTGGTAGAAAATACTTTGTTACTTTTATAGATGATCATTCAAAGTATTGTTACACCTACCTTTTCAAGACCAAAGATGAAGTTCTAGACAGATTCACGATCTATAAGTCTGAAGCTGAGAACCAGTTAGATAGAAAGATTAAGATCCTTAGATCAGATCGGGGTGGAGAGTATACC
Organism: Iris pallida; assembly: GCA_029216955.1. Lineage (NCBI taxonomy): Eukaryota > Viridiplantae > Streptophyta > Magnoliopsida > Asparagales > Iridaceae > Iris > Iris pallida. The sequence continues at coordinate 11,144,223 of JANAVB010031216.1, read as the reverse complement.
TCAAATGAAATTAGTAACTTCTGTAAAGAGCACGAAATTATTCATGAGGTAACTGCTCCGTATTCACCACAGTCCAACGGAGTTGCCGAAAGGAAGAATCGTACTCTGTTGGACATAGTCAATGTCATGCTTCTCAGCTTAGGAGCCCCTGATAATCTTTGGGGAGAAGGCCTTTTATCAGCCTGTTATATTCTTAATAGGATACCAAGTAAGACTAATGATAAGACACCATATGAATTATGGAAAGGCCGAACTCCTAGGATTAATTACCTCAAAGTTTGGAGATGTTTAGCTAAAGTAGGAATTCCTGAAACCAAAAAGAGGAAGATAGGACCTAAGACTGTAGATGTTGTGTTCATAGGATATGCCTTAGATAACAATGCCAATAGATTTCTTGTAACTCATTCTGAAGTAAATAAAATCTCTAATAACACAATTATAGAAGCTAGAGATGCAGTTTACTTTAAAAATATCTTTCCCTTGAAGGATAGAAACCCTTCATCTTCCTCTAACTCTTCTCTTACTCCATCTACTAGTTCTCATGATCAAATACGTAGTTCTCAACCTGAACAAGTCATAGAACCTAGAAGGTGTAAAAGAGAAAGGATTGAAAAGAACTCAGGAGAAGGATTCTTCACATTTTTAATCGAGGATGATCCTTCAACTCATGAAGAAGCCATATCTTCTCCTGATGCCCCTTTCTGGAAAGAAACTATTAATAATGAGTATAACTCCATTATGGAGAATAATACTTGATTTTTAGCAGACCTTCCTTTAGGTAGCAAATCCATAGGTTGTAAGTGGATCTTTAAAAAGAAACTTAGAGATGATGGTACCATAGAGAAATACAAAGCTAGGCTAGTAGCCAAAGGGTTTACCCAGAAAAGGGATTAGATTATTTTGATACATACTCTCCTGTAGCTAGGATTTCTTCTATTAAAACTCTCCTAGCCTTAGCTTCCATTCATGACTTGCTAATCCATCAAATGGATGTAAAGACAGCATTTCTAAATGGAGATTTAGATAAAGAAATATATATGAAGCAACCTGAAGGTTTTATTGCTAAAGGCCAAGGAAACAAGGTTTGTAGATTAGTAAAATCTCTTTATGGCCTAAAGTAAGCTCCCAAGCAATGTCATAACAAATTTGATAAAGTTATTATAGAATTTGGTTTTGTACCAAATGAATATGACAAATGTTTGTATTCTAAAAATACAAATAAAAGTTGTGTTATCTTATGCTTGTATGTTGATGATATCCTTATTCTAGGATCTTCACTGGAACTGATAAATAACACTAAGAATTATTTATCTAACCAGTTTGATATAAAAAACCTAGGTGAGGCAAACCTGATCCTAGGAATGCAAGTATCCAAATGCAATAAGGGATATACTCTATCCTTAGCACATTCAATTGAGAAAATACTAAGGAAGTTTGAGTATTTTGACAAGAAATCAGCTCTTACTCCTTATGATAGTAATGGTGTTCTCAAGAAAAATGAAGGATCACCTATAGAACAACATAGATATTCACAGATGATTGGGTCCCTCATGTACATAACTAATAGGACCAGACCTGATATTGCATTTACAATTAGGAGACTAAGTAGATATACTAATAACCCAAATCAGTCACATTTGACTGCATTGGATAGATTATTTAGGTATCTTAAGGGTACTCTAGATTATAAACTTTATTATACTAGACAACCCTGATATCATAGAAGGTTACTCCGATGCAAATTGGGTAACTGATCATTCACATGATGTAAAATCCACTACTGGATATATTTTTACCCTAGCAGGAGCTGCAATCTCTTGGGGATCATGTAAACCAACTATCATAGCCAAAAGTAAAATAGATTCTGAAATGATAGCTTTAGACACTACCTGTACAGAAGTCGAATGGCTTAGAAATCTAATCATGCATATACATGTTTCTGTTCATCCTATTCCTGTAATTTTTATAAACTGTAATAATAAATCTGTTATAGAACTACTAAAACATGATTCTGTGAATGCTAAGATGAACATGTGTCACTCCCCGTTTCCAGAATGTGTATTTTTAATATGTATACTGCTTGAATGTATTTATTTAATATTTATCATTCACTTGTTCTGTATTTAATTTCTTTAATTTTACGCTAATTATTTTTCTATATTTTATTTTCTACTTTAGTTTTGCTCTTGGGTTCGTCTTGGGTTGGTTTGTTTCCGAATTTTTAATGGTTTATCATGAATCGAACCCAACTCTCCACCTACCACATCTTCATTTAAAGCCCCAACCCTTTCTCTCTCTTTATTACTTTTCCTTCTCATTTACTATTCTTCTTCCTCATAACTCTCTCCACCTACCAAACCCATAGGCAAGTACATCTTGCTTCTACATGAGAACCCATTTTTATGGTTCATTTATCTTTCTCTCGTGATTCTAAGATAGTTTAGAACTTGGCACTTTGTATTTTGAAGTCTCATTTTTAGCAGATCTAGAAATTACTATTTTTTGAATTTCATTGGTTTTGATCTATCAAACCTCCTTATTTCCAAGTTTTGTTCGTTCCAGGTTGTTGAGATTTGTGTTATACGCCATTCTGACCCATGGAAGTTCCATTTTTGCTTGGAATGAAGGTTCCATAGAATTTGGAGTTCGGGAGGAGCTTTATGCTCACGTTATACGTGCTCACGTAGCCATTAAACTTTACGCCCACGTTATACGTGCCCGCGTAATATCAAGATCTACGTCCATGATCATTCGTGTCAGCGTGAATTCGGTTTACGCAAGTCAACTTGGCTTGGCGTACTACTCTTTACGCGTATTCATTCGTTCGTAAACTTGACTCTTTACGTGTGCAACCTTTACGCGTGGCTCGACCCTTTACGTACTATAATGTTTTACGTGCAACTCGACTCTTTACGCATACAATGTTTCACGGGTAACGTTATTCTTTACGTGTACAGTGTTTCATGCATAACTCTATTCTTTTACGCGTACAAGTCTTACGCGTAACCCTGTTCTTTACGCGTAGCTTTGTTTTACCGTACTCATTGGCTTGGCGTAATTCCTTTATGCGATTTTGGTTTACGCGTAATATTATTCTTTTACGTGTACGAGTTTACGCGTAACGTTACTTCCTTACGCGTTACTTTCTTTACGCACGTATTTGCCCTAGCGTAGTTTGACATGAACTCGATATAATTATGATATGCTAATATTTTTATACATATTGTGGTGTGGAATATGCCCTGTGTCCTGATTAGTTTATGGATACCCAGTATGACTGGAACTAAACCCTGCGAGTTATAGACTCGACTATACTGAATACTAGTTGACTTTCATGTCTTGTCACAATTGATAATGATTGTTACCTTGACTAAATGATTGATCATGCGTTCCTAGTTGGAACTAAGAGGCTGGCTAGTCGCCTTATTAAAATTGAATGAGACACGTTCATATTAACTATGAACCATTGCAATCGACTAGCCGATCCCGAACATTGGCATATGGATACGTGCAGACTTCAACTTATTTTCTACAAAAGTAGCATGTGTACCTTACAGTCAAGGTATGATTATTCCGTAGCTAGGTTTGATTGTTGCATTACGCTATGTAAGACCTACAACCTAACCGTACGGGCATCGTTGTAGAGTTATGCATATCGTACTCTGTACGAAAGTACTCATTCTGAATGACCATGATCTATTACATGAAGTTTTAATTAACATAGGGACTACTAAGTTAAATAAAATAACGATTGCATGGAGAGAATGGATTTCTGAGTTCTTACATGGCAGCCATCCTTGGGACAATTAGTGCCCCGACATGCCGGCTGGTTCCTACAGATACTGTAAACCTGCCACACGAGCAGGGAGCGGTATCTGCTTATATTTATTTATTGTATACTGATGACGGGCGTCCTGCTGGGACTCGTCTAATTCATGATTGGCGTAATTGATTATTAGATAGACTAGCCTTGCTTGTACATAGTAAGAACTGAGGAATCCTTATTACATATTTCCAAGGTAACTTAGAACTTACAGTTAGCAAGCCGTAGTAGTTGTATTGCCGATTAAATTGATTTGTTTGTGTACTGTACCTACTCTGTTAACTACTGAGATGATCAGAATGTCAGGACATGAAGGGACAACTTCTGTCCTTGTTTGGTTGGGAAGTTGGTTTGAAGTGTCGTGATATTGTGTGAACCACAGTAGCAAGCGGAGATTTATTTATCATATCCTTAACTCTTACCACTGGTTTTAGTTCTCATGTCGCGCTTCCTTGTGGTACTTGCTATTAGAGGTCTAACCTCTCTGGTTTTGCATGACCAGATTTAGAGCCAGTTCCCGAGGACTCAGCTTACTTCTACCTCCAAGATGGTCAATACTAGAGGGATGATCGCAGGAGGACACGAGTGGGTTCTTTACTTCCCTGCTCGTTTTGCTACTTACTTTATATTTTGTCATTTGGCACCGATATGTTAGTCGGATTATCTTGTACTTACTTTACATAATTGTAACTAAGTCAGACTGCAGCTGATAACGATTGTGTATACCTTGCTATACCATATGGCTATGTTTTGTACAACCAGATCTCAAGAACATTTTGACTGAGTATTTGGGACGCCTTACTGTTTTATCTGACATGTTCTCTATTATTGCTTCTTATTTGAATGATTGAGACAATAGATGGCCTTAGTGTAAAGCTTTGGCATAGACTAGTCATGGTATAGATTAGCCTTGGCGTAATCCAACCTTGGTGTTCCTATTGCTCTATACTTTATTTACTTTATGTCGGCATGGCATTTCTCCTATTATATCCTTACGCCTTTTTGACATGAACTCGATATAATCATGATATGCTAATATTTTTATACATATTGTGGTGTAGAATATGCCCTGTGTCCCGATTAGTTTATGGATACCCAGTATGACTGGAACTAAATCCTGCGAGTTATAGACTCGACTATACTGAATACTAGTTGACTTTTATGTCTTGTCACAATTGATAATGATTGTTACCTTGACTAAATGATTGATCATGCGTTCCTAGTTGGAACTAAGAGGCTGGCTAGTCGCCTTATTGAAATTGAATGAGACACGTTCATATTAACTATGAACCATTACAATCGACTAGCCGATCCCGAACATTGGCATATGGATACGTGCAGACTTCAACTTATTTTCTACAAAAGTAGCATGTGTACCTTACAGTCAAGGTATGATTATTCCGTGGCTAGGTTTGATTGTTGCATTACGCTATATAAGACCTACAACCTAACCGCACGGGCATCATTGTAGAGTTATGCATATCGTACTCTGTACGAAAGTACTCATTCTGAATGACCATGATCCACGACATGGGGTTTTAATTAACATAGGGACTACTAAGTTAAATAAAATAACGATTGCATGGAGAGAATGGATTTCTGAGTTCTTACATGGCAGCCATCCTTGGGACAATTAGTGCCCCGACATGCCGGCTGGTTCCTACAGATACTGTAAACCTGCCACACGGGCAGGGAGCGGTATCTGCTTATATTTATTTATTGTATACTGATGACGGGCGTCCTGCTGGGACTCGTCTAATTCATGATTGGCGTAATTGATTATTGGATAGACTAGCCTTGTTTGTACATAGTAAGAACTGAGGAATCCTTATTACATATTTCCAAGGTAACTTAGAACTTACAGTTAGCAAGCCGTAGTAGTTGTATTGCCGATTAAATTGATTTGTTTGTGTATTGTACCTACTCTGTTAACTACTGAGATGATCAGAATGTCAGGACATGAAGGGGCAACTTCTGTCCTTGTTTGGTTGGGAAGTTGGTTTGAAGTGTCGTGATATTGTGTGAACCACAGTAGCAAGCGGAGATTTATTTATCATATCCTTAACTCTTACCACTGGTTTAGTTCTCATGTCGTGCTTCCTTGTGGTACTTGCTATTAGAGGTCTAACCTCTCTGGTTTTGCATGACCAGATTTAGAGCCCGTTCCCGAGGACTCAGCTTACTTCTACCTCCAAGATGGTCAATACTAGAGGGATGATCGCAGGAGGACACGAGTGGGTTCTTTACTTCTCTGCTCGTTTTGCTACTTACTTTATATTTTGTCATTTGGCACCGATATGTTAGTCGGATTGTCTTGTACTTACTTTACATAATTGTAACTAAGTCAGACTGCAGCTGATAACGATTGTGTATACTTTGCTATACCATATGGCTATGTTTTGTACAACCAGATCTCAAGAACATTTTGACTAAGCATTTGGGATGCCTTACTGTTTTATCTGACATGTTCTCTATTATTGCTTCTTGTTTGAATGATTGAGACAATAGATGTTGAGTGACCATAGCGAGACTTTAATGTAGTATGCACTCCCTCATTTTTTAGACATCATTGATCGTATTATACGGTATTCATCTACCAATAATACGTAGCTGGCTGAGTCACTCTCCCGCTCTCCGGTATTCTGGTTCTGGGGCGTGACAAGGTTTTAGTGGTGGCCCATGCAGGTCCTGTTTCAGACTTGTGGGATGTTTTAATTTATAGGATGTCTCAATCACACATGTTTTTCTTTGATCTCATGATTCATTATTCTCGACTCTAGCTTGACATTCCGGTATCCTTTGACTTCATTAATCTTTCATGTCCGATCGTTTGATTGTTCTCTTATCCCTTCTTAGGGGCATTTCGTCCGCATCTGCTAGAGCTGGACAGCAACAACAAGGGCAACATGGACAGCGAGACCCTGTTGATCAACAACAAGGGCCAGTACTACCTCAAAAGACTATCCAAAAAAATGTGATAGTGGAACCAACAGCTGGACCGCAGTATCCGGAGGTTCCAACGCCACCAACAGTTCCACCTACCCCTATGGCGGTAGACACACCAGCCCTTTTAGAAATCATAAGGGAGATGATGGCTACTCAGCAACATCAGATGTTGGCTCAGCAACACATGCACACTCAGCTGTAAGAGCAGAATGTATTGCTCAACCAAGGATTGCAAACGGCTTTAGAAAGAGGGGTGAGGACAGATTCAGGGGCATCGACCAGATTTTGCAAGTACAACCCCCGTCGTTTCGAGGCACGGAAGATGCCATTTCAGCAGATGCATGGCTTAAAGATATTGAGGCTATTCTGACAGTAGCTAAGGTACCGACAGAAGAACATGTGGATCAAGTAAAGTTGTTACTTCAGGACCTCGCACATGATTGGTGGGAATCAGAAGAAGTGGGCATCAGACGTCCTATAGCTTAGGATGATTTTACTGCGAGGTTCAAGACGAAGTACTATGGAGTTGTGGCACAGTTTGAGCTACAATAGAAGTTTATTAACCTCAAGCAGACTGGTAAGACAGTGGATGCTTATGCAGCAGAGTTCTGCAGACTGAGTAGGTTTGTCTCGGAGATGGTAGCAACAGAGAGCCAGAGGGCTATGAGGTTTCAGCAAGGGTTTCATCTTGAACTATTACAATTGATAGAGGAGCATAACTACCAGACCTTCGATGAGGTATTAACAGCAACCCGAAGGCATGAGATCACCATCCAGAGGATCACAGCAAGGACTGGAGGTCAGAAGATATCTCACAATCAGATTGAAGGAGGAGGGGGAGTAGCGCCCCGAATAACAGCACCATCCCCTGGCATTCGTATTCACGATGTAGGGATGCGAGGGCCAGCACCACCACCAAGACAGCAGCAGCAGAGGAAGAACCAACAACCCCCAGTGAGCTGTACCTATTGTGGTAAGGCAGGACACACTAGAGGCGTGTGTCGGGCATTAAATGGACTATGTTTGGTATGTGAAAGTCCAGATCATCGGGTTTCCACCTATCCCATGAATTTGAGGTCAAGAGGACCAGCGGTAGCAGTAAGGCCATTGGCACAATGCCCGTTCATGTCACAGGCTCAGATGTTTCGGCAGCAGGGACCACCGATGCAGCAGCAACAACAAAGACCACCCCAGCATCACCAAAGCAGGGGCCAGCAGCAGCACCAGGCTAGGCTGCAGCATTGGAACCAACAAGGAGGCAGAGGGCAGGTATTCAATCTGTCCTTGGAAGAGTCATTGGCATCAGGTGATGTTGTGGCAGGTAACATTCTCGTCGCCTCATATTCCGCAGTAGGATTGTTTGATTCGGGAGCATCATACTCATTTATATCTGCACAATTTGTGACACGACTAGGAATGGAATTCGAGGCATTACCAGGGAGGTTGAATATACTCACTGGTAATGGGCTCGTAGGAGTTAGTAGAGTTATTCTAGCGTATAGAATTGTAGTTTACGGGCATTCCTTACCCGCCAGATTAATAGAATATTTTGTTGGAAATTTCGACGTTATCTTAGGCGTGGACTGGCTGAAAGACAGTCATGCGACAATAGATTGTCGTAGAGGGAGTGTATCTTTTAATATTCCAGGCATGAAGTGGTTCACCTTAGTCAAATCAGTGGTAACTCAACCAGAAGAAGGAGTAGTGACGACAATGGAAGAAGTTCAAGTTCCGAAGATAGTTGAAGAGTTTCTAGATGTATTTCTCGAAGAACTTCCATGTCTACCACCGGTTATGGATATTGAGTTCAGTATAGAATTGGCACCTGGAACTAAACCGATATCAGATCGAGTTTACAGAATGACGGATTCAGAGCAGGCCAAGATGTACCAGCACATAGAGTAACTGAAGGAAAAGAAGTTCATTCAAGTTAGCTAATCACCATGGACAGCACCAGTGGTACTTGTTGGGAAGAAGGATGGGTCATCAAGATTATGCAATGACTACAGAAAGCTCAATGCGGCAACAGTAAAGAACAAGTACCCACTACCAAGGATCGACGACTTGTTTGATCAATTGAGTAGAGCAAGGGTTTTTTCCAAGATAGATCTTCGATCAGGATATCATCAAGTGAGAGTTCGAAAAGAGGATATTCCTAAGACGGTATTCAGGTCCAAGTACGGGCACTACAAATTTTTAGTAATGCCGTTTGGTTTGACCAATGCTCCAACAATATTTATAGATTTGATGAACCGCATCTTTATGCCGTACTTAGATCAATTTGTCGTTGTGTTCTTCGACGACATTCTCGTATACTCAGCTAGTAAAGAAGAGCATGAATACCACCTTAGAAAAGTGTTATAGGTTCTGAGAGAGAACCAGTTGTATGCCAAGCTCAGCAAGTGTGAGTTTTGGACGGATCGAATTTTATTCTTGGGGTACATCATATCAGGGGCTGGAGTAGCAGTGGATCCCAAGAAGGTAGAAGTAGTAGAGAGTTGGCCAATACCTAAGACCGTAGCATATGTGCATAGTTTCTTGGGATTGGCAGGATATTACAGAAGGTTTGTATCAGCCTTTGCAAGACTCTCAGCACCCATGACCCGCTTGACACGAAAGGATACGCCATTTGTCTGGTCAGCAGAGTGGCAGGCATCATTAGAGAATTTAAAGCAGAAGTTGATATCGGTACCTATTCTTACATTACCGGTTGGACCCGGAGGTTTTACTGTATATTGTGATACGATAGGAAAAGGACTTGGGTGTGTCCTCATACAACATAGGAAGGTGATAGCGTATACATCTAGGCAACTCCGAGACCACGAAAAGAATTATCCAACTCATGACTTGGAGTTGGCAGCAGTAGTATTTGCTTTGAAGCTATGGAGGCATTACTTGTATGGTGATCGAGTGGACATGTACACAGACCATAAGAGTCTGAAGTACATCTTTACTCAGAAGGAACTGAACATGAGGCAGAGAAGGTGGTTAGAATTGATCAAGGATTACGACGTAGAGCTTCAGTATCATCCAGGCAAGGCTAATGTGGTAGCAGACGCTCTCAGCAGGAGAGGCGGTACATTTATGTTGACATCACAAAAACATATTTTAGAAGATCTTCAAGAGGTTGGCATCGAGGTTATACTTCCTAGTGATGCAGAAATTCTGGCAAGTCTACGAGTCCAATCCGACTTGGTAGACAGGATCAAGGCAGCTCAGGCACAGGACCCAAGGATTCAGAAGCTTAGGACAGAATATGAGTCGGGACTCAGGAAGGAGATAAAAATTCATGAAGATGGTACACTTAGATTTGGATCACGTCTATGTGTGCCTAGTGGAGATATCAGACAGGAGGTTATGGCAGAAGCCTACCGTTCTCAGTATTCTATACACCCTGGAGGAACTAAATTGTACAAAGGTATCAAGCAGCACTTCTGGTGGAACAGAATGAAGAAAGAGATAGCTAGATTCGTTTCTCGTTGCTTGATATATCAGCAAGTGAAGGCAGAACAACAGAGGCCAGCTGGATTATTACAGCCACTTCCTATCCCAGAATGGAAGTGGGAACATATCACCATGGACTTTGTGACCGGTTTACCGAGATCACCAAGTGGTAAAGATGCTATTTGGGTGATAGTGGATCGGCTTATTAAAGTGACACATTTTCTTCCTTTTAGAGTAGGGCAATCTACAGAAAAGTTGGCAGAATTGTATATGCAACAGATAGTCAGGAAGCATGGGGTCCCTGTCAGTATTGTGTCAGATAGAGATACCCATTTTACGTCATATTTTTGAAAGAGTTTACATCATAGTCTGGGTACCAAGTTAAGCTTTGGTACGGCCTACCATCCACAGACGGACGGGCAATCAGAAAGAACACTTCAGACTTTAGAAGATATGTTACGATCTTGCACCCTTGATTTTGGAGGGTCTTGGGAGCGTCACCTGCACTTAGTCGAATTCTCGTACAATAACAGTTATCAATCCAGTATCCAGATGGCACCATTCGAAGCACTATATGGTAAGAAGTGCAGGTCGCCACTTGTATGGGTGATATCAGGAAGAGGAAGATGTTAGGCCTAGAAATAATTGTTCAGACAGTTGAAGTGATTAAGGAAATTAGAGAGCGACTTCGAGTTGCACAAGATCGACATCGACATTGGGCGGACCAGCATCGTAGGCCGCTAGAATTTTCTGTTGGGGACCACATGTTCTTGCGGATCCCACCCACTCGTGGGGTCATTCGATTTGGCGTTCGTGGGAAGTTGAGTCCGCGATACGTAGGCCCATTTGCTATCCTCGATAGGGTAGGCGATGTTGCTTATCGTTTATCCCTTCCACCATCATTACGAGAGGTGTATGATGTGTTTCATGTATCTCAGTTGCGTAGGTATGTATCGGACCCAAGCCATATCCTCGATCATTCTGAGCTGGTTGTTGGTACCAACCTATCTTATGAGGAACATCCGGTGTCCATTTTTGACCGAAGGGAGAAAATACTCAAGAACCGAACAATTAGCCTTGTCCGTGTTGCTTGGGGTCATCACTCCTTAGGAGAGTCAACGTGGGAATGTGAGGATGATATTCGATCACGGTATCCGCACCTATTTGAATCACAAGGTATATTTCTTTTCGTGTACCTTGATTGTCTCGATTCCTCATGCTTATCACCCTATGAGTAGAAATTGCATGATGTCGTAGATTGATAAACATAGATATATTACTTGCTATTTGATATTGTAAGATGATTGCTTGCTCGCTAAAATTGCTTGTACTTGGATTAGTCTAGCTCTGATGTTTCTATCCTGCTTGGATTTGAAATTCCGAGGATGAAAATTTTCTAAGGAGGGTGGAGATGTCACTCTCCGTTCCCAGAATACGTATTTTTAATACGTATACTGCTTGGATGTATTTATTTAATATTTATCATGCATTTGTTCTGTATTTAATTCCTTTAATTTTATGCTAATTATTTTTCTGTATTTTATTTTCTACTTTAGTTTTGCTCTTGGGTTCATCTTGGGTTGGTTTGTTTCTGAATTTTTGATGGTTCATCATGAACCGAACCCAACTCTCCACCTACAACATCTTCATTTAAAGCCCCAACCCTTTCTCTCTCTTTATTACTTTTTCTTCTCATTTACTCTTCTTCTTCCTCATAACTCTCTCCACCTACCAAACCCATAGGCAAGTAAATCTTGCTTCCACATGAGAACCCATTTTTATTGTTCATTTATCTTCCTCTCGTGATTCTAAGATAGTTTAGAACTTGACACTTTGCATTTTGAAGTCTCATTTTTAGTAGATCTAGAAATTACTATTTTTCGGATTTTATTAGTTTTGATCTATCAAACCTCCTTATTTCCAAGTTTTGTTCGTTCCAGACTGTTGAGATTTGTGTTATACGCCATTTTGACCCATGGAAGTTCCATTTTTGCTTGGAATGAAGGTCCTATGGAATTTAGAGTTCGGGAGGAGTTTTACGCTCACGTTATACGTGCTTGCGTAGGCATTAAACTTTACGCCCACGTTATACGTGCCTGCGTAATATCAAGCTCTACGTCTATGATCATTCGTGTCATCATGAATTCGGTTTACACAAGTCGACTTGGCTTGGCGTATTACTCTTTACGCGTATTCATTCATGCGTAAGCTTGACTCTTTACGCATGCAACCTTTATGCGTGGCGCGACCCTTTATGCATACAATGTTTTACGTGTAACTCGACTCTTTACGCGTACAATGTTTCACACGTAACGTTATTCTTTACGCGTACAGTATTTCATGCATAACTCTATTATTTTACGCATACAAGTCTTACGCGTAACCCTGTTCTTTACGCGTAGCTCTGTTTTATGCGTACTCCTTGGCTTGGCGTAATTCCTTTACGCAATTTTGGTTTACGCATAATATTATTCTTTTACGCGTACGAGTTTACGCGTAACGTTACTTCCTTACGCGTTACTTTCTTTACGCGCGTATTTGCCCTAGCGTAAAGCTTGGCGTGAACCGATGGCCTTAGCGTAAAGCTTTGGCATAGACTAGTCATGGTATAGATTAGCCTTGGCGTAATCCAACCTTGGTGTTCTTATTGCTCTATACTTTATTTACTTTATGTCGGCATGGCATTTCTCCTATTATATCCTTACACCTTTTTGACATGAACTCGATATAATCATGATATGCTAATATTTTTATACATATTATGGTGTGGAATATGTCCTGTATCCCGATTGGTTTATGGGTACCCAGTATGACTGGAACTAAACCCTGAGAGTTATAGACTCGACTATACTGAATACTAGTTGACTTTCATGCCTTGTCACAATTGATAATGATTGTTACCTTGACTAAATGATTGATCATGCGTTCCTAGTTGGAACTAAGAGGCTGGCTAGTCGTCTTAATGAAATTGAATGAGACACGTTCATATTAACTATGAACCATTACAATCGACTAGCCGATCCCGAACATTGGCATATGGATACGTGCAGACTTCAACTTATTTTCTACAAAAGCAGCATGTGTACCTTACAATCAAGGCATGATTATTCCGTAGCTAGGTTTGATTGTTGCATTACGCTATGTAAGACCTACAACCTAACCGTACGAGCATCGTTGTAGAGTTATGCATATCGTACTCTGTACGAAAGTACTCATTCTGAATGACCATGATCTACGACATGGGGTTTCAATTAACATAGGGACTACTAAGTTAAATAAAATAACGATTGCATGGAGAGAATGGATTTTCGAGTTTTATATAGCAGCCATCCTTGGGATAATTAGTGCCCTGACATGCCGACTGGTTCCCACAGATACTGCAAATCTGCCACACGGGCAGGAAGCGGTATCTGCTTATATTTATTTATTGTATACTGATGACGAGCGTCCCGCTGGGACTCGTCTAATTCATGATTGGCGCAGTTGATTATTGGGTAGACTAGCCTTGATTGTACATAGTAAGAACTGAGGAATCCTTATTGCATATGACATATGTGTCCTTGCCATGATTAGATTACGATATGCCATGTTTTCTATGTTACTATGATACTGTGATCCCAGTTGTACCATGAGGCCATGTTTCCAGTATTTTTTGTTTTATAGACTTATCATACCATGTTTCTTGTTGTATATCTCTTTCATTATATACTCAGTACTTTAGTTGTAGAGGTTGTACTTGCTCCCATCCTGACAGGATAACGTTATAGGTATACTTTTCGAGGAGGAAATGTTATGTGTTACATATTATGGCACTGATTTTGAGGACCTGGCCTTAGCTCCAGAAGAGGCCCCAGCGGGGAACCTTGCTTAGATATTTTCATGTGTTTTGAGACTTAGACTTTGGTCTGTACTTATATTTGGATACTGGACTTTGTCTCCAGTTAGATACTTTGGAAGTGTATTATTAAGTCTGTACTTGTTTACCTTCGCTTATAGATGCTGTGTTGTGATGAACCTTTTTAATGTGATTTTAGAACTGTTAGCATCTTAGATCCTTTATTGTCTATTCTTAAAACAGCTTACAATACTTTAACCAAGCGTAGGCTAGACATGGCTCGGCCCGGCCCAATAATTTGGGTAACGGGTCGTGACACTTGGGTTTTGATATATCAAACTTTACTATTTTCAAGTTCTGATGATTCTATGTTGTAGAGGAGTTCATTCTACCCCATTTTGGCCTATGGAAGTCCAGATTTGGGCTCGGATTGAAGGTTGAAAAGTTTGGGAACCCCCAACTTCCCAGGTTCTTCTTCTCAAAAAAGTTGGAGAAGAAGAACCGTGCCCGTCGCATGGCCTTTTCATGCGGCAAGGTTCCCTGCGGCTCCTCTTTGGCCGCATAAGCACTCCAGTCTTTATGCGGTCCCTCCTTTCCGAATTACCCCTTCGGAAGCTTGTCGCATGGCCTGTTTCCCCCTTGTCGCATGGCCCTGTTTCCCCCTTGCCGCATGGCCCTGTTTTCCCTTGCCGCATGGCCATGTTTCCTCTTGCCGTATGCCCTCCTGTTTCCCCTAGCCGCAAGGCTTTGGTTGACTCTTACCGCATGGCCCCTGTTCTTCCTAGTCGCATGCTGCATGGCCATTTGGCCCTTACCGCATGGTGATCCTTGGCCGCATAGGCCGTGGCCCTTGGCTCCCGAGCCGTATGGCTCTTCCCGCAGTCTTTGTACCCCTTTTACTATTTTGGTTGTTACATTTATGCTTGTGAATCATGACCCTCTGTGTAACTTGGGTCCTTGATGGGAATGCTTGTACCATATTAATTCTTAACATGTCCTATAAACACGATATGTTAATGTGACTCACATGACAGTGGCCCGTCGTGGTGCACTAACGATAAGAATGATTGATTAGTAACATGACACGATAATGGCCTGCTGAGGTACACTCTTAATAAGTAATTTGACATGATAACTTTTAAATAGTGACCCGTTATGGTGCACTCTTGACAAGCAACCTTGACATGATAATTCTTGATGGTGGTCCATCGTGACGCACTCTTGACATGATAAATAATCTTGACAGTGGCCCGTCGTGGCGCACTCTTGACAAGTAATCTTGATAAGTAAGTCTAACATGTTATCTTGAATGTTGTTGCGACGGCTATCTCGACTTGCTAGTAAATTCTCATCTTGACACCGTAGGTGATTGTATTGATTGTGCTTGTATAAGCTACCAGTCTTGTCTCGTATCATGTCTAGGACTTGTATCCCTGGTTACCACAGTCAGGGATTCATATTGAATCTGACTAGGTTAATGACTAGATTTATCGAGTAGTTCATATAGAGAGATATTTTGGCTACAAGCAATCGCGTTATCTGGGCATCTTCCTGATGGACTTGTAGCCTGCCGATGAGTAAGGCACATTTCCAGCTCATTGTTATGTAGGGCACTACATGAAACGATAACTATGCACACTGTCATGTGTTGCATCCAAGTCACCTAACAAGTCAAGATAACTCTTAACATGAACCTTGCGCCTGGATAACCTGGATGGTCTGCAGGGCTTGTGGCCGTAGGAATATCTTATTGCATCTTGCTAGTAACTAGGCTTATGATAACCCTAGCTAGTTAACTATCAAGCCGTACTCTTGCTTGGCCGTGAATGATTGAATGGATTCCCATCTTGTCTAGTCTTGCCTTGATCCAGTACATGGCTATACCAGGACATGCTTGTGTATGCTTTACTTTATCGATAATTGGTTAGACACTAAGTTCTGTTCAAGTGAAGGGTTACAACCCCGGTCCTTGTTTGGTTTACGGGTTGTAACTTGGTTACCAGAATAGTCCTTTAGTTATCTTATCGTTTCTCACCCTGTTTTCTCTAACTCATGTCTTTTATCATCAATTATGTTTTTGTGTGCTAATGTGATGGTTTTATTTCTTAAGTGAAGCCTTCCTTGTGGCACTTGCTCTTTCTAGGGTCTGACCCAGCTGGTTTTGTATGGCCAAATTTCGGAGCAGCTTCCGAGGATCTTCCAGTCTTCCTGCCAGATGGTGACCACTAGAAGAAACCCTGGCAACGAGTGGGTTTTATTTTGCTCTTCCACTCTATTGTAAAATTATTCTTTTGAGGCGTTTAGCCACCGAACAAATGTTAGCTCGTATTGAATTTATATTTCTGTCTGCCTACGGGCTGTAACATGATTGACAAATCCTAGGGTTGATCATGTATGACTTAAACTCTTGCTAGTCTTCGCATTTTGTATGACTGGCTTCATGATCAACTGAATATGTAATGTTTGGAACGCCTTACTTTGTATGTCTGATGATCTACAATCTTGTTACATTTACTTGTTTGCTTGAGATTGAGACACTAGGCTTGTTCTTGACCTTAAGGGACTGATGGCTTGTAGTAAACCCTCATGCATCTAGACAGCCATGACCGTATTGTGAGGTAGAATTCACTTTAATGTACGTAGCTGGCTGTGTCTGTCCCCCGCTCTCCAGTATTCTGGTTCTGGGGTGTGACACTGTTTAAGTGGTAGCCAATGCAGGTCTTAAAAATCAAGATGTGTGAGGGTTTTACCGGATAGATGTCTCAATCAGCACTCGCCCTTGATCTCTACTTGTGTCTTCTAATCTTCCTAAAATCTTGATCTGACCACATGCTTATATCTTTGATCTATCATGGTCCTTCCTTATTGTTTCCTATGTCGTTTCTTCAGCGGCATCGTTCCTGGTCCTACTGATCGGCAAGACGGAGCACCTCCCGTGGACTAGCAGCAACCTGGAGATCAAGCCCAGCATTCAGGAGTAGCCTCCAGAGTCATGCCTACTGGAGGTCAAGAGCCACCAGTTCAGCCAGTCCAGCCTGCAGAGCCTGACGATGGCACCTTGGTGGGTCTCATCAGAACATTGCTTGCATCTCAAGATCGTCGGGGCGATGCCCTACACCAGGCAGTACAAGATGCCATTGGCCGTATTGGTTATCAAAGGAACAGTGCGGCTAGCAGTTTCAAGCATCTGAACCCTCCTTTCTTCGATGGTAGTGAGGACGCTATTACAGCTGACGCGTGGCTCCAGGACATCGAGATTATCTTGGATGCAGCCAAGACTCCAGAAGGAGAGAAGGTAGCTGTGGTGCGCTTGCAGTTATTGGACCTGGCCCGTACCTGGTGGACGATGATAGCAGTTGGGTTGGCGACGCAGTTCTATGGACGGTATTCAGTGACAAGTTTCAGATCAAGTACTTCGATGCTGTAGCTCGGCACGACCTACAGACGAGGTTCACCAATCTCAGGCAGATGAGCAGGACAGTTGATGCATATGCGGCCGAGTTTTCGAGACTGAGTCGGTTTGCTCCCACTTTGGTGGCAACCGAGTTCGATCGAGCGCAGCGGTTCCAACAAGGACTCCACCTAGATATCATTCTAGCAGTGGAGCAGTTTGAGCATCGGACTTTTGATGTCGTCTTGCGAGCAGCGAAGAGGCATGAGTATACTTCTTAGAGGATAGTGGATAGAACTGGAGGACGGAAGCGGTCCCATGGTCAGGTGACCCAGTCTTCAGCCCCAGCCCTGGCAGCTAGGGCCTTGACCATCGAAGCTCCGAGGAGGGCAGCATCAGTTACGTCGGTTCAGCACTCGACTCCGACGTACCCTCAGTAGCAGAAGCGGAGGCAGTCTTCCACAATGGGCTGCACTTATTATGGAAAGACAGGGCATGTAGTGTCAGAATATCGTCGAGCACAAGGATTGTGTTTGGCTTGCGGGGCATCGGATCACATGATAGGGTCCTGTCCACAGAGAGCCGGTTCATCCTCATCATCCCAGACTAGTCCTTCGATGAGGGAACCAGTACCAGTACAGCAGCAGCAGTACCAGCCTCTGAGGCCATTGTCGCCTCAGGCTCAGGCATTCCAGCAGCAGAGACCGCAGCAATATGCCCAGGCCCAGGCTCAGAATCAGAACCGCCAGAGAGGTTTCCAGCAGAGGAGACCAGCACCCAGAAGGCAAGGTCAGGTGATGGCTTTGACTGTAGAAGAGGAGTTGGCATCAGGTGAGGTGGTGGCAGGTACCATTCTTGTCAACTCTTTTCCTGTATCAGTATTATTTGATTCGGGTGCATCGCATTCATTTATGTCTATACGATTCACGACACGGATAGGACTGGAGCCCGAGTCATTATCAGTAAGGCTCAATATACTTACTGGTAATGGTCTTGTGGGAGTAGATAGAGTGTTTTCCTCGTGTCGAATCGTAGTTAGCGATAGAGAGTTTTTTGCCAGGTTGATAGAGTTCCCGATGACCGATAATGATGTGGTCCTAGGGATGGATTGGTTGAAGGACCAGTATGCTAGAATAGATTGCCATCTCGGCAAGATTATTTTTAGTATTCCTGGTGAGCCAGAGCTTTCATTTTTCCGAGGCGGAGTAGAACCTTCTTCCTCAGCGTTGCGGATGGCAGTAGCAGTGGCAGTTCAGTTTCCCAGAGTAGTAGAAGAGTTTCCTGATGTATTTTTCGAAGAGCTTCCAGGCATGCCCCCAGAGAGAGAGATCGAGTTCACCATTGATTTGATTC
The DNA here is from genome assembly GCA_029216955.1 of Iris pallida. Taxonomy (NCBI): domain Eukaryota; kingdom Viridiplantae; phylum Streptophyta; class Magnoliopsida; order Asparagales; family Iridaceae; genus Iris; species Iris pallida. The sequence continues at coordinate 11,125,431 of JANAVB010031216.1, read as the reverse complement.
CCGGATCAGCACCAGTGTCAGAGAGAGTCTATATGATGGCGCCTTCATAGTTGGAGATCTTGTACAAGATGATTGATGAACTCAGAACCAAGGGATTCATTCGTGCTAGTGGATCGCCTTGGGGAGCCCCGATGCTTCTTGTAAAAAAGAAGGATGGTACATCAAGGTTATGTGTTGATTATCGTATCTTAAACTCTGTGACAATTAAGAACAGATATCCTCTATCAAGGATATATGACTTATTTGATCAGCTCAAGGGAGCGGCAGTATTCTCGAAGATTGACTTACGGTCAAGGTACCATCAGATCAGAGTCAGAGAGCAGGACATCCCGAAGACAACATTCAGATTGAGGTATGGATATTGGGAGTTCCTTGTTATGCCATTTGGAGCGACCAATGTGCCAGCCGTATTCATGGACCTCATGAATCGTATCTTCATGCCCTATTTGGACCAGTTTATGATAGTGTTTATAGACGACATCTTAGTCTATAGCAAGAGTAAGGCGGAGCATGAGCAGCATCTCCGTATAGTTCTTAGATTCTCAGGGAGCACCAGTTGTATGCGAAGTTCAGTAAGTGCGAGTTTTGGTTGGATCGTATCTCGTACTTGGGTCACATCATCACCAGAGATGGAGTAGAAGTGGACCCCCAGAAGATAGTGGCCATAGAGACATGGCCAGTACCTAGCACTGTCGTAGAAGTTCGGAGTTTCCTTGGATTGGCCGGTTATTACTGACGATTTGTATCAGATTTTGCTAGGATTTCAGTGCCATTGACGCAGTTGACCTGTAAGGATGTACAGTTTGCTTGGACAGCCGAGTGTCATAGTTCATTCGAGAAGTTGAAGCAGAGATTGATGACGGCTCCCATTCTCACTCTTTCCAATAGGACTGAAGAATTTTTAGTTTATTGTGATGCTTCTGGCAGAGGATTGGGATGAGTCTTGATGTAGCATGGTAAGATAGTAGCTTATACGTCGCGTCAGCTTCGTGACCATGAGTGAAATTGTCCTACCCATGACTTAGAGTTAGCAGTAGTAGTGTTTGTGTTGAAGCTTTAGAGACATTATTTGTATGGAGATCGGGTAGAGATTTTCACCGACCACAAGAGTCTTAATTATGTGTTTACCCAGAAGGACCTCAATATGCGTCAGAGGAGATGGCTAGAGCTACTTGTGGATTATGACATCAACTTGCAGTATCATCCTGGGAAGGCCAACGTTATTACAGATGCATTGAGCAGGAGAGCCGGAGTTTATTTTCTAACAGCACAGCCAGAGTTGTTAGCAGATCTTCAGAAGATGGGTATTAAAGTTGTTCTTTCTTCTAGTGTGGCATTAATGGCCAGTATGCAATTTCAGTCCAGTATAGTAGAGAGGATCAAGTTAGCTCAGTCAGCGGATTCTATGCTTCAGCAGCTTAGGGCAGAATGTGTAGCAGGGAGAAGACCAGAGCTATGTATTCATGAAGATGGTACACTCCAATATAGGAGGTATCTTTGTGTACCCAGTGGAGATATCAGACAGGAGATCACGGCAGAGGCTCACAGTTCTCAGTATTCGATTCACCCTGGCGGTACGAAGATGTATCGTGATATTCTTTAGCATTTTTGGTAGAATGGCATGAAGAGGGAGATAACCCGGTTTGTCTCTCGTTGTTTGGTTTGTCAACAAGTTAAGGCCGAACATCAGAGACCGGCTGGACTTCTTCAACCTTTAGCGATCCTAGAATGGAAATGGGAGCACATTACCATAGATTTTATAACTGGATTACCTAGATCTCCATCTGGAAGAGATGCTATCTGGGTTATAGTCGACTAACTCACGAAGGTAGCTCATTTTATCCCTTTTAGAATCGGTCAGTCGATGGATCAGCTTGTAGAGATGTACCTCAGACAGATAGTCAGATTGTATGGAGTACCAGTCAGTATTGTGTTCGACAGGAATTCAAGATTCACCTCGCACTTTTGGCGGAGTCTTCAGGAGAGCTAGGGGACTCGTCTCAAGTTCAGTTCAGCCTACCATCCACAGACAGATGGTCAGTCAAAATACACGATCCAAACTCTTGAAGATATGTTGTTGTCATGTACACTCGACTTCGGTGGTTCGTGAGAAGATCACTTGCATCTCGTGGAGTTCTTCTTTAACAATAGTTTTTAGGCCAGTATCCAGATGGCACCTTTCGAGGCATTGTACAGTAGGAAGTGCAGATCTCCTTTGGCTTGGAATGATATCGGTGAGAGGCAAATGCTTGGACCAGAGATGGTAACGCAGACTATTGAGGTGGTCAGACAAGTCAGAGGTCATCTTCGAGTTGTACAAGATCGCCAGCATTATTGGGCCGATTCTTATCGGCGTCTCCTTGAATTTTCTGTCAGCGACCACGTATTCCTTAGGATCTCGCCTACCCGTGGTGTCATTCATTTCGGCGTACGAGAAAAGCTTAATCCTAGGTATATAGGGCCGTTCGACATCCTGGAGCGAGTAGGTGATGTATCCTATCATCTCGCTCTTCCGCCATCGCTACGTGAGGTGCATGATGTCTTCCATGTATTCCAATTACGACGAATCATCCCGGATCCGAGTCATGTCCTCGATCATTCGAAATTGGTTGTTGGTACCAACCTTTCGTATGAGGAGAGACCCGTATCCATATTGGACCGAAAAGAGAAGATACTCAAGAACATGACTATCAAGTTAGTCCGTGTTGCTTGGGATCATCACTCTTTGGGTGAGTCAATAAGGGAGCGTGATGATGATATCCGATCGCGATATCCTGACCTGTTTCACTCGTAAGGTATAATGTCTTCTTATGCCTTATGCCTTCAACTTTCTTGTTTGCATGAATGATTGCTTGATTGATTGCTTAGTTATAACTTACCTGTGACTAGTATAGCTTGATCGATATCTCTAGTCTCTTGATTAAATTCTAGGACAGAATTCTTTTAAGGTGGGTAGAGTTATCACCTCCGTTTTTCGTATACGTATTTCCAGTATACGTGTACGGGATCCTGTCCAGTATTTTTATTTGTCTTGTCCTGCTAGCTAGATAATCTTGGTTTAATCTTACATTGGTTTAATATTGGCATGGCTTGGTTTTGGTTTGGCTTGGTTGGATTGGTTCAACATGTTAACCCCCTACCTACCACCATCCCCATTTATAAACTCCACATACTTTTCTCTCTCTTCATTACTCTTTATTTAATTCTTCATCTTCTTTCTCTTAACTTCTCCACCTACCCAGAGAGGCTTAGTCAGGTGCAACTTGCTTCATGGAGGAACTCCATTTTTATTGTTCCATTGTCTTCCTCATGAGATTCTAAGATACTTTAGTACTTAGCATTTTCAATTTTCATGGTTTATTTTTTGTAGATCTAAGCTTGTTGTATTTTCAGATTTCTTGAGTTTGGATCTATCAAACTTTACTATTTTCAAGTTCTGATGATTCCATGTTGTAGAGGAGTTCATTCTACCACATTTTGGCCTACGGAAGTCCAAATTTGGGCTCGGATTGAAGGTTGGGAAGTCTGGGAACCCCCAACTTCCCAGGTTCTTCTTCTCGAAAAAGTTGGAGAAGAAGAACAGTGCCTGCCGCATGGCCTTTTCATGCGGCAAGGTTCCCTGTGGCTCCTCTTTGGCCGCATAAGCACTCCAATCTTGATGCGGCCCCCCTTACCGAATTACCCCTTCGGTAGCTTGTCGCATGGCCCTGTTTCTCCCTTGCCGTATGGCCCTGTTTCCCCCTTGCTGCATGGCCCTGTTTCCCTCTTGCCGCATGGCCCTGTTTCTTCCTTGCCGCATGGCCCTGTTTTCTCTTGCCGCATGGCCCCCTTTTTTTCTCTAGCCGTATGGCTTTGGTTGACGCTTGCCGCATGGCCCCTGTTCCCCCTAGCCGCATGCTGCATGGCCGTTTGGCCCTTGCCGCATGGCGATCCTTGGCCGCATAGGCCATGGCCCTTGGCTTCCTAGCCGTATGGCTCTTCCCGCAGTCTTTGTACCCATTTTACTATTTTGGTTGATACATTTATGCTTGTGACTCATGACCCTCTGTGTAACTTGGGTCCTTGATAGGAATGCTTGTACCATGTTAATTCTGAACATGTTCCATAAACACGATAGGTTAATGTGACTCACATGACGGTGGCCCGTCGTGGCGCACTCACGACGAGAATGATTGATTAGTAACATGACACGATAATGGCCTGTTGAGGCGCACTCTTAATAAGTAACTTGACATGATAACTCTTAAATAGTGACCCGTCGTGGTGCACTCTTGACAAGCAACCTTGACATGATAATTCTTAATGGTGGTCCATCGTGACACACTCTTGACATGATAAGTAATCTTGACAGTGGCCCATCATGGCACACTCTTGACAAGTAATCTTGATAAGTAAGCCTAACATGTAATCTTGAATGCTGTTACGACGGCTACCTCGACTTGCTAGTAAATTCTCGTCTAGACACCGTGGGTGATTATATTGATTGTGCTTGTATAAGCTACCAGTCTTGTCTCGCATCATGTCTAGGACTTGTATCCCTGGTTACCACGGTCAGGGATTCATACTGAATCTAACTAGATTAATGACTAGATTGATCAAGTAGTTCATATAGAGGGATATTTCGACTACAAGCAATCCCATTATCTGGGCGTCTTCATGATGGACTTGTAGCCTACCGACGAGTAGGGCACATTTTCAGCTCACTGTTATGTGGGGCACTGCATGAAACGATTACAATGCACACTGTCATATGTTGCATCCAAGTCACCTAACAAGTTAATATAACTCTTAACATGAACCTTGCGCCTGGATAACCTGGATGGTCTGCAGGGCTTGTGGCCGTAAGAATATCTCATTGCATCTTGCTAGTAACTAGGCTTGTGATAACCCTAGCTAATTAACTATCAAGTCGTACTCTTGCTTGGCCGTGAATGATTAAATGGATTCCTATCTTATCTAGTCTTGCCTTGATCCAGTACATGGCTATACCAGGACAAGCTTGTGTATGCTTTACTTTATCGATAATTAGTTAGAGACTAAGTTCTGTTCAGGTGAAGGGTTACAACCCCGGTCCTTGTTTGGTCTACGGGTTGTAACTTGGTTACCGGAATAGTCCTTTAGTTATCTTATCGTTTCTTACCATATTTTCTCTAACTCATGTCTTTTATCATTAATTATGTTTTCATGTGCTAATGTGCTGGTTTTAGTTCTTAAGTAAAGCCTCCCTTGTGGCACTTGCTCTTTCTGGGGTCTGATCCAGCTGGTTTTGTATGGCCAGATTTTGGAGCAGCTTTCGAGGATCTTCCAGTCTTCCTGCCAGATGGTGGCTACTAGAAGAAACCCTGGCAACGAGTGACACTACTAAAATCTGCTCATTTGGCGACATAAATTTAGCGACGTTCGATTAACGTTGCTAAATTATGTACATTAGCGACGTTTTAGTGAAGTGTCGCTAATCGTCGCTACTAGCGACGAAATAATAACGTATATTAATTACATGAGCTAGTCGTCGCGAAACGTCGCTATGACGTCGCTAATAGCGACTAATTTAGCGACTGTCGTTTGAACGTCGCTAAATTCTAATTATATCCCCCCACCAATTCATTTTCCTCCATTTTCCTCTCTCACTCTCTCTTCTCCCTCCTCCGGCGCTCTCACTCTCTCCAGCGGCGACTCTCACTCTCTCCGGCGACTCTCCTCCCTCTCCGGTACATGACTCTCTCCCTCCCTCCCTCTCTCTCTCTCTCTCTTCGTCTGTTTTGCTTGTTGGTGGGTTGGGGGGTACGGGTGGCTCAGGGGGAGGTACAGGGGGGATGCGGGTGGTTGGGGGTGACTGGGGGATGGCTGGAGGGGTGGGGCAGGGGGAACGAGGGCGGATGGGGAGGGGAGCTAGGGTTAGGGTTCGAGTTAGGGTCCATTTCCTTCCATTTTACTCTCTCACTCTCTCTCCTTCCCCCTCCGGCGCTCTCACTCTCTCCGGCGCTCTCACTCTCTCCAGCGACTCTCACTCTCTCCGGCGACTCTCCTTCCTCTCTAATACGTGGTACTCTTCCTCTCCATCTCTCTCTCTCTGTCTCTCTCTCTCCGGCTGTTTTGGTTGTTGGTGGTTGGGGGGTGCGCGTGGCTCGGGGGGAGGGACAGGGGATGCGGGTGGTTCGGGGGTGAGTAGGGGAGTGGCTGGGGGGTGGGGCTGGGGGACGAGGGCGACTGAGGGAGGGGAGCTAGGGGTAGGGTTCGGGTTAGGGGTGGGTATGTGTGGGCGGCTGGAGGAGGGGGGCAGGGGGGTAGGGGCGGCTGGGGGAGGGGAGCGGGGGGAGTGGAGGGTTAGGATTCGGGTTAGGGGTGGTGTAGGGGGGGCTTGGTCATGGCACCGATAGTGCCGAAAAATCTGATAATTTAGTAATAATTATTTGTTTTCCGACACTGAAAAATGTGATACTCCGATTCGAACGCACCGATAGTGCCGATATTTGTAACAAGTAGTTTTGTTGGTTGGTTAATTGGTAACATGGTGATCGGGACATTTAGTCCCTGCAGCCATTCGACTGGCGAGACAGAAACTATGGTATGACATGGTGATCAGGACATAGTCCCTGCTGCCATTCGACTGGCGAGGCAGAAACTATGTAGCCGTAGATAAAGTTGACTGCCCTCCGACCCTCATCCCTCGGCAATGATAATATGACAACCTATCACTATATCTTATATAGTAGTAGATGATGTCTTAGTATTACATTATGTGAGTTCATCTTGATTCTGTTACATTCTTCAGATACTAGATACGATAAGAACATATACTACACCATATGTACAGAACATAGATGATTCAAACTAATATATGCTAGAATAAATTTTGGGTTGTGTTCTGAGTCATCCGTTCTCACACTTGGTGATCGGGACATATAGTCCTTGCAACCATTCGACTGGCGAGACAGAAACTATGGTACGACATGGTGATCAGAACATAGTCCCTGCAGCCATTCGACTGGCGAGGCAGAAACTATGTAGCCGTAGATAAAGTTGACTGCCCTCCGACCCTCATCCCTCGACAATGATGATATGACAACCTATTACTATATCTTATATAGTAGTAGATGATGTCTTAGTATTACATTATGTGAGTTCATCTTGATTCTGTTACATTCTTCAGATACTAGATACGATAAGAACATATACTATACCATATGTACAGAACATAGATGATTCACACTAATGTATGCTAGAATGAATTTTGGGTTGTGTTCTGAGCCATCCGTTCTCACACTTGGCAAAAAATTGAATTTTCTGTACTTTATCTGCTTTCGAAAATGTACTCAAATTACATGATGGTTCCTTTAGTTAGCTTGCTTATGATGGTTCCTTTAGTTAGCTTGCGGATATTGATTTGGTTTGTTGAGGATATTATATATTGACATTGTTCGTTGTGGATAGTATTTTTCTTTATATTTTTTGTATATTCTGGAATGTAATGTGCGTGCCGGTGTTGAGTGTTCCACCGAGGGGGTCAGCGAACCCAGGGATTGGATTTTGTATTTTATATTCTGTATTCTGTATTTTGGCTCAGGCTCCAGCTCCATTTGCATTAATCTACGGTACGACATGGTGATCAGGATATAGTCCCTGTAGCCATTCGACTGGCGAGGCAGAAACTATGTAGCCGTAGATAAAGTTGACTGTCCTCCGACCCTCATCCCTCGGCAATGATGATACGACAATCTATCACTATATCTTATATAGTAGTAGATGATATTTTAGTATTACATTATGTGAGTTCATCTTGATTCTGTTACATTCTTCCGATACTAGATACTAGATTCGATAAGAACGTATACTACACCATATGTACAGAACATGGATGATTCACACTAATGTATGCTAGAATGAATTTGGGTTGTGTTCTGAGCCATCCGTTCTCACACTTAAAACACATATGAATTAGAACTGTGTGTCAATATTTGTTTTTGTATTTTCGGCGACAGGGATTAGATTCTGTATTTTGTATTTTGTATTTTGACTTTGTACGTATTTGGGGATATTCAGTTTTTTCGTTGAGGATACTAAGTTTGTACGTATTTGCGGATATTGATTTGGTTTGTTGAGGATATTATATATTGACATTGTTCGTTGTGGATAGTATTTTTTTATATTTTTTGTACATTCTGGAATATATTGTGCGTGCCGGTGTTGAGTGTTCCATCAAGGGGGTCGGCGAACCCAGGGATCGGATTCTGTATTTTGTATTTCGTATTCTGTATTTTGGCTCAGGCTCCAGCTCCAACACCAGCACCATTTGTATTCTGGAACCTATTTTTTTTAATATTTTTTTTAACTTAGCGACGTTTTTATCGACGTTAACATTAGTCGCTAAATATTAGCGACGTTAATAAATGTCGCTAAACGCGTCGCTAAATGCTGACGTGGCAACACGTGGCACTATAATATGATGTTAGCTCGTCGTCGCCAAAACGTCGCAACAGTGTAGCCAAACAGCGACAACAGAATAACGTCGCCGTTTACGTTGCTAATTAGCGTTAACCAATAAACGTCGCAAATAACGTCGCTAATTAGCGACGTTAATAACGTCGCCAAATAACGTCGCCCTAGCGACGTTTTACGACGTTTTCTCGTTTAGCGATACATTTTTTTCCGTCGTTCCCGAAACGTCGCCCTAAACGTCGCTAAATTGATTTAGCGACATTTTCACCGAGGTTAGCGACGTTTTTAACCGTCACTAATCTGACAAATTTTTGTAGTGTGGGTTTTATTTTGCTCTTCCACTCTATTGTAAAATTATTCTTTTGAGGCGTTTAGCCGTCGAGCAAGTGTTAGCTCGTGTTGAATTTACATTTCTGTCTGCCTATGGGCTGTAACATGATTGACAAATCCTAGGGATGATCATGTATGACTTAAACTCTTGCTAGTCTTCGCATTTTGTATGACTAGCTTCATGATCATCTGAATATGTAATGTTTGGGATGCCTTACTTTGTATGTCTGATGATCTACAATCTTGTTACATTTACTTGTTTGCTTGAGATTGAGACACTAGGCTTGTTCTTGACCTTAAGCGACTGATGGCTTGTAGTAAACCCTCATGCATCTAGACAGCCGTGACCGTATTACGAGGTGGAATTCATTTCAATGTACGTAGCTGGCTGTGTCTGTCTCCCGCTCTCCAGTATTCTGGTTCTGGGGCATGACAGTAGCAACCCAACCGAGTCTGACTGGAGATCCCAAGAAGCCGGTTCAATGGGTAGGAACAAGCTGGACTAGGTGACTATTATGGAACACTGACCTGAGATTAAATTCTCTTTAAAATAAAATCCCAAAAGGCTGTACATGTGTACATTAATACCCCATTCTTATGGTGACAGTGTTCCTTTTGTGATAAGGATAGAGTGAGTTTAAACTCTTAATAAGTCCAAGCATGATATGCAGGGTTGATTCCTATCACCAACCCTTAAGGACTTACCTATATGAGAGGTCGTGAGGGCTGCAACTATAGGACATGGCGATCCTAGACAACTCTCATAAATATGTAAAAGTGCACATGACCAACCAAACGTGCCACCCGATAGACCCAAGTACCTCTAGCGTACTATGTGTGCTATTTTTCGAGTCTGGTTCAAGAAGACTGATTCAAGGCGTAGTCCATCAAGCTCTTCTTCAGACAAAGACAATAGTTATTATGTGAGATTCAAGGCTATAGTTCATCTCATTTGTGTATAGTATATAACTGCCCAGAAATTCTCCTACTCGGTTTTAATTTTTTTTTTCCTTCTATTACTTCAGAATTTGACCTTTTTTGGAGGGGATTGTTAGCTGCTGCTACTGCTTTTGTTAGCAAAAGCTCAAATCCCATATTTTATTTAGTCCCACATTGGTTGGGCAAATGGACTTCCTTGTGCATATAACACTTTCCTTGCTCTTGCTTCATTGAACCATTTGTGTGGGAGCCCTATGGGCCACACGCGTGCGCCGCCGCCGCCGCCCGGCCCGACTCGGTTCGGTTCGGCGCGCGTAACGGGTACGGGTATGTGCCCACTTCTGCGGGCGCCGAATGTCGATCCGATTTTCTCTTCGGACGGCTGAGACCCAAAAATCTTTTTTGCTCCAATTCAAAATTTTGACCGTTACTATTCTTTTAAAATTCTGTAACGGTTGGATCTTGATATTCGTCCAGGTTCAATGAACTATGTGATGTAAACGTTTTATAACGTTCAAACATAAATGTCTTCTTAAACGTCAGAATTAAATTCTCTTTATTTTCTGTCCGTTGGTGTAAGTACCCAACAACCTATATACATTGATCCCCTCTCCTTCTTCTGAATATAGAAAAACAATCTCCTCTACAGAAACTCTCTCAAATTTTTGTCACTCTCGAATTTCTGTTGCTTCGTTGTTGCTCTGGGCAGAGATAAGTTGGGGTCACTCTCTCTACATCGTGTGCGACAAAGAGATTCCAGTGAAGTGGAGATTTTACCACTAGGAGCATTCGGATCCAGTCTGCACATAGACCCGGACTATCTCTTAGGGTAGTACTACGTGCGCGACTTTTCCGGAGGCCGGTAACATTTAATTAAGTTTATTATTTTGTAGATTTAAAACGAAGATTTATTCAAAAATCCCAACAATCTAAGAGATAGTTACAATTATCTATTCCAAAATTCTACAATTTCACTTCTGTAACAATCATCTACTCCGTTAAAGCAAATTTCTAAAGCATATTTCTTACTGTATCGATTTGACTATTGTAGCAAACATATATATTTTCCAACGTTTGACAACTGTACAAATTGCTCATAGTTAGAAAAAATAATTACATAGCAATTGCAAATATATATATATATATATATATATATATATATATATATATATATATATATATATATATATATATATTGTATCTCTTCAGTGAAGCCATATATATAGTGCTCTCCTTTACAAGTTGATAAGCAAATTTCCTTCACAAGTTTCTGTTAGCATACTATTGTCAAATTGTACTTTTATTCAATAGCCAATACTCAATATTCAATATTACTGTTAGCATACTATTTGCTTAGAGAATTTCTTGTTTAAGCTATACATTCATTTACAGAATTTCTTGTTTGGAGAATTCTTTATTGCTGCTGTTAATTAATTGGTTGAGGCTATCATATCATTGAATACATTCTGTCACCATATTAAGAATATAAATTTAGGGAGTTGCAATTGCCAAGGAGACTTTTACGACATCCAAGAACTTTCAAGGTGGATTATCAAAATTAACCTTGATTCATAAGGAAAACCATAAATTTAATTTTTTAAAATTGTAATAAATTGAGGACAGCATTGGTAATCTAAATTGAAAATCCTTGGATATTGTAAAGAGCTCCTTGGCAATTACAATTCCCTAAATTTATACTCTCAATACATTAATATTGCTACTCATATAATCAATGGCGAATACACAGTGTACTCTAAGGCCTTGTTTGGTTCACAGATTCACGGAATCCAGAAAGGAAACTTGTTCCTTTCCTTTGTTTGGTAGCCACAAATTTGGGAAACACTTTCTGACATGGGAGAAAATAGGAGGGAAAATGGTTCCTCTCATCACCCATGGGATTCATTTTTCCTCCTCCTTTTTCTGCATTAATTACCAAACATTATGACAAAAGTAGCATTGATTTATTACCTATTTTACCAATTAACTCTTCATTATAATTATATTGACATTGGATATTGTTGGAACAATGATATATTTTTTCTTTTCTTTCCTACACCAACCAAACATAGAAAAGGAAAATTGATAGGAATTCTACTTTCCCATCCCCATGGAAAATATATGGGAATTGATTTCCTTTCCGTGAACCAAACGAGCCCTAATAGGTTCTATAAAATAAATGACGGTAGGAACACTCCTTTCTCATAACCATAAGGTGTAAATGAAGAACCCACTCCTTATTCTTCCTCTTGCCCTTGTTAAGCAAAACACAGTGCTGTCTTTCTTTATTTTACACGTCTGTTATGTTAGTGCCGGGGCACAATTTTTTGACGAAAAACTGAGAAGATGAAACAATTGTAAAAATAATGTTCCAACACAACACTTCTAAGAAGGTTGCGTGAGTATAACGAAGATCTAAAAAGATCTCGTTTTAGTATTACGAGAATCTAAAAAGATTTCGTAATCCACAGCAATCGATCGTAGTACTTCTAAAAAGAAGATACAATCAGAATTACTGGCAGCACTGAAGAAGGTGACTGGCGAAAGATGGAAAAACTCCTGCTGGGGTGAATAATCACCGTTGCTAAAAGCTTTATTTGCCCTACACGAACAGCTTCCCGGAACCAGCAAGTTCGTCGAAGAACTTGGAACACTCCTGCTCTTCTGACTCCTCGGATGGACACGAACTCCCGTGCAAAAGCAACGTTGGTGCGACACCTTTCCTCTCTCCCGAAGGCTGCTGGAATTCGCAAGCAAATTTCGATCAGAATAGTGTTAAAAAATACTTCTGAATTCTCTGTTTACTCGTGCTAAAAAACACTTCGTAAACTTTCTGTGGTGGCTTCTCTTACTTGTATATCTTTTTCCTTGAGAGAGAGAGGATGCCTTATATAGGCCCTGCAGCAACTGTTCGGTTGCCACAAAGTTAGGAACGTGGTAAAAACCACCCCGAACATGTAGCAACCGCCCAGAACATGCAAATGCACGTTCTGCTGCAAGTTGTGCCAACTGCGCGTACCCTGCGCTCCTTGTACTCTGCGCACTGAGCCACTTACGCCAACCTGCGCCAACTGCGCGCACTGCGCCACTGCGCAACCTGCGCAACCTGTGCCACTGCGCAAGCAGCGCATTGTGCACCCTGATCGCGCAACCTGTGGCGCGCAACCTGTACGCAACCTGGCGTACACCCTGGTCGTACAACCTGTGGCGCGCAACATGGCAGCACAAGTGGCTCACACAACGAGTGCAACTAAAGCGCACTATGCGTCTAGCGACGATGCTGACGTGGTAAGTGCAAAGTGCGCCAACAAAATGCCATATTACGCCTCATGATTCCATGAGCCCGAGTCCGAGTCCGAGTCCGAGTCGCTAAGCCCTTACGGGGCTTAGCTCCCATGGAAATGAATTTCCCAAGAGCAAAAAGCATGAATGCTTTTATTATTGATTTAGCCTTTTTCCCATTAGAAAAATAACACCACATGGCACACCCATGTGCACCTCCACACCACATGTGCATCTCTAAACTAGCAAAGCTAATATATAGAGATACAACTCCTTTGGTCTAGCCGATGTGGGACTAAAATTCACTTTGTAAAAGACCAAAACCCAACAATCCCCCGCATATCTCTATATATGAGTATGTGTGTTCTCCACAGTAACTGTCCATCATACATTAGGAGAGATGTCGCTGACGACTTGAATCTTCCCGCATGGTTCAAACAACAGACTATAATACAAGAATGGACTAAGCCTTGAATTCTGCATCATAGCTGAAATTCTTTCCACTTACATAATGTAGTTACATGTGCTTCTGGCTACACATTAAAGGCCATGTGCCAGCCTGGTTTCAGTGTATAATTCTGGGCGTCTACAAGTTTACCCTCAAGAGACGGCCTGATATCTCTTTGTCCATACACTATAGGTGAGTTCATTATAAAAAGACATGGCATGAAGTGCTTTGCGCTTTTCTTGCGGTGCTACGCCGCTATGACATGGCTTAAAGCCGAGGCCTTACCCCGTACCGGGAACCTCATCGTGTCATACTACTGTAGCATGCGGCAACCGCCTCTTTGTAGTGCCAAACTACCCAGCATGAAGCCTTAGGCTCCCTTGCGGTGTTACGCCGCAACGACATGGCTTGCAAGGTCGAGGCTTTATCTCTAACCGAGTGCCTCATCGTGGTGTCGTGCCACTGTAACATGAGGAGCTCCTCCTCTTTGTAGTGCTGACTACACCCCTCTTTATTTTTAACATACAGCATTAGGCTAACTGCCTATTTGCGGTGCTACGCCGCTGTGACTTGGCCTACAAAGCCGAGGCTTTATCCTATTCCTGGGTCGTACCCCACATATAGGAACCTCATTGTGGAGTCACCCTACTGTAGCAAGGAGTTTCACTCCTTGTAGTGCTGCTCTACCGTGCTTCCTGTATAGCATACCAGGCATTCACTCTGCCTGAAAACTCATTAAGGCAATTAAGCCAACCTTCCCACAGGAACCGTTTTCCGCAGAAAACAACAGTAGGCAACAGTGGTTATAGGTCCGTAACCTTTCTATGCCCAATAGAACATGTACCCACCGTTTCTGATATTCTTCCAATTAGTGGTCCTCCCTTGAACCAAAAGCTAGATGCCTAGTAGATTTCTCTTTGAACTATTAGCATAAAACTTTATGGTAGGAATACAATAATACAATATCAGAATGCCTTCAAGCCCATTTTACAAGCTGTGTCATCGACCAGCTGCGCTTGAGGCCCTTAGTGAACGGATCCGCCAGGTTCTCCTGACTTCGAACATAAATCACTGCAATAACACCTCTCTTGATAAGATCGTGTACTGCCCTGTGCTTCAACCGCACAGTCCTCTTCTTCCCGTTGAAGAGGTCATTTGATGCCACCGCCGCAGTCGCCTGGTTGTCGCAGTATATCGGTATTGCCGGTATTTGTGCCCCAACCACTGGAAGATCATACATGAGCTCCCGAAGCCATTCTGCTTCCTCGACTGCGGTATCAAGTGCAAAGAACTCAGATTCCATGGATGACCGCGAGAGCATAGTCTGCTTCTTCGACTTCCACGATATAGCAGCTCCACCCATTGTGAAAATGAATCCACCTGTGGACCTCTTGCTCTCCACTTCTGAGCACCAGCTGGTATCACTGAAGCCTTCCACTACCGACGGATCTCCGCTGTAGTACAGTGCATATGTCTGAGTCTTCTTGAGATATCTCATAACCCGTTTCACAGCTTTCCAGTGTTCAACTCCTGGGTTGCTCGTGAAACGACTCAGCATTCCTGTCACGACCCGGTCCCCAAATACTTGGGTCGAATCGGATCATGCCCAGCCTGCGCCGTTGATGAGACGGCGGCAGTAAGCTGTAATCCATATTGCAGGTCATTTCAACAACAAGCTTGAATTTAAAAGTTGCCACAACATTTAATTTACGATAATAAAAAAACTTGTCTTTCAATACAAAGTTCATAAACTGGAAATAAAGAAACAACTAAACTCTCAACTAATGTAGCATCTATGGAGACGCCACAACATCATCATCAGCTGGGAGTACCGCCGGGTACAAGTCAGGATCATAATAGCTATTGATCATCATCTCCAGATCCTCAGTAATACCTAAAATGTTATCTCCAGTCAGGAGGGAGCAAAGTACAATTCATGCAAACTTTTAACAATTAAAATGACAATTAAAATCATGCATTTTTAAACAATTTAAAGATGAGCAGTTTTTGAAATAGTACAGTACAGTGATGTGAATAGGTAATGAATATGACCGGTTTGGGTTACAATAGTATCCTAACGATACGGTATGGCTTGTCCCCGTGTGAAGAGGGGAAAGCTAACACATTCATTATCCTAAGTTTGGATTTGGTCATATCCACTACTCTACTCCCCCAGTCCCCAACAGTACGATCAATGCTCCCGAAGGAGTTCGTGTGTAACAGTGGTTTAAACTTGCGATGAAACAATTGTGAAAATAATTGTAAAATCTACATAAATGTACTTGCCTTATCTCCTTGGTTTGAAAAGTCGGTACTTCGGGATTTTGAACAGTCACGCTCTTCCTCGAAATCCTACATTCCGGGAACTTGTTTCAGAAGCAATCACCAGAGTTATCTAGTTACAATCTCTAATTGTTTTTCCTAATCAGTTTTAGTTGTTAATTAGCTAACACAACATCACAACGTTTACTAGTGCGTTGAAATTAAGGAAATCAATTTACATTGGTTTTTCGGGAAAACTTGTAATTATCAAATTACGTATAAAACATGATATTTATTTATTTGAAAAACTTTGATATTTTTAATATATATAAAATATATTTATTTTCTTAAAATGAGAAATTGTGAATTATTAATTAATAATTCATAACAATATTTTGATTGTTCCTACGCTATCACACATTCCCAGAAAATAAAATAAAATGCTAATTCCTACTTATTACAAAACCACATTTACTGGAATTGGGCTTATGCCCTTACAAATTTTATTGCAAATTGAAATAAGAAAAGATAGGTTAGTCTTGAAAATTACCTACAATTAACATTAATAAAACTAGTAATTTCTAATTTAAATTTAAAATAATAGGTGTCTCAGACTCTGGTCCAGTCGTCATTTTCAACTACTCTGCCTCAACGTCCGGTCGAACCGGTACGTTTGCATTTCGTTGGGGCCCAGTAACCAATTATGGTTGTCGCCCAAATACCAAAAATCATTTTAAAATCATTTTATTAAATTTCCCGAAAATTCCGGCAGCATTCCCTCTGTTTTTGGTCAACCAAAAAAACTAGAAAATACTCCGGTTTTCCTGCAAAAGAATTTTCCAAACCAGGGATACCCCAATATATATAAAACAACCACAAATATAAATATCCCGCAATAATTTCGGTAACCCAAAAATAAAACGAAATTCCCGAAGAAGTCGGAAAATCCCGAATTAATAACGGAAACCCGAAAATATCGGAAACTCACAGAACACTACTTTTCTCAAAACTAATTTATACATAAAATTTCTAATCTCAGAAGTCATTCCCGAAATTCTCGGAGAACCCGGAAATTTCCACAGAACTAAACTTCCGACAACACCCAATTTTATCCAGAAGTAAAATAACAGCAACAATTTCCGAGAAAACTTCAGAAAGCAAAATTGGTAACGTAACCGTTACGTTATCGGAAACCCGAATTCCCGAGGAATTCGGTTGGACCAGTTTTCATCATAGACAAGGAAAATTAATGGGTTAGAGATTACCCAACCGAAGGGTATCTTCGGAACACGGAAACCGAACCGTCACGGCACGGGGATGGAGAAACGCCGACAGAGCTCACGGCCACGTGGTTCAGCACCTGAAGCAGATCGGACAGCGAAGGGGGTCGGCGGACAGAGCCAGCCGCGCGGGGTCGGTGCCGGTCAGGTGCGGTGGCGGGCGGCCACGGGGAGCGGCGCCGGGGTGGCGTCGGGAAGGTGCGCCGGGTAGGGGCGGCCCGGGATGGCCTTGGCCTCGGGATCAGAACTTCGCCAGAGTTTCACCGGAGTTTGGGGCTAGGGATTTAGAAAGGGTTTTTGTAGAAGAAGAAGAATGGAGTTGGTGTGGGGAGAATGAATGGGAAGAAGTGGGTTTTTATAGAGATGGGAAAGAGGAGTTACCACCAGGAGGAAGGGCAAGAGCCAGCCCATCCTTAATGGCGCCGGCGGTGTGGAAAGCCAAGGGCCGACCGGTGAAGTCGAGGGAGATCAACGAGTCTTCGGTTGGGAGGAAGAAGAAAAGTTCTTCTTTTGATTCCAACAGCAAACAAAACCCACTTTTTACTTCATTCTAATGAATGAAAGAATACTAACAGCAACTTAGTCAAACCAAATGGGTTGGCAAATTTTCTACAGCCCACCATTCCTACATGAAAGAATAAAACTTTCATTCAATATAAATGAATGTAAGGGGTTATGGGTTCTCATATAAAATGGGTTTGGCCCAATTAAGCAAAATGGGCTAGGCTAGGAAATGGCTAAAAAGAATATGTACATTGGTGAAAATAGTTTTAAGGTTTTGGGTCAAATTGGCTTTTAGAGAATAGGCCTTGGAAAAATTAGACTGTCAATATAAAGGCTGAAATAATTTCTTTCTTATAAAAATACAATTAATATTTTAAAATTCTATTTTAATATAAAAAATAATTTAGTCTCAAATCGAGTTTCGAGCCTGGTTCGGGTTTGGGCTATCAACCAAAAATCTATATACTTTATATATTTTTTTTAATTCTTAATAATTAAATAATAATATTTTAACACATTATTTATTTAACAGCACAATATTAAAATAATACCTAAGATATTACCGAAAAATACGGGTTTCACAACCTTCCCTCCTCAGAAAATTTCGTCCTCGAAATTTAAGGATTAGGTAGGACAGGATTTCCACAATTCAAGTAGGCACAAGTATGATGCTCATAATTCAGATTCAAACAAATGAGAATTTCCAAATTAGTCATAAGTGAGATGGTATAGGGACAAGTTTAATTATGTCACAAGCCACATAAAAATAAGATATAAAAGCGAACCAAAGTGTACGAGGTTGATCAGACCATCATGCACCGGTTCTGATTAGACAATATATTAATGGAGGCCTCCAATAAAATACTGTCATGATCAAGCTCGAGAAAAATAGCTTACAAAACTAGGCTAACTAGCAGCATATGTCAAGTTCAAAACGAAAAAGATAAGGATTGAAGGAAATAAGAATTATAATGAATCAAACTTCTGATCTTCTACTCACCTCTGACCACGCTTGCTACTGGTTTTTCTGATACTGTAAGGCTTAATATTACTCAGCTTCAAGATGCAACTTCTGAACTGTGGATGACGTTGTGCATACCCTTTAGCTGATAGAGCTAACCGGTATACCACTTCTCCAAAGCTCTACAAATTCCAAGACGCAAGATCCTCGGCATGTCTTCAAGCGTCTGGATTGACCTCACTGATTGTCCATCGGTTTGCATTCCATAATTCCAGCAAGTGTGCCTCTCGTACCATGCTGCCAACTTCTCAGTGAATAAATCATCCTTGAAAATGAGTTAATCCACAATAATCTAATTGGTGTCCTTCCCTCCTTGGGAACAAAGTAATCCTGACACAAATTCTAATGTTATATGCTTCTACTTCCACTTCGGAATGTCCAGCGGCTGCAACAAGCTTGCTGGTCTCTGCTAAATTCTTCATGTTTGACAAATTAACATCTAACCCCATACCTGGAAATGTCCTTCTCCATTCGATAACACTAATTAATGGTACGCATATCCCGATACATCTTGTTTAGAATGTATGGAATACTGCGACTGGTCAGCTTCTTTTATTAGTTCATTCCTTAGTTTGCCAGATAGTACACAAGCCTCGTACCATTTTTCGGAGCTCCATCATTGGCAGTAGAAAAACCCTCAATTGTTCCTGCTAACACTTGATCTCTAAGTTTGCAAGTTGTCCTTGACTTTGTCCATCAAACTCGAGCTCACTTGCAACTTCATCAGCATCCAGCTCCATCCTCCTATCTCTAGACAGCTTTAATCTCTAATCCAAACTTCTTGATGTCTTCTAGCAGGTGCTGCTCCTTGTTTAAAACATCGTCATCGGGTATCAACTAAGTACATCAGCTACCACATTTGCCCTTCCTGGATGGTATTGCAGGTCGATGTTGAAATCCTTCATCAACTTCAACCATCTTCTTTGTTTGACGTTCAGCTCTTTCTGAGTGAAGACATATTTCAGACTTTTATAGTCCGTATTTATTTTCACTCCCTTTCCATAAAATAATACTTCCATAGCTTCAAAGTAAAGATACTTGCAGTAAGCTCCAAATTATGTGTGGGATAGTTCTTCTCATGAGTCTGTAATTGCCTAGATATGTAAACAATTATTTTCCCATGTTGTTGAAGAACACAACCCAGTCCTTTTCCAGAGGCATTACTGTAACTTAAGAAACTACCGGTTCCTGCGGATAATGCAAGGATTGGTGCAGTGGTAAATCTCTTCTTCAACTCCTTAAATGCCGCCTGGCAATCTTCCGTCCAGTTTAACTCTTCATTCTTCCTTGTGAGTTTCGTCATCGGTTCAGCAATCCTGACGAAATCCTTCACCAACTTCTGGTAGTAGTCAGCCAATCCAACTTCAGCAACTGAACTTGGGTAGTCCACTTCTCAATAGTAGCTATCTTCTTATGATCTACCGAAACTCCTTCTCTTGAGACAACATGGCCAAAAATCCACCTTGTCTAAGAAAATCCATATTTAGATAGCTTTACCATAAAACTTCTTTTTCCTCAAAGTTCTCAGAACTTTCCTCAGGTGCTCTTCATGCTTTTCTTCAGTTTTCGAGTATATCAGAATGTCATCTATGAAGAAGTCAACGAACTAATTCAAATACTCATGAAAGACTCTGTTCATGAGATTCATGAACATAGCAGGAGCATTCATCAGTCCAAACGACATGCCCAAAAATTCAAACTACCCATACTTGGTGTTGAACGTCGTCTTGAGAATGTCCTCCTTGATCTGATGGTGATCGGATCTTAAGTCAATCTTCGAAAACACCTTAACTCCACTCAAATTGATCAAACAGATCATCAATCCGGGGAAAAGGGTACTAGTTCTTCAATGCCCGATAGTCGACGCACATCCGTATTGTTCCGTCCTTCTTGGCACAAACAAGACAGGTGCTCCCTAGGGTGAAGCTCTGTCTCGAAAGAATTCTATGGTCCTTGGCCTTCTTCAGGTTGACTCTATAACTTCCCTTAAAAATAGGGAAACAGCCAGAAATTTGGTCAATGGTGGATTCTATGTCTTGATCTAGGGTAATCTGGAAAGACTATCAGAAAGCATCTACCATAAAGATGTAACTAAGAATTTTATTCATATAAGAGAATTACAACAAGACTCTCATGATTGTTCTAAGGATATCCTGTTACAACTTTTTAATAGACAGTCCTAGGTTCTATTCTTCATGGCTCTGGCTCTTGTATGAGCAGTCTTCCACTGCTACATCTTCTATGATCCTTGAGTCTGCTTCATGCCTTCCTGCAGTGGGTGTAGTAGGCACGGTCTGCTGGATAGGAAGAGAGTCCCTAGGTTGCGGAATCACAGGTGTTGCTGAGATAGGTGCTCTGGTTTGATAGAAAGATACGGGGCAGTCTTTTACCCGATGTTCAGCAGATCCACACACCAAACATTTCCCCAATCTCTTGCGACAATTATTGGCTTGGTGACCAGGCCTTTTGCAGAATTTACAAACCAATAGCGTCTTACGGCAAGTTTGCCGGGTAGGAGAGTACTTGATAGGGCCCAAATATCTTCTATATTCAAGGATATCCCTCCTAGGACGAGGTTCTGCTCCAACTTGGTTTAGGACAGCTAAGGTTACATCATTGACGTTCTTCATGACTTCTCTTATGATATCCATCTGTTCCTGCTGGGCTTCAGCTTGAGCTTTCTGGGACTCCAGGATTTCTTGAAATAGAGCAACCATCACTGGTACTGGTGGGGAAACCGGAGTGGGCACTTTCCCAAGGAAATGCAATTCAGTTTGAAAAGAGGTAGGATTTGCCAGTGTAGTGAAAACTTCACTGGATGAATTATGGGGATGATCAATCAGCTGGTGGGGTGTAAAGCTCGGACTTGATTAAGGAGGCGGAGTGCGATCCGGAGATGACACCTCCTCGCTAGCAGAGTTGGTTTTGTCAGTGGTCATTCTCTGGAAGGTTTAGGATGCAAACATAAGCAAGGTATCCTACCAGTCTATAATTAAACAAAATTATTTATCATATATATATACCGGTCCTATGTTGTGGCAATTTGATGTTCTAGTGTTCTAATTGCTTCTAAGTTGGTTCTCCTAAGTTGTTGATTAGACCTGCATGGGCCACCACTAAAAACATGTCACGACCCGGTCCCCAAATACTTGGGTCGAATCGGATCATGCCCAGCCTGCGCCGTTGATGAGACGGCGGCAGTAAGCTGTAATCCATATTGCAGGTCATTTCAATAACAAGCTTGAATTTAAAAGTTGCCACAACATTTAATTTACGATAATAAAAAAACTTGTCTTTCAATACAAAGTTCATAAACTGGAAATAAAGAAACAACTAAACTCTCAACTAATGTAGCATCTATGGAGACGCCACAACATCATCATCAGCTGGGAGTACCGCCGGGTACAAGTCAGGATCATAATAGCTATTGATCATCATCTCCAGATCCTTAGTAATACCTAAAATGTTATCTCCAGTCAGGAGGGAGCAAAGTACAATTCATGCAAACTTTTAACAATTAAAATGACAATTAAAATCATGCATTTTTAAACAATTTAAAGATGAGCAGTTTTTGAAATAGTACAGTACAGTGATGTGAATAGGTAATGAATATGACCGGTTTGGGTTACAATAGTATCCTAACGATACGGTATGGCTTGTCCCCGTGTGAAGAGGGGAAAGCTAACACATTCATTATCCTAAGTTTGGATTTGGTCATATCCACTACTCTACTCCCCCAGTCCCCAACAGTACGATCAATGCTCCCGAAGGAGTTCGTGTGTAACAGTGGTTTAAACTTGCGATGAAACAATTGTGAAAATAATTGTAAAATCTACATAAATGTACTTGCCTTATCTCCTTGGTTTGAAAAGTCGGTACTTCGGGATTTTGAACAGTCACGCTCTTCCTCGAAATCCTACATTCCGGGAACTTGTTTCAGAAGCAATCACCAGAGTTATCTAGTTACAATCTCTAATTGTTTTTCCTAATCAGTTTTAGTTGTTAATTAGCTAACACAACATCACAACGTTTACTAGTGCGTTGAAATTAAGGAAATCAATTTACATTGGTTTTTCGGGAAAACTTGTAATTATCAAATTACGTATAAAACATGATATTTATTTATTTGAAAAACTTTGATATTTTTAATATATATAAAATATATTTATTTTCTTAAAATGAGAAATTGTGAATTATTAATTAATAATTCATAACAATATTTTGATTGTTCCTACGCTATCACACATTCCCAGAAAATAAAATAAAATGCTAATTCCTACTTATTACAAAACCACATTTACTGGAATTGGGCTTATGCCCTTACAAATTTTATTGCAAATTGAAATAAGAAAAGATAGGTTAGTCTTGAAAATTACCTACAATTAACATTAATAAAACTAGTAATTTCTAATTTAAATTTAAAATAATAGGTGTCTCAGACTCTGGTCCAGTCGTCATTTTCAACTACTCTGCCTCAACGTCCGGTCGAACCGGTACGTTTGCATTTCGTTGGGGCCCAGTAACCAATTATGGTTGTCGCCCAAATACCAAAAATCATTTTAAAATCATTTTATTAAATTTCCCGAAAATTCCGGCAGCATTCCCTCTGTTTTTGGTCAACCAAAAAAACTAGAAAATACTCCGGTTTTCCTGCAAAAGAATTTTCCAAACCAGGGATACCCCAATATATATAAAACAACCACAAATATAAATATCCCGCAATAATTTCGGTAACCCAAAAATAAAACGAAATTCCCGAAGAAGTCGGAAAATCCCGAATTAATAACGGAAACCCGAAAATATCGGAAACTCACAGAACACTACTTTTCTCAAAACTAATTTATACATAAAATTTCTAATCTCAGAAGTCATTCCCGAAATTCTCGGAGAACCCGGAAATTTCCACAGAACTAAACTTCCGACAACACCCAATTTTATCCAGAAGTAAAATAACAGCAACAATTTCCGAGAAAACTTCAGAAAGCAAAATTGGTAACGTAACCGTTACGTTATCGGAAACCCGAATTCCCGAGGAATTCGGTTGGACCAGTTTTCATCATAGACAAGGAAAATTAATGGGTTAGAGATTACCCAACCGAAGGGTATCTTCGGAACACGGAAACCGAACCGTCACGGCACGGGGATGGAGAAACGCCGACAGAGCTCACGGCCACGTGGTTCAGCACCTGAAGCAGATCGGACAGCGAAGGGGGTCGGCGGACAGAGCCAGCCGCGCGGGGTCGGCGCCGGTCAGGTGCGGTGGCGGGCGGCCACGGGGAGCGGCGCCGGGGTGGCGTCGGGAAGGTGCGCCGGGTAGGGGCGGCCCGGGATGGCCTTGGCCTCGGGATCAGAACTTCGCCAGAGTTTCACCGGAGTTTGGGGCTAGGGATTTAGAAAGGGTTTTTGTAGAAGAAGAAGAATGGAGTTGGTGTGGGGAGAATGAATGGGAAGAAGTGGGTTTTTATAGAGATGGGAAAGAGGAGTTACCACCAGGAGGAAGGGCAAGAGCCAGCCCATCCTTAATGGCGCCGGCGGTGTGGAAAGCCAAGGGCCGACCGGTGAAGTCGAGGGAGATCAACGAGTCTTCGGTTGGGAGGAAGAAGAAAAGTTCTTCTTTTGATTCCAACAGCAAACAAAACCCACTTTTTACTTCATTCTAATGAATGAAAGAATACTAACAGCAACTTAGTCAAACCAAATGGGTTGGCAAATTTTCTACAGCCCACCATTCCTACATGAAAGAATAAAACTTTCATTCAATATAAATGAATGTAAAGGGTTATGGGTTCTCATATAAAATGGGTTTGGCCCAATTAAGCAAAATGGGCTAGGCTAGGAAATGGCTAAAAAGAATATGTACATTGGTGAAAATAGTTTTAAGGTTTTGGGTCAAATTGGCTTTTAGAGAATAGGCCTTGGAAAAATTAGACTGTCAATATAAAGGCTGAAATAATTTCTTTCTTATAAAAATACAATTAATATTTTAAAATTCTATTTTAATATAAAAAATAATTTAGTCTCAAATCGAGTTTCGAGCCTGGTTCGGGTTTGGGCTATCAACCAAAAATCTATATACTTTATATATTTTTTTTAATTCTTAATAATTAAATAATAATATTTTAACACATTATTTATTTAACAGCACAATATTAAAATAATACCTAAGATATTACCGAAAAATACGGGTTTCACAATTCCTATGGCGAAAGCTATGTCAGGCCTTGTGGCAGTAGTAGCATACATCAAACTCCTGATTACGCTTGAATACTCCAACTGCCTGACACTTTCTCCTGAATTAGGCTTCAGCTTCAGATCACACCTGTATGGCGTATCGATCCTTGGAAGATCCCGATACCCATAACGAGTGATCATTTTCTCAATATAATGAGACTGTGACAGCGCTAGTCCAGTGTCTGTCCGGATGATCTTGATCCCTAAGATCATATCAGCTTCCCCCAAGTCTTTCACACTGAACTTGCTCGAGATGAATTTCTTTGTCTCCGTGACACAACCTATATTCGTACCTAGGATAAGCATATCGTCTACGTACAGACAAACGATCACACCTCTTCCATCAGCGAACTTCGTATAAACACACTTGTCCGTCTCGCTGACCATGTAGCCATTTGACTTTATAACTTTGTCAAATTTCTCATGCCACATCTTGGGAGCCTGTTTAAGACCGTACAAAGATTTCACCAACTTGCAGACTTTGTCTTCAAGACCCTTGACGACAAATCCCTCGGGCTGTTGCATATAAATCTTTTCGGTCAGCTCGCCATTTAGGAAAGCCGTTTTCACATCCATCTGATGTATCACCATCTTATGTATTGCTGCGAGAGCAATCAACATTCTGATGGTGGTCATCCGGGCTACTGGAGCATACGTGTCAAAGTAGTCAATTTCCTGTTTCTGAGAAAATCCCTTGGCTACCAACCTAGCCTTGAACTTGTCAATAGTTCCGTCTGCTTTCATCTTCTTCTTGAAGATCTATTTGCATCTGATGGATTTCGCTCCTTCAGGAAGATCAACCAATACCCAAGTGTTATTTGAGGTGATGGAATCAATTTCATTGTCAATCGCCTCCTTCCAGAAAACCGCGTCTCTGGTCTTTATCGCCTCATCATAGGTAAGCGGATCAGCTTCCACATGATAGATGACAAAGTCACTTCCGAAGTCCTTCGGCCTCCTCACTCGTTTCGTTGACAGCTCAGCGAGATCTGGTTCAACCGTTGTTTCAACAACAACATCTTCTTGGACCACATCTTCATTGAAGACCTGCGCACCCTCATTATTCTCCGGAACATCCGCAAGAACAATATTCTTGTGCCTTGCAGACTTGTCTTCAAAATATTTAGCGTCGCAAGATTCGATGATATGATTTGATTCAATATCAAGAAATCTTCGAGCATCACTCTTCTCGGCATACCCTAAGAAGATCGTCTTAGTAGTCCTTATCCCAAGCTTCTGAATCTTCAGATCTGGAAGCTTGACATATGCCAGACATCCCCACACTCGAATGACATTCAAGTTAGGTCTGACCTTGAACCAGAGTTCATGAGGAGTAACGTCTGAAGTTGCATGAGGCACTCTATTTAGAATAAAAGTGGCCGTCAATGCTGCTTCTCCCCAGTAGCACTTAGGAAGACCCGCAGTCAACAACATTGAGTTAATCATTTCTGTTAACGTTCTGTTCTTCCTCTCTGCTACTCCGTTTGATTGAGGAGAGTACGGAGCCGTAGTCTCATTGACAATTCCATGTTCTTTACAGAACGATGCGAATTCATGAGACCTGTACTCCCCACCTCGATCACTTCTTATTCTTTTGAGTTGTTGTCCAGTCTGCCGCTCAGCTTCGGCTCTGAACCCCTTGAACTTTTTGAATGCTTCGTCTTTAGCCTCCAGCAAGTAGACGAACGCATACTTTGAGAAGTCATCGATGAAGGTTATGAAATACTTCATCCCGGCCTTTGTAGAGAACTATTTGAAGTCACAGATATCTGAGTGTACCAACTCCAGAAGATCTGTACTTCAATTAACCCGAGGAAAGGGTTTCCTTGTGATCTTTATTTGAGCACAAACTTCACATTTCTTTATTCGTGACGAGAAGCACGTCGCGCAACCCTAGCCGAAGTCTCGGCGGGGGCCTTGCCCTTGGCAGCTGTCACGACCCGCACCCTGATTAGGGGCACGAGAACGTGGGTACGTCCAGCCTACGCCGCAGTGTCGGCGGTAGAACGCTGTATAGCTCATCTATAACATCTAACATCTAACAACAAGATATATAAACCTGTCATCTCCGCACGGAGGTATAACATAACATCTCAACTCTATATTTCAAACACAAGTCTAGGAAAGATAGAGCATGATATAGAATCAGATGAAAGAAAGAAACTGAATATATATATAGAGTTACCACACCACACAAAGTAGATGTCCAACACAATAAGTACAAGATCTGAAATATAACTAAGTCACAACTAACAATCAGAACAATCCGATACAAAATAAAAACTATAAACACTAGACTACACTAGGTACCCTCTACTGAGCTAGATGCTCCTCAGGCTCTTGAAGGTCACCCTCATGTGTCCCATAGAAGGTAGGACAGTCACCATCATCATCTGTAATATTTTCAACAGGTCCAGTCAGGACAGGAACGAGCACAATACATCTCACGCAGTTCATATCATGTTGGGAAATATAAAGCATGCATAGAGTAAGATACATGGACTGTAAAGAAATATATATAAAAACGAGGAGAGATTTGATAACTGGAAATATCTATATACGATAAGTAAGAACTGTAGGTAACCTGTGATTTAGAGCATGAGATGGTTATATAAACGGGTTTAGGACATATACAAGATTTCACAAGATTTCACAATATTTGTACAACATGGGATTTTGATCACATAACCATTTCCTACTCACCCTCCCCAATCAATACACAACGATCCAGTCAAGTTACGTTACCTTGTACAAGAGATTTTATCATGTTTGCTCACGTGATCATGAGAGTACAAGATTGCACAAGAGTATACATGAAAGCGGTGTACATGAAATACAATATGTTCGTGAAAAGCATATGACAACTGTATCTGATGCACCCCGAGGGAGATAACATCGCATGACAAGATCCATATAGTACCAATCTGTGATAATGACGTGACAGCATCATGTAAAGTAATCTAGAGCAAGAATATAAATCCTAACAAGTATGAAATGATCAGAGAATGTACTCGCCTGATAACTGAATGTCTGAAGAGGATATACTGCCTGAGGAGAGATATATGGCTCCTAATCAGAGCAACACAAGTCACAATGTATCCACAATAGTAAAAATAGAGTATACAATGCATACTACATGATTCTAGGTTAATCTGGTCAAAAGTCAACTCTTGGTCAACTCAACAGTCAAACTAGGTCACAGGAAGTCATACTAGGTCACAGGGAATCAAACTAAGTCACATAAAGTCAAACAAGGTAAAACAAGTCAAGGTTAGTCAAATCTAGGTTAAAGTCAACTCTTGGTCAACATTCTAATCAAACTAGTCAAATACTAGTCAACATGATCAATCTGGGTCAAGTCTAGGTCAAACTTAGACCAACTAAGGTTTTGGTCAAACAAAGACTAGTCAACAAGGTAATTAGGTCAATCTTGACTAATGGTCAACTTCTAGTCAACCTCTAAGGCTAACACCAATCATGACACAACTCCTAAGTATACCACTTAACCCCATACATATCTTAATCTACATAGGGCTATCCATATAACCCATGTGGTTAAACCTAATCAACTAGTTAGGGTTTTAGTCAAACTAGTTAAACTAGTCATTTTAGGTCAATCCTAGTCAATTCTAGGTTAACTAGGTCAATTTGACCTAGGGTTGACTTTGGTCAACTCTTAGTCAACAAGGGTCAACTAGTTAGGATTTTAGTCATTAGGTCAATTAGGTTTAGCCCCTAATACCACAGGCTAGTAACTTAGGCCATAGGCTAGATAACTTAGGTATCTATCTCTATACAATATACATGTATACACACATATATATACATAACCTTAGATATATATATATATATATATATATATATATATATATATATATATATATATATATATATGTACACATACAAACATAACCACATAGGCCTATAGCCTATGTAATTCCCATATACCCTAGGTATCTATATATAGACACAATATATATAATTCTAATACAATTATATATATCATATATATATATATATATATATATATATATATATATATATATACAAACATATATATATATAGAGAGAGAGAAAATATATATATATATATAGAGAGAGAGAGAGAGAAGAAAGTGAGAGAGAGAGATAGTGAAAGAGAGAGAGGGATAGAGAACTGGACAGGAAGGGGAGGTGTTCCAGAATTCTGGAAACAGAATTCTGTCCCCACAACACACACAAATGCACACACACACACCTACATATATACATACATGTATATACACATGTATATACATGTATACACCCTAAAATCTCACCTACACACACACATACATATATACTACGTATTTATATACTAAAAACATACAAATACATGTATAAAATATAACAAAAATCAATTTGAAACTCATTTTTGAAAACTGGAAAATATCCCAAAATCTGGAGTATGTGCACTGTGTACTCGAAACATGGGTAAACCCATTTTCATGTCCAAAACCCAATTAAGGTTCGAACCCAAGAGTTGGTAGGTGATGCCCCAAGTGTCCTCTAGTGTCTAGGGGGCCTGACACGACACCACGACATGATTTGATGTGTCCAAACTCTCAAAACCCAAATCGGGTAAAATCTGATACGCACACACATACACAGCGTCGTGCACGCGTTCCTCACGCTCGTAGACGCACCACGAGACACGACACGTCTCGTGGTCATGCACACGTGTAGCCCACATATAGGGCTACACGATCCACATACTGATATGTGTCCACGACACTCCAGGACACGATACGAAGACCGTATCAGTCGTGGAAAACGAGACTGATACGCGCATTCAGACCGTGTCGTGCACGCGGTCGAGCGTCTCGTGCTCGTGACACAGGACACGACACATCTCGTGCTCGTGTCCTCGTGTTCGCCACATGAAGGGCTATACGCTCGTGTCACCACGAGGTGCCCAAGTGTCGTGTCTGCGCGACACGACAAGCGTGAAGTTGCCCCCCCGCACGCGTGTGCGCTAACAGCGCGTGTCCAGTATGAGAGAGATTTCTCACTCGACACGACACGACGCGATACAAAACTTTGGGGGCATGCTCGCAGACATTGCCCCCGTGTCCAAGTTAAATTTCACGTGTCCTAGTGCTCTGTGCAGTGAGCACGAAGAGCGTGGTAGCAGGGCACGCGCGCGTGTGCTCGTGCAGTGAGTTCGTGTCCATTTTGGACACGGACACAGCATGGAAACGTGCTCAGTCATGGTGTTTCGTGATCAGCATGCCAAGGGCTACCAAAATATATAATTTGTTTTACATTTTAACAAAATCAAATCCTTTGTGGCATTTCATCAAACAAGGTTTTATAGCCTAGGATACGTGTCCGATACGGACACCAAACCAACTCTAAATTTCACCAAACTTGACCCATAGCTAGGGTAGACCTATATGCATGCATTTTTGAAGAAAAATTAGGGTATTAACTAGGTTTTAGGGCATTTACCTATTTGTGCAATTCCAATGGAAAATTAATAAAGAGGGGGTGTGCTTCCTTCCACTTGGTGATGCCCAAAGCTCACGAAATCTGGATTGCTAGCCTCCCTTAGCACCCTTGATGTTGTAGGGTCCCAATGCAAAAGACTAGAGTGACTTTAGATCAAAAATGGCCAAGTTGTGGAGGTTTGAAGGAATGGGATTTTTCTAGGTTTAAATTCATGTAAAATAACCATGAATTAATGTGATAGGGTTATATAGAATGGTGTGGCTGCTAGTGTAGTGCCCCGACCCGCAAGATGCCTTATGATGGATGGTTGATTCGATGAAGCCTTGTTGGACTTGGGATTATGCGAAGGATCGCTTGGAAGACTATGCGATCGTGGCGGGATTCGTCCTATGAATGTGAGTAGTGTTGAACCCTTCAAAGATCCTTTAGCTTCACGCTTAAAATAAGGATGAGTATGCTATGTTTCTAGTTGAGTTTGTTCAATAACACCTTGCATGGAATTTGGAAAGATAATGAAAGATAATAATCACATGAACGTAAACTGTTGTGGCTAAGTGAAATGTATGCTTGTACGCTGTTACGATGAATTACATGACAGGTGATGGCAAAGTCCCAAATACTTGGGCGGTGAGTATATCGAGCGTTGGCTCAATGAATAGATGGTAAAACAGATGCTAAGACCCAAGAACTGGGCAGTGAGTATGCTTGAATTGCATTCAAATGAATGAATGCTAAACAGATGCTAAGTCCCAGGAATTGGGCGGTGAGTACATTGAGTTTAGTTGGAAAGATGTTTGGTATCAAAGATGTGGCAAGGCATTGGGTAACAACATTCTATTATCCTGTCGCCGGTGTAGAATGTTGATTACGCCAAGACCCTGGATTGGGCAGATGATAATGTGAGCATTGGCTCAAGGCAAGATGGCTAGATGGCAAGATGGCAATACGAATGAGAATGATGGTCTTGCTTAGTTTTCCTTATCATGCATTATATGTTTTCTTCTTAGATAAGTTGCATATAGTTGCATGGTCATGGACAACTTGTCGACAAGGTGGTTTCTCGAACGGTATTCCTGGGCCATGGAACCCGGTTCGTCCTAGGGGAAACCAATGCCGAAGTAGTGGCAGTGCTGAAGTAGTAGCACGGTATACAGGACTTGCAGTGGGGCTAGCTACCTGCACTGGCAAGGGCGCTGTATACCTGTAAGACGGTCCAGGATGGCGTGTCGCCAGTGACCTTCATATAGATAGGTCGGGTGCTAATGATGTCTTATGCAGGTAGAGTAAGTTATTACTCAAATACAGGGAAGGATGTCGGCTGTTGGTAAGAATCACCTGAACGGTGATATTCATATTGAATCATGATATTGTTTCTAACAATGTCTTGTGCAGGCAGAGTAAGTATTATAAATGTACAGGGATGGCTACACGACCGTGGATAAGAATCACCAAAGGGTGATAACAGTATGCTTTTAATTATGTTGGCTATGAGATTTGCATGCTTTACTTCTTGTCGGCTATAACATGAAATTGACCCTAAGGCAACAAGAAAGACCACTGTTAATAATGTTCTGTAACATGATTACTTAGTGCTATCTTCTTAGGTGAGTTGGGCCAGCACCGCTCGCCAGTACATTGATGATGTACTGACCCACGTTGTGGGCAATATTACAGGTGTTTGCTTGGGGGAAATCCTGTGAATCAGTGCTTGGCATCGATGAATCGGATGGGTGTACAGAAGCTCTTCTTTCAAGACGATGTCTTCTGCTATACGGGACATAATGTATGGAACAGTGGAACTCAGATGTACCAGTGAGATTGTAGCCAAAGTGGCAAGTCATTGTAAAGAAGTCGGTATATTCATTTGTAGCCTAAAGGGCAAGTGTATACATTCAGTTGGCTATTCAAGAGCCTTGTAAACAGTTGTAAACTCTGTATTCCGCTGCGAGTCTTGTAATCAATTGTAAACTCTGTATCCTGCTGCAAGTCTTGTAATCCATTTTGATTATCAATAAAGAGATATATTTCTTCATAAATTGTGTGACTTCATTTTATCTGCTTGGTTCTGCTGCCTTGTCGATGTTTTCTGAGAATTACCAGGAACTGTAATGGTTTTGCCTTGTACAAGTGCAATCTAGACTTGTACGGCATCACGCCCAGTGGCTTGTTTTCGATCCTCCGGGATCGGGGCGTGACATAATGGTATCAGTGCACGGCTTTACGTCCTTGGATTCCTATTCGATTTGTTTCGAATCAACGTTGCTACTAAGATGATTCTAAGCTGCTTCCGCGATGATTCAAAGATTGCTTCCGTAATTATTCAAAGTTGCTTCCGCGGTGAATCAAAGTTGCTTCCGCGAATACTCAAAGTTGCTTCCGCGATGAAATCAAAGTTGCCTCTATGATGACTCATAGTGCTTCTGCGATTATTCTGTGTTGCTTCCAAACTATTCTATGTTGTTCCCTTGACTAAAAGTTCGTTGATCATTCTAACCTCTCACTGGGTGTTCCATACAATAAGTCTAAATATGTGGGCTGTGATATGTGTGCTTTGTTGAATTTCTAAAAGATACCAAAAAGATTAACAATGATGCGATGCTATAATAAGTTTGTGATGTATGCTGGATGACGTATGTGTGGGATTCTTTGAATCGATTGTTATGCAGCAATCGACAGTGGGTGATGGCATGGTATGTTGGAACAGAATGTGCATGGATTTCAGTGAATGGAAATCGACAGAATCTTGAGTCGATATTTGTGGTCAGCATAACCACTGCAGGATGGATAGTCCATGTTGGATGTCGGTTTGATGCGAAGGAATATTATGTTTGGAATGGCTTGAGCTCTGGGTGGTATATTGCATATACCCTTGTCGTGATAAGATGTCCCTTGACCCTTGATGTGTCTATGATTTTGTGATTGCTTTACCTATAAGGTAGTGGGTGGTATCGAATCGTAGCTGCGCTTACGATTGATACATATTGGCTAGGCTTGTTCCTTGATCGTTAAGTTGGATGACCGTTGTGAGATTTTGATGTGTTCAGATGAACCATCGCTAGACCTTGTCGGTTAGCATTAAGTTGGGTAATAAGAGAATTGAAAATATGAAATGATGCCTTGGTTGGGAAAGAAAAGAATTTTAGATTCAGGCGAGTACTTGAATCAGTTGGGTAGAAGGATTGTAGGCTTGGTAACGATAGTGTGGTGTTGCTATCGAATGATTTTACGGGAATAACTATAGACCGAATATTGAACGATGTTGGAATTGAGTTAAAGAAATTGCATGTTGAATATCGATAGAACTGATGGTAATGTTAGACGCTTATCGGGATGTTGCGAATGATTTAGAAGATGCAGAGAGTTGCATCGACGACCGAAAAGTTAGAGAATGGGCTTGTGGAATAGATGATCTTAGCACGTGGTGCAGTGTGCTTGAAGGAAATTGATGTCCCGAATTAACATGTTATGACCCTTGAATATTTTGAGGCACAGAGAATGAGTACTTGTCCCTTGATGTACGAAAGAGTAGATGTTTCTTACGAGAGTCGAATAGCTGGAATACAAACAAGTATCGAGGTGCAGCGATATATAATAGACCCTGTTGGTGGATGTTGTTGTCGCATGAATAGCAAGTTTGGTAGAATATAGAATTGTTGGATTATGACTTAGCCGATGAGTTATGTCATGTCCACTAAGATGACCGATATATGATACGAGATGATTGGTGCTATAGAGATTTGGATTGGTGCATGAATAGTAAATCTTCTTATGAGATCATAAGGAGATGATACAAAACTAATATTGATGGTTAACGTGAATTGCTAAGAGATGTCCGTGTTGGTGTTAGAAAATTTATAAGTGATGCCTCGGAAGAAATATGATTATAGTTGCCTGATTTTTTGTTGGTTAAAAGAGTACGGACCGTATTGATGATCTAAGAATGTGGGAAACGATTATGTCGCGAAGAGACCGTAGGAAGAGATCATAAGTGATAAAGTATTGAGATAACAATGTCGGATGATGACTTGAAATAGTTGACCCGATTGAATAGACAATTTGAGTACGATATGAGGATACAAGTTGGATCGAACAGATGCTATGTCTATGCAAATAGAAATTGAAAGTTGAATATTCTATTGAGGAGTTTTATATGATAGCTTCGGGATTGACCCATAGAATTGTGGGATAGAATTGTTGGATAGAATTGTCGGATAGATTTGGTCGGTTGCGGGTAAGTCTAGAATGAGACTTCATTGGGTATGACTCGAGTATGAGTACGGGTAGGAAGACTTGACCCTAGAATGTCGGCTGGTTGCCTAGATTGTTGTTGCCTAGAGTGTCGGTTGGTTGCCTAGAATGTTGGTGGGTTGCTTAAGTTTCAGATTGGTTGGCTATGTTCTTCAGTTGTTCGTGTTGGGAATAAGTTTATAAGATTTGGAGTGGTGTTCCATGTCCCTAAGTTGGTCGGACCATAGAGTTGCCCCTATGTTGAGAATTGGTTACCTCTAAGATAAGAGATAAGTATGTCCCTGATAGCTACTCATCTCATATGGGTTAGCTGAATGTCTGGTTTAGCTTAAATTAGCTGACCGTAGAGACTTGATTGTATGCTAAGTTGACTATTGAAAAATCGTAGGATGTCCCTATTGGTGTTGCGTGAGTATAGTTGGAATGAATAAGATGTATTGGAAGGTAGACTTTGGAATGGAATAGATATTGGGAAATTTTGATGTTATAATGTTGGATGGGATGACGGATCATGTTGGTTTCGGAAATTGAGTTGCCTTGGTTGAAATGTTGGGAATTGTTAGAACTGGTTGGATTGGTTGATTGATATTGAGCTCCGAAAATTGTTGGTAGTGCCTTGAGATAGTTGGGATAATTTCATTGACCGGATCAAGATTGAGGATAAGTGTAATGACGGAATTGGATAGTGCATGTAGCCGAGATCGGCGAATGTGAATATGAATGACCCTCAGAATTAATGTTGCTGGAATATGATAGTTGCCTATGCGAGAGGATAAATATGTTGGCTTGATCAATAAGAGAAAATGTTGGAGGACAGCAAGAAATGTTGCTAGAGAGAAATTGTGGTACAATTTGAAGGATGGTACGATTTGGAAGATGGATCATGATTGGAAAATTTACAAGTTGCAAACAATGTGTATGGATGCGAACGATGATGAGTACAAGATTTGACCGATGAGAATCGGGGTATCGAAATAAAAATATTGCTATGGGATTTATCAACTTTGGTGGCATGGATGACAATGAACTTGAAAGGAATACTTGATACATCTAAGTTTGAATATTTTGAAATGTTGGATCGGTTGAGGAAAATTTATCGAATTGGGATTGGCGACATCTATCGTCTTAGTAATTGGTTGGAATATTGAATAAACAAAGTGGGATTATACGAGATGCTCAAAAAGAATTACTGATATTCAAAAAGGAAGGTACACCGTAGCTCGTTCGCTTTCTCTATCACTGAACTTGGCTGAAGTGCATGTATTTCGGAGACGCCTAAAATATGTGTATGATTCCAACTAAGTGGTATGCTGAATTCAAACGAAGCCACGAGAAGGATTATCATGTGCTAAGGATTTGCACGAGTATCGGAGGAAAGATCAAAGATAGTAAACTATGTTGAATCAATTGGGATGCTGTAACGAGACGGTACATTACTTGAAATCAATCGAGAGATTGCGAAGAAATATTAGATGGTGCAAGTTGATTGTAGAGAAGTTTTATGAAAGCTTGGTTGAAGTTTTGGGCATGAGTTTTGTTTTAAGTTTCGAGGACGAAACTTTTTCTGGATGGTATATATTGTAGTGCCCCGACCCGCAAGATGCCTTATGATGGATGGTTGATTCGATGAAGCCTTGTTGGACTTGGGATTATGCGAAGGATCGCTTGGAAGACTATGCGATCGTGGCAGGATTCGTCCTATGAATGTGAGTAGTGTTGAACCCTTCAAAGATCCTTTAGCTTCACGCTTAAAATAAGGATGAGTATGCTATGTTTCTAGTTGAGTTTGTTCAATAACACCTTGCATGGAATTTGGAAAGATAATGAAAGATAATAATCACATGAACGTAAACTGTTGTGGCTAAGTGAAATGTATGCTTGTACGCTGTTACGATGAATTGCATGACAGGTGATGGCAAAGTCCCAAATACTTGGGCGGTGAGTATATCGAGCGTTGGCTCAATGAATAGATGGTAAAACAGATGCTAAGACCCAAGAACTGGGCAGTGAGTATGCTTGAATTGCATTCAAATGAATGAATGCTAAACAGATGCTAAGTCTCAGGAATTGGGCGGTGAGTACATTGAGTTTGGTTGGAAAGATGTTTGGTATCAAAGATGTGGCAAGGCATTGGGTAACAACATTCTATTATCCTGTCGCCGGTGTAGAATGTTGATTACGCCAAGACCCTGGATTGGGCAGATGATAATGTGAGCATTGGCTCAAGGCAAGATGGCTAGATGGCAAGATGGCAATACGAATGAGAATGATGGTCTTGCTTAGTTTTCCTTATCATGCATTATATGTTTTCTTCTTAGATAAGTTGCATATAGTTGCATGGTCATGGACAACTTATCGACAAGGTGGTTTCTCGAACGGTATTCCTGGGCCATGGAACCCGGTTCGTCCTAGGGGAAACCAATGCCGAAGTAGTGGCAGTGCTGAAGTAGTAGCACGGTATACAGGACTTGCAGTGGGGCTAGCTACCTGCACTGGCAAGGGTGCTGTATACCTGTAAGACGGTCCAGGATGGCGTGTCGCCAGTGACCTTCATATAGATAGGTCGGGTGCTAATGATGTCTTGTGCAGGCAGAGTAAGTTATTACTCAAATACAGGGAAGGATGTCGGCTGTTGGTAAGAATCACCTGAACGGTGATATTCATATTGAATCATGATATTGTTTCTAACAATGTCTTGTGCAGGCAGAGTAAGTATTATAAATGTACAGGGATGGCTACATGACCGTGGGTAAGAATCACCAAAGGGTGATAACAGTATGCTTTTAATTATGTTGGCTATGAGATTTGCATGCTTTACTTCTTGTCGGCTATAACATGAAATTGACCCTAAGACAACAAGAAAGACCACTGTTAATAATGTTCTGTAACATGATTACTTAGTGCTGTCTTCTTAGGTGAGTTGGGCCAGCACCGCTCGCCAGTACATTGATGATGTACTGACCCACGTTGTGGGCAATATTACAGGTGTTTGCTTGGGGGAAATCCTGTGAATCAGTGCTTGGCATCGATGAATCGGATGGGTGTGCAGAAGCTCTTCTTTCAAGACGATGTCTTCTGCTATACGGGACATAATGTATGGAACAGTGGAACTCAGATGTACCAGTGAGATTGTAGCCAAAGTGGCAAGTCATTGTAAAGAAGTCGGTATATTCATTTGTAGCCTAAAGGGCAAGTGTATACATTCAGTTGGCTATTCAAGAGCCTTGTAAACAGTTGTAAACTCTGTATTCCGCTGCGAGTCTTGTAATCAATTGTAAACTCTGTATCCTGCTGCAAGTCTTGTAATCCATTTTGATTATCAATAAAGAGATATATTTCTTCATAAATTGTGTGACTTCAATTTATCTGCTTGGTTCTGCTGCCTTGTCGATGTTTTCTGAGAATTACCAGGAACTGTAATGGTTTTGCCTTGTACAAGTGCAATCTAGACTTGTACGGCATCACGCCCAGTGGCTTGTTTTCGATCCTCCGGGATCGGGGCGTGACAGCTAGGGGGGGTCCTTGGCCGGCCATGGCAAGGGGGGGTGTCTTTGGCTTTCCTTCATGGAGAAGGCAAAGACTTTGGTGCCATGGGTTGATATTTTGAGTGTTTTAAGCAAAATATCCATAAAGGCATTCTAAGATATTTACATTACTTTAACCCTTGACTAATTATCCATCCTAAAGCTTCTAGGTTAGTAGCTAACCTCTAGATTAGGGTAAGATAGGTTAGGGACTAATCATGGTACTTAACAAGAATTAAATAATATTAAAAATCACATAATCTCAAATAAAGTCTAGTAAATTACCAAAATACCCTTTGGCAAAAAAATCACTAATTTGATGTTCTAAGCCTATGGCTAGGCTCACATGTGGCAACTTCTAGGTTAAGGAAAACTAGGGTTCACACTAAGGTTTTGCTAGTAAGTCACAAAGTCATAAGTCATGACTTAGAAAATGGTTTTAATTACACTAATAATCACCAAAAATCATATCATGACTAAAATACTATTAATTAATAATAAAAATAATAAATTTTCAAAAATACCCCAATTTCAGAAAATTGGGTGCTACAAGTCTACCCTCCTTAGAAAATTTCGTCCTTGAAATTAGAATGGTCATACTCCTTCTAGGTCAAACACCCCAACAATTACAGTCTCAAACACACAGTCCGATAATCATATGCGTCTGTCCGAAATCATGATATTCGGAATCTTCGTCATGCTAGTGAGCAAGGCTACGATATTCACAGAGTCCTCGACTAAGGTACATACCTCTAGAATCATGGTATTTAAAATTTTTGCATTGCCGCATGCCTGGTCGCGAAAACCTTAAATTCCCACTTCCGAGAAATACGTCCAAAATCCGACTATATGTCCTCACTATGCCAGCTAACATGACTATAGAAGATTCTAGATCCCATGATCGAGACGACCTAGCCCATACGAATTATCTCAGAAGAAAATAATTCACAATGAAATATCCGAACAAAATTTATCAACTATAAGGAACAGATAGAATCGAAATTCCAAGACAGTTATATGGAGGCAAATGCGGAAATAGAATCGAAAAGGTTGGAACCTGCAATCAGCTCTCCCTCTGTCTGTGCATCATCGACTGCCATGGCGAAAGCTTGCCCCGGCTGGCCTCCCTTGGCCTGCTGCTGATGCTGGACAAACCTCTGCTGCTGAGTCTGCAACGGTGGTCCCGTCTGCTGCCCTGTCGGAGCCCTAGCTCCTGCTGCTGCCTGAGCCAATCGTGCCAAGCTCTTGGAACACTCCTTCAACTGATGCTCTGCTGAACCACAAAGCAAACACAGGCCCTGCCTCTTCCTGCAGTCGTCTCATCCATGACCTTGCTTCTTGCAGAAGTTACACATAGGGTGTTGTTGCTGCCTGGGTGCCTGCTGGTGAAGTACATGTCCCTGGCCTGAAACGGCTGCTGAACTGGCCTCTGCTGCTGTATGTGAGGGCGCTTGGCTGGCCCTGCACTAGAACTAGCCCCTAAGGTATCACTGCCCCTCTTCGGCTTGAGGTCGAAGTCCTCCTCTGCAATTTGTGCGTCCATCAATATCTGATCGAACGTCGCGTCACGGCGTCCCGAGGTGCGGGTGCGCACTGCATGAATAAGTCCCCTGCGGAACTTACGAGCCTTCTGCCCCTCATCCTGGATCATATCGGGAGCGAACCTGCTAAGGCGGAAGAACTCAGCTGCATACTCGTCCACCGACGAGTTCTCCTACACTAGACCCACGAACTGGCCCTCCAATGCTGTAAAAGCCACGTCCGGGAAGAACTTCTCCTTGAAGAGCCTCCGGAAGTTCTTCCAAGTCAGCCCTCTCACCGACGCACAAGGATCCGTGCGGTACCATGTTAGCGTAATGTCGAAGAATCGGCTGGCTGCGGTCGAAACCCAAAGCGCTCTAGGAAGCTCTGCCAGCTCCATGCTCCGCTGTACATCCTCTAGCCAGTCGTCTACATAGAGGATGCCCTCCGTGCCTGTGAAGTCCCTGGAGCTCATCTTCCTGAAGTCCAATACTGTTCCCGGCCTGGACTGCTGCTGGTACGGCTGCTGGCTAGTAGGGCCCTGTACCGTACCCGGTGCCACTCTCTCTACTGCTGCTAGGGCAAGCTGATACGAGTTCTCCATACTCTGCCTTAATATCTCGATCTGTCGGTGTGACGCCTCCGACTGGCGCTACGACGCCTCTGCCTGGGCCCGCTGTGTCTCCATCATCTGCTGAAGAAGAAGGAACATATGGTGCGTATCCGTCGGTACCGGTGGTGGCGGCGGCAGTATCTCCGGAACAACGGCCGTAACCCTCTGGGGTGAAGGTGGTAGACCTCCCTGTGCAACTGCCTGGGTCTCCAGAATAGTAGAATCACTGGGGGCAGTCTCGTGAACCTCCTCCTCTGCCTGATCAGATCTCTCAGGCAAGCTACTCGATCCAGTGGCCTGCGAGTGCGTCTTCGTCATCCTGGAGACGAATTGAAACAAAGAGATCAATATGGCACATGAGTAGATTATCAAAGAAGAACAGTTAATTTAATACAAGGGGAGAAATCATGAAAATCAAAAGATCGGAAATTTTCTAGGTGTGATTGAGAAACTCCTATCATGCCCTAGGTCCTACGTCCTAATTGTAGGCTCGTAATTAGTACTCTAAGTCGAGCACCATTACGAGATCGCACTAACTGCGACACAGACCTGCATGGGCTACCACAAAAACGTGTCACGACCCGCACCCTGATTAGGGGCACGAGAACGTGGGTACGTCCAGCCTACGCCGCAGTGTCGACGGTAGAACGCTGTATAGGTCATCTATAACATCTAACATCTAACAACAAGATATATAAACCTGTCATCTCCGCACGGAGGTATAACATAACATCTCAACTCTATATTTCAAACACAAGTCTAGGAAAGATAGAGCATGATATGGAATCAGATGAAAGGAAGAAACTGAATATATATATAGAGTTACCACACCACACAAAGTAGATGTCCAACACAATAAGTACAAGATCTAAAATATAACTAAGTCACAACTAACAATCGGAATAATCCGATACAAAATGAAAACTATAAACACTAGACTAGACTAGGCACCCTCTACTGAGCTAGATGCTCCTCAGGCTCCTGAAGGTCACCCTCATGTGTCCCATAGAAGGTAGGACAGTCACCATCATCATCAGTAATATTTTCAACAGGTCCAGTCAGGACAGGAACGAGCACAATACATCTCACGCAGTTCATATCATGTTGGAAAATGTAAAGCATGCATAGAGTAAGATACATGGACTGTAAAGAAATATATATATAAAAACGAGGAGAGATTTGATAACTGAAAATATCTATATATACGATAAGTAAGAACTGTAGGTAACCTGTGATTTAGAGCATGAGATGGTTATATAAACAGGTTTAGGACATATACAAGATTTCACAAGATTTGTACAAGATGGAATTTTGATCACATAACCATTTCCTACTCACCCTCCCCAATCAATACACAACGATCCAGTCAAGTTACGTTACCTTGTACAAGAGGTTTTTATCATGTTTGCTCATGATCATGAGAGTACAAGATTGCATAAGAGTATACATGAAAGCGGTGTACATAAAATACAATATGTTCATGAAAAGCACATGACAACTGTATCTGATGCACCCCGAGGGAGATAACATCGCATGACAAGATCCATATAGTACCAATCCGTGATAATGACGTGATAGCATCATGTAAAGTAATCTAGAGCAAGAATATAAATCCTAACAAGTATGAAATGATCAAAGAATATACTCGCCTGATAACTGAATGTCTGAAGAGGATATACTGCCTGAGGAGAGATGTATGGCTCCTAATCAGAGCAACACAAGTCACAATGTATCCACAATGGTAAAAATAGAGTATACAATGCATACTACATGATTCTAGGTCAATCTGGTCAAAAGTCAACTCTTGGTCAACTCAACAATCAAACTAGGTCACAGAAAGTTATACTAGGTCACAGGGAATCAAACTAAGTCACATAAAGTCAAACAAGGTAAAACAAGTCAAGGTTAGTCAAATCTAGGTTAAAGTCAACTCTTGGTCAACATTCTAATCAAACTAGTCAAATACTAGTCAACATGATCAATCTGGGTCAAGTCTAGGTCAAACTTAGACCAACTAAGGTTTTGGTCACACAAAGACTAGTCAACAAGGTAATTAGGTCAATCTTGACTAATGGTCAACTTCTAGTCAACCTCTAAGGCTAACACCAATCATGACACAACTTCTAAGTATACCACTTAACCCCATACATATCTTAATCTACATAGGGCTATCCATATAACCCATGTGGTCAAACCTAATCAACTAGTTAGGGTTTTAGTCAAACTAGTTAAACTAGTCATTTTAGGTCAATCCTAGTCAATTCTAGGTTAACTAGGTCAATTTGACCTAGGGTTGACTTTGGTCAACTCTTAGTCAACAAGGGTCAAATAGTTAGGGTTTTAGTCATTAGGTCAATTAGGGTTAGCCCCTAATACCATAGGCTAGTAACTTAGGCCATAGGCTAGATAACTTAGGTATCTATCTCTATACAATATACATATATACACACATATATATACATAACCTTAGATATATATATATGTACACATACAAACATAACCACATAGGCCTATAGCCTATGTAATTCCCATATACCCTAGGTATCTATATATAGACACAATATATATAATTCTAATACAATTATATATATCATATATATATATTTATATATATATATATATATATATATATATATATATATATATATATAGAGAGAGAGAGAGAGAGAGAGAAGAAAGTGAGAGAGAGAGAGTGAAAGAGAGAGAGGGATAGAGAACTGGACCGGAAGGGGGGGTGTTCCAGAATTCTGGAAACAGAATTCTGTCCCCACAACACACACAAATGCACACACACACCTACATATATACATACATGTATATACACATGTATATACATGTATACACCCTAAAATCTCACCTG
Source organism: Iris pallida (assembly GCA_029216955.1). Classification (NCBI taxonomy): domain Eukaryota; kingdom Viridiplantae; phylum Streptophyta; class Magnoliopsida; order Asparagales; family Iridaceae; genus Iris; species Iris pallida. The sequence goes on along the minus strand of JANAVB010031216.1, from coordinate 11,082,466 downwards.
CACACACACATACATATATACTACGTATTCATATACTAAAAACATACAAATACATGTATAAAATATAACAAAAATCAATTTGAAACTCATTTTTGAAAACTGGGAAATATCCCAAAATCTGGAGTATGTGCACTGTGTACTCGAAACATGGGTAAACCCATTTTCATGTCCAAAACCCAACTAAGGTTCGAACCCAAGGGTTGGTAAGTGATGCCCCAAGTGTCCTCTAGTGTCCAGGGGGCCTGACACGACACCACGACACGATTTGATGTGTCCAAACTCTCAAAACCCAAATCGGGTAAAATCTGATACGCACACACGTACACAGCGTCGTGCACGCGTTCCTCACGCTCGTGGACACACCACGAGACATGATACGTCTCGTGGTCATGCACATGTATAGCCCACATATAGGGCTACACGACCCACACACTGATACGTGTCCACGACACTCCAGGACACGATACAAAGACCGTATCAGTCGTGAAAAATGCGACTGATACGCGCATTCAGACCGCATCGTGCACGCGGTCGAGCGTCTCGTGCTCGTGACACAGGACACGACACATCTCGTGCTCGTGTCCTCGTGTTTGCCACATGAAGGGCTACACGCACGTGTCACCACGAGGTGCCCAAGTGTCGTGTCCGCGCGACACGACACGCGCGAAGTTGCCCCCCCCCCCCCCCGTGCCCGTGTGCACTGACAGCGCGTGTTGAGTGCGAGTAAGATTTCTCACTCGATACGACACAATACGACACGAAACTTTGGGGGCATGCTCGCAGACATTGCCCCCGTGTCCAAGTCAAATTTTACGTGTCCTAGTGCTCTGTGCAGTGAGCACGAAGAGCGTGGTAGCAGGGCACGCGCGCGTGTGCTCGTGTAGTGAGTTCGTGTCCATTTTGGACACGGACACAGCATGGAAATGTGCTCAGTCATGGTGTTTCGTGATCAGCATTCCAAGGGCTACCAAAATATATAATTTGTTTTACACTTTAACAAAATCAAATCCTTTGTGGTATTTCATCAAACAAGGTTTTATAGCCTAGGATACGTGTCCGATACGGACACCAAACCAACTCTAAATTTCACCAAACTTGACCCATAGCTAGGGTAGACCTATATGCATGCATTTATGAAGAAAAATCAGGGTATTAACTAGGTTTTAGGGCATTTACCTATTTGTGCAATTCCAATAGAAAATCAATAAAGAGGGGGTGTGCTTCCTTCCACTTGGTGATGCCCAAAGCTCACGAAATCTGGATTGCTAGCCTCCCTTAGCACCCTTGATGTTGTAGGGTCCCAATGCAAAATACTAGAGTGAATTTAGATCAAAAATGGCCAAGTTGTGGAGGTTTGAAGGAATGGGATTTTTCTAGGTTTAAATTCATGTAAAAAATAATCATGAATTAATGTGATGGAGTTATATAGAATGGTGTGGCTGCTAGGGGGGTCCTTGGCCGGCCATGGCAAGGGGGGTGTCTTTGGCTTTCCTTCATGGAGAAGGCAAAGACTTTGGTGCCATGGGTTGATATTTTGAGTGTTTTAAGCAAAATATCCATAAAGGCATTCTAAGATATTTACATTACTTTAACCCTTGACTAATTATCCATCCTAAAGCTTCTAGGTTAGTAGCTAACCTCTAGATTAGGGTAAGATAGGTTAGGGACTAATCATGGTACTTAACAAGAATTAAATAATATTACAAATCACATAATCTCAAATAAAGTCTAGTAAATTACCAAAATACCCTTTGGCAAAAAAATCACTAATTTGATGTTCTAAGCCTATGGCTAGGCTCATATGGTCATGGCAACTTCTAGGTTAAGGAAAACTAGGGTTTACACTAAGGTTTTGCTAGTAAGTCACAAAGTCATAAGTCATGACTTAGAAAATGGTTTTAATTACACTAATAATCACCAAAAATCATATCATGACTAAAATACTATTAATTAATAATAAAAATAATAAATTTTCAAAAATACCCTAATTTCAGAAAATTGGGTGCTACAGCAGCGGCGGAGGAACGCTTGGGAGCCATCGAGATCGTCGGAGAAGAAAAGAAGAAAGAGCTCGAATGGGCGTGGGCGTGGGCGTGGGCGTGGTGGTAGCGGTCGTGGTCGCCAGCCGCATTCCCCGGATGTGACCTCCGATCCCGACTTGGAGAGCCCGATCACAGGCTCTTCCCGTCGTCATTCTTCCTCGGTGCCACCGACATCGTCGTCGAGGCCTGTGACTCCATCCGCTAGCGGATCCGTTCCGCCACCGGATGTACCAGCGGATGCAGCAGCAGATGCAGCAGGGGGCCCAGCAGTTACTGCAGGGTGGGCCTCGGAGTACCCCGGGATTCAGTTTCATCCTGATACCGGGGAGTACATTCGCGGACCCGCGGATCCCCCGACGCCACCAGAGAGGCTGGTGGGTGAGTTCCGACGAGAGCTATGGCCCGCTGGTGAATCGTAAGTAAATTTAAGTTAATTTATTAAATTTGTTTCATTTATTCAAGTTAATAATCCAGTTGTTGCTTCTTTATAGGTTTTTTCCGTAGGATGCTGCCCGGATTCTAGGGCGCATTATCCGGGATAACTACCATGGCCCCTACATCAATTTTTCTGAGGTGCCTCAGGACATGAAGTACGTCTGGCTCGAAGAGATGAGGGTATAAATCCGTCGGTGAATTATTAATTATTCTTTAAATCATTAAATTTTTTATTACGTGATATTTGAATTTGTATGTCAGAGGACGTTCTGGTGGCCCCCCATCGCGAGGAGGCGATCCGCAGGACCTACAAAGCCGCCGCCGGGAAGAAGATACGGGATGCGGTGTACGACCTTCGTACGGCGCATACGAGAAAGGACTGGATCCGGGCGGAGTACTATGAGCAGATGTTGGAGAAGATGGATACTCCGCAGTTCAAGCTGAAATCGGAGAAAGCTAAGGCTAATCGACAGGGCGCGGGTCTGCATACGGGGGGATCAAGGCCCCACGCATCGACGCGTGCAGATTTGGTGAGATAGCGCAAATTCAAATTCATTCTATTATTTAATTTTGTACTGTTAATATACGAAGTTAATTAAATTCTACGTATGCAGGTCCGACGGGCGGTGAAGCAGAGGAAAGAGGCGGAGACGGTCACCGCTCACGATGTATTCGTGCATACGCACAAGAGGCGGAAGGACGGGAGCTTCGTCGACGCGAGGGCCGAGGAGACTGATGTAAGTACTTACGTTTATGAGATTTATGTTAGAAATATAATTATTGTTAAGTTAATTAGATAAACTTAGGATTCAGACTATAACTTAGGGAAACATAGGATTTATATTATAACTTAGGAAAACTTATAGTACAAACACATTCATTGGATAGGCTGCGTATCTTGAGGCACTTAGTCGGCTTGAGATCGAGCCCCCTTCTGAGAATGTCGGCGAAACGACGCCCACCCAGACGCACTCTTCTATGGCCGCTCGCTACGACGACGTGTTCGTAGAATCCGTCGGCGGCGTTAGGAAAGGGCGCGTCTACGGCTTAGGTTCCATGGCGCCCTCGTTGCAGCCGTCCCCGAGATATCCACCGCCTCCGCCTCCCCCAGCGCCCCCGGTTGACGATGTGAGGGCGCAGCTTGCGACTCTGACCTCCGCGGTGTCAGATTTGCGGGCGATAGTGTTGGGGCGCTATCCGTCTGCTCCCGGTCCGTCTGCTCCCGGTCCGTCTACTGCTGCTGCCGGTGCTTCGGATCGACCTGGTCCTTCTTCCCCCGGACGGCTTTCGTTTAACCGCTCTGCGGACGCCCGCATCGTATCGAATAACACCATCTTGACGTTCCTTGACATGTTGTCGCCACAGCAGCTACGCGCGCTTCCAGACCATGTCTTGTCCCAAGTGCCGGCACACACGGTGGAGGAGTACATACGCAAAGCGGATACGGCGGCACGAGCACGAGACGATCCGACGGACGGGGTTTGATTTTGTTTATGTTGTTGGTTTTGTAGACATTTGGATACATTGTATGATCGGATATTTTTTTTATGTTTGGATAATTTAATGTTGGATATTGGATGTATTGTGTTGGTAATATTTTGTTGGATATTGGATACGTTGGATATTGGTGTCGGATATGGATATTTTGCATATGGATATATGGTGTTCGATATTGGCTACGTTGGATATTCGTGTTGGATATGGATATATGGTGTTGTATATGGATATTTGGCATGTTTGATATTGTGTTGGATGTGTTGTATAAACAGGAAAGAGTCTGTTTGCAGTATTTTTTTTCAAAAATTAGAAGTTAGCGACGGACAGGCGACCCCTCAGCGACGGATAGCCCGTCGCTAACTGGAGAAACTGAGGTTAGCGACGGATTGGCGACGTAAAAAACCGTCGCTAACTGGAGAATTTTACATTGAGCGACGGTTTAGCGACGGAATATCCGTCGACCTGGTTCTGTTTGATATCAATAAATTTTGCAGTTAGCGACGGATTGGCGACTAACTTACGGCGGACTGGCGACAAAGTCCCGACGGACTATCCGTCGCTAACTGTAGGAATTCAATTTTTCGACGGATTGGCGACGGAATATCCGTCGCTACCTGGAGAATTTTACCTTGAGCGATGGTTTAGCGACGGAATGTCCGTCGACCTGGTTCTGTTTTGATGTCCATAAATTTTGCAGTTAGCGACGGATTGGGGACTAACTTACGGCGGACTGGCGACAAAGTCCCGACGGAATATCCGTCGCTACCTGGAGAATTTTACAGTTAGCGACGGTTTAGCGACGGAATATCCGTCGACATGGTTCTGTTTGATGTCCATAAATTTTGCAGTTAGCGACGGATGTTTTGTCGCTAATACGATGCTAATCCGTCGTACACCTCGGCGGATTAGCGACGGCATAACGACGACCTGCCGTATGGAAAAATCTCTGATACGCTTTTACCGACAAATTTACGACGGATATTGCGTATCAAAAAATCACTGATACGGTTTTGCCGACTCTTTAGCGACGGAGGTTTCCGTCGCTAACCCTATATCCTTATACATGTTTCGACGAAAGCTAGTCGGTAATCCGTTGCTATATATATTTAAATGCGTCGACGGTATTTCGTCGCTAAGTCGTCGCTGAGCGACGGAGTAGCGACGGATATGTTTTAGCGACGAGGTTATTCCCGACGGCTGTTTTACCAAAATATCCGTCGGTAATCCGTCGGTATTTATTTTTGGCGACGGACTACCGACGGATATGGCCGTCGGTAAATCTATGTATTTTGGTAGTGGAAGAAAGCAAAGTAAAGAATGAAATGAGAAGTAGAGAACTATTTATAGTTTTCGAAAACGAAACGACCGCCTCAGATTGCACCTGAAAATAGGGCTAATCCCTCAGATTGCGCAGACAGCTCGTTTCATGCGCAAATGGATTGTAATTTCAAAATTCAAAGTATTTCGAAATTTTGAATAAAGTTCAACTTTCGAAAACTTTGAAGGGGGTCTTGTAGGTCCTAAAAAATCAAGTTGCACACATCAACAAAGTCATGAAGATCAAGAAATGAATCTTTCAAATGAACTGTGCAGACATCAGATTGTGCAGCATATAGATTGCGCATACTAGATTGCGCACATTATCAAGCGCGAAGTCTGATGTGGCAAATCGTCATCATTACCTGACACAAATCAAATCTTCTGACAGCTGACAGCGCGGAGAACGAGGCGACCGTTTATTTAATCGTGCAGCACGGTACTCGAGGACAGCTGGCAGCGCAATCCATGTTGGCGCAATCCATTCCTGCGCAGTCCAAGCCTGCGCAATCCAATGCCAGCGCAGTTCAGGTTGCGCGTTTCGTCAACACAACTGACAAAGTACATGTGGCATTCATGCCATCAATTGCTCATTACGTGGCAAATGTCTATGCACGATCATGCGCATTTCAATCAAATGATGCCATGTGTCCCAAACAGTTGGACCATGATCCAACAACTGCCTGCGCAGTTCACTGTTGCGCAATCCAATTGCTGCGCAATCTATCATGCGCAGTCCAGAATAACTAAAAGTTAGTTATTTTTCAGAACTCTATAAATAGAGTTTCAAGTCTCCATTCAAGGGGATCAGAGATCAGATCATAGAGAGATCAGACTTTAAAGTTCAGAGAGTCCAGGAGTTCTTGCCCAAGTGCTGCTGTATTCTTCTGAGGCTTTTGCCTTCAACTTTCGAGGCTTTTTGCCTTCAATTCCAGAGTTGTCTTCAACTTCAGAGGCTCCGTCTTCAAAGTTCACATCGTCCAAAGGATAAAGCAATCGTCATCTAGATTAGATTCCTACAGTTGTACCATTCCCAGAATTCAAATTGTAATCTTTTACAAAGTTTGTATCAATAAAGTTCTATACTTTTGTTTTTGCAAACAAAATGGCGACTCTGCTGGGGACGACTTTCTCCTCTGATGAGGAAGTGACAACTCAATGTGACGTAGCGTCTATCGGAAAGACGTAAAAGATACTGGTTGTGAAGATCAACCAGACAGCCTATGAGGCTATGATCAACTCCAAGACCACTCCTCGCACTGCAACCACTTCTGCCACAAGCAAAGTGCGCCCAGTGTGGGTCCCAAAGACTGCTGCACAGTCTATTGATACTGCCAGCAAGACTCCTACGCAGTCTGCCAGCAAGACTGCTGTGCAGTCCAAAGCTTTTGTCATCAAGCCTGCTGCATAATCTGTCTCAACTAATGCTGCGCAATCTGCTGTTGCCAGTATACAGAGTACTTCATATGCTGCCTTGGCTAAGTGCAAGACTCCTATGCCTCTGGCACAGTTGGCTGCCAATCTTCCTGCGCAAACCAACACTCCAACAACTAGAGTCCACCATAGGCACTCTGTGGCAAGAACTCCTGATGCGCAAACCAGAGTCTCCGTGGCCAGAACCAGTACGCCAACCACCCATCCGCAAAGCATGCCTGTGCAATCCAAGAGTGACAGCCTTTTGGCTAAACTCTCTTCTTCTCATAATAAAGGAAAAAGCTCGCCGCCTCCCAAACACACTGTTGCTCCGAAGCAATCCACTGGGGGTAGTCCTTTGGCTATTCCTTCTTCTCCTCAAAACAAAGGAAAAGGCCCGTTGGTCTTTTCTCAAACTTCCTTGTCCCATGACTTGGAAGACAACAGAGGAAAACGCTCTTTAGCTAACCCTTCTTTCCAAAACAAAGGAAAAGGCCCTCTGGTCTTTTCTCAATCTTCTTCAGTTTTTACTGTAGAAGATCAATCTGAACGTGCCTCGGCACTAGTCAGTACTAGAACTCTTTCAAATAAGGATTCTTCTTTCCTTCCTGACAAGAAAACTTGTACTGATCAAAGAGGTATTCTGCCTACTCCGGTAGCAGAGTTCCAAGACCTCCCAACTCTCAAGATATCCCACTCAAGACAAGAAAAATTGCTGGTGTCTCAAACAGAAACCCCTGGGGGTGAGTTTGCATATCTAAGGACTTATCTTAACAGGCCTACTTCGGCAAAACGCAAACAGCCAATGCCGAAGATCAAACATCAAAGGCAGACTCCCAGGGTTAAAGATCCTGACACTTATGCCAATGAAGTGAGTACTTCCCTGTATACTCAAGGGATTAAACATTTAAAGAGTCGGAATCATATTTCGAACATTATCAAAGAACAGATCCTTCAGAGTTTTTCTCGTCCTGCTGTTGTTCCCGATCTCCGAGAACATCTCAGGCAAAAGCGGGCCAACGTCTCAACACCTCCAGTTCAACCATCTGATCATCATTGCAACCACAAAGTCATCATCCAATGTTGTTATCAAACAACAAAACGATCTGTCTTCGATCATTTGACTTTTGCAAACTCTGAATTAGTGTCAGAGGAAGAAGAAGTCTTGTACGCTTCTGTCAACATGACTTCCCGAGACACTGGGGGTAGAAAGTGCTCCAAGCACGGCAAACCTCGCCGTCCTAGTCAACGGTATCTAGATTTACTTCAAGAATCTTCTGAAGGAGTATTTCGACATACCCGATCCCGAAGTCGAGATACAATCGGTCAAAGGAATCTTCCTCAAGATCCTTCGGGTTATTTTTCTACTTCTCAGTTAGGAGATGACTCTTTCTCCGACTATGATGCATACAGCGAAAGCTCTGAACAGACAGTGTCTTCCACTGTACCAAGAGAAGTGACAGCTTATGTTGTCAATGAAGATCCAGATGCTTCAACTTCTGCAAATCAGGAACAGCGAATCGCTGCACTAGAAGACAAGCTAACAACCATGACTGAAATGGTTGCTAGTATGCATTCTATCATAGTGGCACAACATGCCACACCACCGACTGTACCTACTGCTAATCCTGAAATCATAGCATCATCGGCACCTGTCAATGTTGGACTGGGGGTAGTGTCTCCTCAAATACCTCCTATATAAGTACAAGTTCAAACTACACCCAGTCAGTCAGGAGCTGGGGGTAGTGCTTACAATGCTGTTCCTCCTCCTATCACTCTAACTCAACCTGCTCCTTCTTCGTCATCTGAAGACGCCAATGAAGCTGTCAAACTCTTGCGAACCCAGTTCGAAGCCTTCAAAGAGAAAGACAACTTGCAAAGATTGGGGATCAAGCAGCCCTATCCAGTTGAATGGAAAGAAGTTCCGTTCCCACCAAAGTACAAGATTCCAACGATCTCTTTGTTTGATGACAGTACTTCTCCTAGTCAGTTCATCAATCATTTTGAGGTAATGACCGTTCAACTCCAGCCAAATGACGCTCTTTTTACCAGAGTGTTCGTCGGTTGTTTAGCCGGCATAGCATACGACTGGTACAGAAGTTTGCCCGATGGTTGTATCACTTCCTTCTTAGGTTTCAAGCAAATCTTCCTGGAACGGTTCTATGAAGGATTCAACGACATGACAATGTCGGCTCTCAACAAAATCAAACAGAAACACAATGAAACTGCTAAGAGTTTCATCGAACGGTTCCGCCGTGAAGCCTTGAAGATGCCTCCCGGAACTCCAGCTGCTGTCACTATTGATACTTGTAAGGCAAATCTTTTGCCTATTATCAGTATGTGGACAGGATCTACCCAGTTCCAAGATTGGCCCTCATCCATTGTCAACGCCAAAGCTGCTGAAGTGAGTGTCGAAAAGTTCAAGCAATTGGGGGTACAAATGTCTAACCCCGACCGGGATGAACATCAGACATCAGGTGGTGGCAACCGCCAGAACAACCGCAAAGCAAAAGAGACTTTGAACATCAATCTGAACAAGAATAAAGAATCTTTGGCAGTCAACGTAGCTCCTCCTACGTCCACTTCTACTCCTTCAGCACCTCCACCGAGAGAACCTCGTCCTAAAGTAAAATATTCCTTTGACGAGAATGACACTGCTAGTATTTTTGATTGCTTACTCAAAATCAATAAGATTCAACTCTCAGACCCAAAGAAACCCAATAAAGTTGGTAAGACTGATCATCCTAAGTACTGTGTCTATCACAGGTTCATCGGATACCCTACTCGAGCATGCTACGTGCTCAAAGGTAAAATTCAAGAGCTTGTCAATGCTGGTGTTGTCACTCTACAGCAAGACGAGAAGACTGTTACTGCAAATATGGTTTCAGTCCAGTTTGGTGACTTCCCTCCGCAAATGGTATCGCACGGTGTCATTCCTATTCCCAAAGCTACTCTTGAGATTGAGAATCTCCCGCCTCCACCAAGTGAAGGTCTTGTTCCCTTGTCTCTTAAAAACGGTGAAGTTATGTGGATCCATCCAGATCTTGTTTCCGAGTTCGAAGTTTCCTCTTCTTCTAAGAAGAAAGACCGCTCCAAAGGCAAGACAAAGACTTGCAACATGGTGTCTTTTGACCCCATAGTTGACGAAGAAATTCTGTTAGGCACCAGATCAGGGAAAGCTTACTTGAAGGAGTATCCTGATACTCAAGAGAATCCTGCCTCTTCTTCTGAACCTGTTCCAGTACAATCTACTTCCTGTGAAGAGATTTCTTCCACATCCTCACCAGTTGTAGTGCCTATTCCTCCCAAGCCGGTGGTTGCTGACAAAGGCAAGCAACAAGTCTGCTTTGACAAACCCTTGAAGAAATTATCTCCTACAGGACTTGAAAAGCCGTACAACTTTGATATATTGGCTCAATTAGCCAATACACCGGCTAGGCTATCAATCTTCGAGCTCTTGCGCCTTTCCAAAGAGACTCGAGAAACTTTAAGTGAAGCTCTGATGCAGGCTGAAACTTGCTTAACTCTTCTCAAAAAGCCGGAAGCAGAACCAGTCTCTTACCATCACTGTCATAGTGTTCTGGAGTTGATTCCAAACATCACTTTCACTCAGGATGATATGTTGCTGGAGGATAATAGACATGATCGTCCTCTCTACTATACAGGATATGTCGATTCGATGAAAGTCGATCGTATCTTGATAGATCCAGGGTCTGCTCTCAGCATCATGCTAAAGACGATGCTGGATGCATTAAAAATACCAGTGCATAGTCTTTCAAGCACAATCACTACTATCTTGGGATTCAACCAAGGAAGGAGTGAACCTTTGGGTAAGATTCGCCTAAAACTCTAAATAGGCAATCTTCGCACAAAGGTGACCTTCTATATCATCGATAATCATGGTTGTTCTTACAACGCTCTTCTGGGAAGACCCTTCCTCCATGAACATAATGTTGTTCCATCAACTCTTCATCAATGCTTTAAATATGTCGATGACAAAGGAGAAGTTCACAAAGAAGTTGCAGACCTTTATCCTTTTAAGAGTGTCGTAGCATACTTCAATGACGCTCGTATGTATAAGAAAGAATTTATGAAAGTGGTATTGGCCATGGATACTGAAGAAGACCAAGAAGCAGTGCCCAAAGACACTCTTATTATACCTGTTAAAGGGCGTGTTTCTCATCCTCAGTCTTCTAAACCACTGGCTATTCACTTGCCAGTCCGGAAGCAATCTATTGAAGATGATCATGATCAAAGGGAGCTCACCTCCTCTGAGCCGCTTGTTATTGACTTACGTCGTAACAAAGATAAAAAGCAGCTCACTTCTTCTGAGCCACTTATAATAGATCTGTCTCATAACAAGAAGAAAAGGAAGCTCACCTCCTCTGAGCCGCTTGTTATCGACCTCCGTCGTAACAAGGCTAATCCTCCTCCACGTTCTTCTTCTCCTCCTCTTGTAATCAATTTGACTAAGCCTGCTAAGGCTAAAAGTCCTGCTGTAAATACCAATATACAAATCAATAAAAAAGCATCTACTTTCCAGTATACTGATGTCATTTATCATGCTAAATACTATTTGGATATGTTAGATAGCTATCAGTCATTTACAATGAGAGTTGTGCAATCTCTTCAAACAGAAGTTTCATGTGAACACCCAAAGGATTCATATCGTATTGTTCCTGCTCGTAAGAAAGGCGAACGTCCAATACTTTTTCGTAAAGGACCGGAACAAAAATTTAGCTATACGGATGATAACAAAGTTAACGACACGGGGCATCTTCAACTCCGTCGTTACAGTCCACAATCAAAAGACATCGTCCGAAAGATGGATTACGACTTCAAGAGCGGCCTCAATTACGGTAAAGATAGAAAGACTCCTCTTCGTACGGCTATTCCAAAAGAAAAGTCAGATATGTACTACAGCAGGACCAAAAGAGGTCTCGGATATGCTTCCCCTCCAATGTTATCTCCAGCAGTATCTGACTCTGATAGTGAAGAGCGCTCTAACTCTTCTGATTCCAGATCATGGGATTCTGACACCAGCATTGGTGATGTTCATCGACTGGTCGTATCTTCCAATATGGTCTCTGCTGAACTTCCAGAAGATTATGACGGAGACATTGAAGAAAGTTCTGAAATAGATCCTTGGGCTCAACAGATAGACAATCAGTGGGTACTCCGATTCGAACAAAGAGAACCTCCTACCGAAGATCAATTGGTTCAAATTGATGTAGGAGAGAACGGGTCACCTCGTCCAATATTCATTAGCAAGAATCTTCCAGAAGCAGATAAGCAAGAGTTGATTCTTCTTATCAAAGAATACATTGATGTCTTTGCCTGGAGTTATGAAGACATGCCAGGACTAGATCCCAAAATTGCTACTCATAAATTGAATATTATGCCGAATGCAAAACCAGTCAAACAACAACAACGGCAATTCAAACCGGAAATGATGGATGCAATCGATGATGAAGTCAAGAAGCTCATCGCTTGTAGCTTTATTCGAGAAGAACAACATCCTGAGTAGGTAGCCAATGTTGTTCCAGTCCTGAAAAAAACTGGCAAAGTTCGAGTTTGCATCAACTTTCGGGATCTTAATGAAGCATGTCCAAAAGATGAATTTCCTCTACCTATCACGGACGTCATGATTGACAATACTTGTGGGTTCGAGCGAATATCTTTTATGGATGGATTCTCTGGATACAATCAGATCAAGATGAATCCCGAAGATGAAAAACACACATCTTTCCGCACTCCTCGGGGAGTCTATTGCTACACAGTTATGCCATTTGGTCTCAAGAATGTTGGTGCAACTTACCAACGGACTATGAGTACCATTTTCAGAGAACATCTTCGCAAGACTGTCGAATGCTATATTGACGATATTGCTGTCAAGAGTCGTCTGAAGGAAGATCACATCCAAGACTTGAGAACTATCTTCAATCTCATGCGCCAACATCAACTCAAAATGAATCCCACCAAGTCATTCTTGGGTGTCTCTAGTGGCAAATTTCTCGGCTTCGTCATTACCTCTAAGGGTATACACGTGGATCCCGAGAAGATTAAAGCCATTCAAGAGATACGTCCTCCACGCAACCTAAAAGAGCTACGAGGATTCCAAGGTAGACTTGCGTACATCAGGAGATTTATTTCGAATCTGTCTGGACGCTGCAGACCATTCACTCAACTCATGAAGAAGGGTGTATCTTTCGTTTGGACCGAAGAATGTCAACGAGCATTTGACGACATCAAGCGGTATCTTATGAACCCACCAGTCTTGGTGCCACCAATCTCTGGCATACCATTCTTAATGTATGTCCGTGCTATAGATCATTCATTGGGTGCTTTTCTTGTCTAAAAGAATAAAGAAGGCCATGAACAAGCCATCTACTATCTCAGTCGTACTATGATTGGTGCTGAACACCGTTATAGTCCGGTCGAAAAAGAATGCCTAGCGCTTATGTTTGCTGTTCAAAAGACTCGGCATTATATTATTGGCCAAACTATTCATGTTATATCCCGAGTTAATCCTCTTCGGGTACTCATGAAGAAGCCTAGCACACTCAACTCTCGGCTGGCTACATGGGCCATCCTGCTAGCCCAATATGACATGGTATATGTTCCTCAAAAGTCTGTCAAAGGTCAAGCCTTGGCGGATTTCTTAGCAGCTCATCCTGTGCCAGAAACATCGAAACTTTACGATGAAATTCCAGACGAGACATTGGAATCTAACACAGTCTCTGAAGAATTTCCTACTTGGCGTCTATTCTTTGACGGTGCGTCCAGGATCGGACCCGATGGTGCCATTGTCGCAGGAGTTGGAGTTGTCCTTGTCTCTCCAGACGGGTCAGTTATTCAAAGAGCCTACTCCCTAGATGAGCCTTGCTCCAACAATGTGGCAGAGTACAATGCTCTACTCATTGGCCTCCAACTAGCCAAACAACTTGACGTCGAATATCTCGAAGTCTACGGTGACTCTAAGTTGGTTGTCAACCAGGTTAAAGGAACCTATGAAGTTCGACATCAAGATCTGGTACCTTATCATGAAGCAGCTATCAACATGGCTACATCATTCAAAGCTTTCTTCATTGATTACGTCCGTCGAGCTTGCAATATCGAAGCAGATGCCTTAGCCAATCTTGCAGCAGTTTTAGCCATCCCCATCAGAAGACAACAAGTAGTGGTTATCTCCAATCGAGAATTGTTCTGTATCGAAAACAATCGTAATATCGAGTTCAGTAATCTTGCTGAAGTCAATGTTATCAGTGAAGATTGGAGAACTCCCTTCGTCGACTTCGTAGTCCATGATATACTCCCCGAAGATCCTAAGGAGGCTACGAGTATCCGACGACGATCTCTCCGATTCTACTACAATCAAACCACCAAGACTCTTTACCGACGAACTTACGACGGTCTTCTTCTACGCTGTCTTGCTGGTGATGAGGCAAAACAAGTATTGCGTGAAGCTCACAACGGTGTCTGTGGAGCACATCAATCCGGTCCTAAGCTACAGGATCGCATCCGACACATGGGTTATTACTGGCCCTCTATGGTTTCTGACGCCATCGAATATGCGAGGAAATGTCGAGCTTGTCAAATCCATGCGGATTTTATTCATCAACCATCGGAATTTCTTCATCCGACTGCTGCTTTCTGGCCTTTCGAAGCTTGGGGCATGGATGTTATAGGTCCTATCAATCCTCCTTCTTCTAGAGGACATCGGTTCATACTAGCCATAACCGATTACTTCTCCAAATGGGCTGAAGCTATACCACTGGCTGAAGTCAAGACCAGCAGTATCATTAACTTCGTCAAACACCATGTCATTTATCAATTTGGTGTCCCTCGAAGGATCATTCATGACAACGGACCATAATTCATCAGCCAGAAATTCACAAGATTCTGTGATGATCACCGAATTGACAATGTCGCTTCGACAGCCTACAATCCTGCTGCTAATGGATTAGCCGAAGCTTTCAACAAAACTATTATCAAGCTCCTTAAGAAGTTTGTATCTACTAACAAACGAAACTGGAGTGAAAAGCTCGGTGAGTGTTTATGGGCCTATCGAACTACGGTCCGTAATCCCATAGGCTTTACACCTTTCTCTCTGGTGTACGGTTGTGAAGCAGTTCTCCCTTTAGAACTTCAAATTCCTTCTTTAAGGATTGCCATTGCCAATGAGCTCACTACAGAGAACAACGACCTTCTTCGACTTCAAGAATTGGAGGCTCTCGACGAGAAGCGGTTAATGGCTCAGCAACATATTGAGCTATATCAAGCCCGTATCTTGAAGATTTCAACCGCAAAGTTAAAGTCAGAGTCTTTCAACAAGGAAAACTTGTTCTAACAGTCAGACGTCCTATGACTATGACTCACATGAGCAAAGACAAATTCGATACGAAGTGGGAAGGACCTTATGTTGTCAGCAAAGTCTTTTCAAATGGAGCATATCAACTCACAGAATTAGATGGTCGGGTTGCAATGATGCCTATCAATGGCAAATTTCTCAAGAAATACTATGTATAAATGTAACAAAAATTTATGTAAATATGATCAGACAAGTCATAAATAAAGTTTGATTTTTATTTCATCATAAATGATGTTACATGATATCAAGGAAGATCACTGTCATCCCTATCGACATTGGGACGGGGATCACTGCCGTCCTTCTCAAAGATGCGGTTAGCAAAAAAGCTGAGAACCTCCTTGCTGGAACCCATGAGGAACTTGCAAGCAGCCATCCTCATGGCCTCTTCTTCTTCAGTCTTTCCTGGTTCAAGAAGGAAGTCCAGAATATCTTGCGGTGGTTTGGGTGCAGACGAACCTTCGCCTGCCTCTATCTGCTTTGGCTGAACCAGTTCAGCCGGACGTTCTTCAACGCCCTCTTCAACCTTTGGAGCGAGTTCAGCCTTCTAAGGTGCATCTCTAGACGATATTCTTATGTTGGAAAGATGGAAGTGCTCATTTCTACCAGATTTCTGCTCTATTTATAGACAGCGATTCTCCAAATAACGAAGCGACACATTCATCCGACGGTTCATCCGTTCATTTGATTCATCCAACGGTTCGCCCGTTCATTTATTATTATTTGACGATTCATTCGTTCATATTCATTCGACGGTTTTTTCATTCATTTATCATTACCCGACGGTACATCCGTTCACATTTCACCTGACGGTTCACCCGTTCATTTATTACGACCTGACGATTCATTCGTTCATATTCATCCGACGGTTCGTCCGTTCATTTACATTCATCCGATGGTTCATCCTTTCATTTATCATTACCTGACGGATCATCTGTTCATTTATTATCATCTGACGGTTCATCCGTTCATCATCATCATCCGACAGTTCGTCCATTCATTATTATCATCATCATCATCATCCGACGGTTCATCCGTTCATCATCATCATCTGACGGTTCGTCCGTTCATTATCACCATCATCATCATCTGACGGTTCATCCGTTCATTCATTTTCATCTGACGGTTTGTCCGTTCATTCCACCATTCGACGGTTTACCCGTTCCTTTTGACGATTTATTTCGTTCACACCTTTTTGACGATTCGTTATCGTTCATCATCCATATCAGCAACTTATCGTTCTTGATTAAGTTGTCAATTGAAATAATAATATTCGATATATTCTGCCACGTCCATATTACCTCTGAGCAGATATAATGAATATAATTATTTTCTTACAAAATTCAGAAATATATTATGTCCTGTACCTCTGAATATATTTTCTATATCTATTATTTATATCTGAACAAGATATGCAATAAATGATAGAGCCACAACAAAATGTCTTTTATTAATCAAAATATGAGACATTACAAAAATGCATGTGCTACAAAAAAATACAAAAAAGTTCTTTCTAATGAGGTGGAGGTGTTATCAGACTAGCAATTTGTTGTTTCAGAGTCTGTAGTCGCTCTTCACGAGATGACATCACTCTTCTCCTGGCTTCTTCCATCCCCGTTTCTTCATTAAAAGCAGGCATGGCCACCATTCGACGAGTAATCTCAGTATCATGAGCTGCTACATAATCATCCCTCTCCTGGATCAGTGCATTGAATTGCTGAACTGCAATCTGATGATCAGTGACTTCATTTTCTAATTCCTCCTGGAGACGAGCAATCTCTGCCCTCAGCTCAGCAGCTCTTTTCTCTTTTCTTTCAGCCATCAAGGAAACTGATTCCAGCTTGGATTTATATTCAGCAGATTTTGCAGAGTAAGCTTCTAAGAGGTTCTGGAGATTCACCCTTTCAATGTCAGCTGCCTGAGCCAGTTGTTCGAACTCTGCCTGCACTAGAGACTCCACTTCTTCTTGGTTGATCTCTTTATAGTTTTTGATGGAAATCTCTAGCTCATTCAAAATATGATCCAGGAAAGTGGCCTGAGCCTCGTCACCTTGTTCTCGGATAGCCCTTACTAAGAGAGAGGTTGGACCTCTAACCATAAAAAAATCAATACCCTCTTTTTCTATCATTCTATTTACAAGAGGTCCCAAAGACTCAAAAAAGCATCTGGTAAATGATTGGATCACAAGATTATTAATCGCTATAGCACCAGGAGTTGCAGCTACTCCTGTTGATGACGAGGCCGCAGGATGTTCGATTTCTCGTGTTGGAACGGTAGGCTCTTTGAATAAAGGAACCGAAGTGGAGCTCGTTGCCCCTCCTGGTCGTTCCTCTGCAAAATCAGAATTTTGTCATTTTGCCTGTCATTGGCAATTGATAAAGAAAATCAGAAATAAAAACATGCATTACCCTGGATGGATCCAGCAATAAGCTTGTCATCTGCAGGAGCAGAGTCTGGTTGAGCTGAAGTAGCTTCAGATGCTACTGCTTGGCTGCTGCCTGCTTCAGAACCGCAAGAGAGATGACGGATGCTACCAGCAATCTCCGTCGCAAGAACTATGTCCAGACATACTGGAGGTGCTGGAGGAGCTTCAATCTCTGCATGGAGTACATATGTAAAATGTCAGCTATCAATCTATTTTAAAGAAGATTGTTGATTTTATTTTATACCTTGGGGATCGACGGCAGGAATTTCCTTCAAAGCCGCTTCTTCAGCTGTTGGAGCTGTCTCTTCCTCAATATCCTTTTCAGGATCCAAGGAGTCATCAGTAGCTTTAGTGGATATATGATCTTTATCATCCCTTTCGGGATCCTGTATGTCTTCGTCAGTCTCTGATGATGAACTTTTATTATTTTCATCTTCTGCTGGTACCTTCCCACTATCAGTATCAGTGGCTTGATCAACATAGTCTTCCTGTAAGCCGAAGTCACAGTGCTCTAAAGCTTCAATCATTGTACGATCTTCTTCTGCGCGAAGGGCCCCAGGTGTAAGAGGCAGTTGAGAAGATTCCGCAGCAGGTAAAGGAGATCGGACGGCATTATACTCTTCTTCTGTAATGTTGTCTCTGGGCTCTTCAGCCTCATTTCTCTGTTCAATTTCCTCTCTCTGCTCTGGACTGGAAGTTTTATTCCCAGATTCAGAAACAGGGGTGGAAGAGGGCATGGTGATTCCTATTGTAGCATCTGCCATAATTGAAGACGAAACTTGTCTTTTATGGACCAACCTCTTCCTTCTATGAAGATGTCTCTCAGGACTCTCTGTATCTATTATCTCGACTTATTTTTGAACAGAGGTCGGAGTGGTAGCTTCTTCTTGCTGAATTGTCTCAGCCAGCTGCCGAGATTGAGACCTGGTAGTAATCTTTTCAGAAGAATGATCTAAGACCAGTTTTTTCTTTGCTACCGGAGCGGAAGGCTCCTCTCTCCTTCTCTTCTTAGCTGGAGATTTAGTAACCTTTAAAGAAACGCGTAGTGGCGCGTTAACCTCTTTAGGGAACATAGCGTCCCTTGAAGCTTCCAGGGGTGCATCTACTGGCTCATGCACCTCATCATTTCCTGGGAGTGACATGATGACTCCTCCTTTTTTTAATCTTGTTGAAGATGCGAAGCTATCCGCAAGATTAAAATTCTCGGCAAAGGTGTTTGATGATGTATAAAATACTGAGTATGTAAATAGCATCCGGGGGCCGTGATTGCTATTTACCGGCATCGAGAACGTTACTTTCGTATCTCGAGCATTATAATAAGCCCAAGCTCGAGCCCCATCTATCAAGAAACCCTTTCCTTGAAGGCATGTGATGGCATTTTCCATGTAGAATTGGTCGTACCCGAACTGCCGAGCAAATCGACTGGGGAGATATGGCTCTAAATAACATTCTTCTTCAAACCGATACACCAAATGGGACGGTCAAATTGTCTTCAACCACTCAAAAGCTGTACGGCTCAAAGGTTTCATCTTCGAGTCAATCATATTTGTCGACATTTGTTCATATCCAGCAGGAGGAGGAGTGCAACAAAAGTTCCATCCTTTGCTCAGGTTCAGAGCATATCTACAATCTCTCAGAGAAGTGTATTTCCACTTACTATGAGAGTATCTCCGCAAAAAACTGCAGTCGACTGGTCCCATGCCGGGGTCCATCAAAGTAGGATGGTGAAGAAGCAACCACCCGAACAGATATGTATACGGCAATTCTAGCCAAGGAAATTCTTTTTCTCCTTTAGCTTTCAACATCTGATCAACGTACAGACGAAGACTGGCATTCAACCTACAAGTCATCGCTGACAAAAGATCCATCTTGTAGCCGAAGACTAATCTAACGGCGGCAAAAAGAACACCGCGATGGAAGCGGTCTACGGCACTCGATCCTGGGACTACAAACCGACGGAGCCAATACATCAGAAACCCTGCTAATTGGGCTTCTTTTGACATAAATCTATATCCTTCTCTCAAATAACTCTCGAGAGTATCTCCTTTCTTCAGAGGAGGACATTGATGATCATTCTTCATCTCTTCATCCAAATCTCCACTTTCTTCCATCAGTTTCACCACTTTTGTACTGCTCAGTGGTCTAAAGAAGTCAGGATAGCATCTATCATGTTCCTTGGTCTTCGTTTCTTTAATGTGGTTAAGGAACAGATAAGGCAACCATTTTGAGGAATAGCAGGTATTTGATGTAGCACTTTTGTAAAACAGAGAACAGATTTTATAATGACATAGTAGTTCTTCGAAGACTGCTACCATGTCTGCGTTCTCTTTTCGAAGTTTGTCCAACTCATCATTAGTTGGGATAAATTCCTCATATGGGGCATCCCCCATTGGCAAGTAAGAGATGTACTGCATCTCATGAAGTGCAAACCCGATCTTTCCGCCAGGAGTCATAAAAGTCCCTGTTCTGTAATTGTATCTTTCTGCTAGAACCAAGAACAGTTGCGAGTTAGGGGCAAAACCATAAACAGTGGCATGCACTGCTTGGTACAAATTGATTTGCTGAAGTTTATTTTTAAACTTGGTCAAAATCCAGTTTGCTATGCAGTTCTATCTCTTAAAATCTGGATTCACTAGTCCAGTTAATCTGAGATCCTGATCTGGGTACTTCCCTTTGACCTTCGCAAACTCATTTACGAATATTGGAGTTCTGACAGGCAATAACAAGGAAGAATTCTCCGGCGGAATACAACCGGGTTTCAAACCTCTTAATAAGACACTGTATCATTCTGAGGAACTGTAGAACATGTCCTTCTTGTTCGGCCCCTTCTTCACAAAAATCCTTTCTGGACGGGCATCTTGGAAAGGTGTAAGGTTCCATTCCATCTTCCTCGGATAGCTCGCATGAGCATACCGGAATAAGGGGAGGCAGTGGAAAACATCTGGTATTGAGAATGTCCTATCCTTCTGATGGACAATCCTTTCTTCCATCCTTGGCCTCGGTTGAGAGCTTTTCTCAAAAGCATCGCCGAACAGGAATATTGGCTTCTTGTGAATGACAGCATCTGCTGACTCCAGAGGTTGTCCATTCATCAAACATAGCCGAGTCTCATTATCTTGGACTATCAAAATAGCCTGACGGGAAGTTGGCTGATCATATTGAGGATAGTGTACATGGAAAAGGTCCTCTTTGTATTCTGACTCTGAAAGGGTTCCTACAAAGTCCTCATATCCAGGATCTTTTTTAGTATTAACTGCATCAGACAGAGAAAACAAAAATTCAGTACAAGTCAAGTCAAAGATTTTTGTCATCAGTTTGCGCAAACATCAGATTGCGCAACATCAAATTACGCGATATCAGATTGCGCAATAATCAGACTGCACAAACAAACAGTCATCAGTTTGCGCTGATAGTCTCGCGCAAATCAGCAAATTGTGCTGACTTTTGCCAGCGCAGTTCAACCGATTGTGCAGAATGTCGTCCTTCATAAAAATGAAGAACGAACTGATTTGTGCAACCATAACCCTAAAAAGGGTGGCGCAGTATGATCACATCTCTAAAAAGAGATGGATTCTGAAAGAATAAGTGAGATCAAAACCCTAAAAAGAGTTTTGATTAGGTCATCTACCTAGCAGCGCTGGATGAGCAGATTCGTGACGAGAAGCACGTCGTGCAACCCTAGCCGAAGTCTCGGTGGGGGCCTTGCCCTTGGCAGCGGCGGAGGAACGCTTGGGAGCCATCGAGATCGTCGGAGAAGAAAAGAAGAAAGAGCTCGAAGGAGTTTCTCTCAAAGTGCACGAAGAAAGCAAAGTAAAGAATGAAATAAGAAGTAGAGAACTATTTATAGTTTTCGAAAACGAAACGGCCGCCTCAGATTGCGCCTGAAAATAGGGCTAATCCCTCAGATTGCACAGACAGCTCATTTCATGCGCAAATGGATTGTAATTTCAAAATTCAAAGTATTTCGAAATTTTGAATAAAGTTTAACTTTCGAAAACTTTGAAGGGGGTCTTGTAGGTCCTAAAAAATCAAGTTGCACACATCAACAAAGTCATGAAGATCAAGAAATAAATCTTTCACATGAACTGCACAGACATCAGATTGTGCATACAAGATTGCGCACATTATCAAGCGCGCAGTCTGATGTGGCAAATCGTCATCATTACCTGACACAAATTAAATCTTCTGACAGCTGACAGCATGGAGAACGAGGCGACTGTTTATTTAATCGTGCAGCACGGTGCTCGAGGACAGCTGGAAGCGCAATCCACGTTGGCACAATCCATTCCTGCGCAATCCAAGCTGCGCAATCCAATGCCAGCGCAGTTCAGGTTGCGCGTTTCATCAACACAACTGACAAAGTACATGTGGTATTCATGCCATCAATTGCTCATTACGTGGCAACTGTCTATGTACGATCATGCGCATTTCAATCAAATGATGCCATGTGTTCCAGACAGTTAGACCATGATCCAACAACTGCCTGCGCAGTTCACTGTTGCGCAATCTAATTGCTGCGCAATCTATCATGCGCAGTCCAGAATAAGTAAAAGTTAGTTATTTTTTAGAACTCTATAAATAGAGTTTCAAGTCTCCATTCAAGGGGATCAGAGATCAGAACATAGAGAGATCAGACTTTAAAGTTCAGAGAGTCCAGGAGTTCTTGCCCAAGTGCTGCTGCATTCTTCCGAGGCTTTTGCCTTCAACTTCCGAGGCTTTTTGCCTTCAATTCTAGAGTTGTCTTCAACTTCAGAGGCTCCGTCTTCAAAGTTCACATCGTCCAAGGGATAAAGCAATCGTCATCTAGATTGGATTCCTACAGTTGTACCATTCCCAGAATTCAAATTGTAATCTTTTACAAAGTTTGTATCAATAAAGTTCTATACTTTTGTTTTTGCAAACACAGACATGGCAGGAGGCTCCAGTGTCTACCCACCAGTCAGAGTCAGCCTTTACCACATCAACCTGTGCAATCATAGCAACAACGTCAGTGATCATAGATACCTTACTAGGCTCTCCTTACTCTGATTGCTTGGTCTTTGCTTTGCATTCATTCTTGAAGTGGCCCTTCTTGCCACACTTGAAACAAGGCATCTGAGACTTTGCCTTCTTTTGCTTGAAGGAATTCCCCTTGACGTTCAGATTGTTAGGGTCCTTCTTCTTGTTGTGGGAAGCCGCCTGCTTTCCCCTTGGTTCCTTGGTATGAACCAGATTGGCGTTAGCCAATTGCTTGGACAATGCGTCCATCTTCAGTTGAGCCCGCATCTGGTCCTCAACAGAGATTTCCTGCAAGAAATCTTCAAGACTGATCTCAAGCTTCTACCTATGCATATTTGCATAGAACTTACTCCACCCAGCGGGGAGCTTTGAGACAATCCCTCCAACAATAAACTTGTCGGGGAGGGGCATCACCTCGTCTTCCAACTTCTGTCGCAGCTTCAGAAATTCTTTTACCTGCGGCAACATGGACTTCTCGTCCTCAAAGAGCCATTTGTGATATTTTTCAACCACAAATATCTTGATCCTATTTTTGTCTTCTTCGTACAGTTTCTCCAGAGATACCCATATGTCTCTGGCAATTATCTTCTTACTGTAGGATTCTGCTAGGGAATCCTCCATAGCATTCAGGATAAGCAGCCTGTAAATGCTATTCTCCCTTCTCCACTTGGCCTGAAGTTTAGTAGCTGTAGTGATTGCGGCAGCAAACCCAGTATCTGGAACGGTAGGTTCCGCTTCAAGAAGCACGTGATCAACGTCTCTGAGTTGAAGAGTAAGATAAACCTTCCTCTTCCAGACTTGATAATGCTCTCCATCAAACTTTTCTAACTTACAAAAGTCAATATTGAGGAGTGAAGCATTAACGTTTTCCATCGTAGCAATAAAGCTTTAAGATTGTTAGTGCCGGGGCATAATTTTTCGATGGAAAACTGAGAAGATGAAACAATTGTAAAAACAATGTTCCAACACAACACTTCTAGGAAGGTTGCATGAGTATAACGAAGATCTAAAAAGATCTCATTTTAGTATTACGAGAATCTAAAAAGATTTTGTAATCCACAGCAATCGATCGTAGAACTTCTAAAAAGAAGATACAATCAGAATTACTAGCAGCACTGAAGAAGGTGACTGGCGAAAGATGGAAGAACTCCTGCTGGGGTGAATAATCACCGTTGCTCAAAGCTTTATTCGCCCTACACGAACAGCTTCCAGGAACCAGCAAGTTCGTCGGAGAACTTGGAACACTCCTGCTCTTCTGACTCCTCGGATGGACATGAACTCCCGTGCAAAAGCAACGCTGGTGCGACGCCTTTCCTCTCTCTCGAAGACTGCTGGAATTCGTAAGCAAATTCTGATCAGAATAGTGTTAAAAAACACTTCTGAATTCTCTGTTTACTCGTGCTAAAAAACACTTCGTAATATTCTGTGGTGGCTTCTCTTACTTGTATATCTTTTTTCTTGAGAGAGAGAGGATGCCTTATATAGGCCCTGCAGTAACTGTTCGCCTAGCGACGATGCTGACGTGCTAAGTGCAAAGTGCGCCAACAAAATGCCACATTACGCCTCATGAGCCCATGAGCCCGAGTCCGAGTCCGAGTCGCTAAGCCCCTACGGGGCTTAGCTCCCATGGAAATGAATTTCCCAAGAGCAAAAAGCATGAATGCTTTTATTGTTGATTTAGCCTTTTTCCCATTAGAAAAATAATCCTACATGGCACACCCATGTGCACCTCCACACCACATGTGCATCTCTAAACTAGCAAAGCTAATATATAGAGATACAACTCATTTGGTCTAGCCGATGTGGAACTAAAATTTACTTTGTAAAAGACCAAAACCCAACATGTTATTACCAACCTAAAGTTCACTGTCACCTACAAATTAATCCTGTTAGACCATGCTCTCTTCTACATACGAGAACTCTGACCCTTACTTATTACATTCTCAGCCTTACTTCCTCACAAATATTGTCCAACACATACACATGAATCCTTTATATATATATATATACATATAGCTAACATTTCTAACAGTCTTCATTTAGGGTTGCCATTCCAAGGTTTTAAAGGAGGGGAGATTAGAAGTACCAGAGAGAGATTTGAACGAGAAGGTGGCTTGCCTCGACTTGCTGAAGCCCGATCGACGTCCTCCGCCTCGACTTGCTGGCTGGCCACTCCGACCTTCGGTAAGGAGACTGGTCGGGAAGGTCCACAACAGGAAAGGAGGGGAGGCGACTGCTATTTAAGCCTTGGCGTGGGCGGAAGATCGCTGGCACGGCCTCAGCTATGCCGGCGTTGCCTCGGCAATGGCGCCGATGATGAACGACGTAGGGGAAAACACTGATGGGGGCTTGATAGTGGCGGCTAGGGTTTCATAGATGAGGAGAGAAATATGAGGGGATTATTTATAGGGAAAGGGAACTAGGTTTGGTCGACTCGATGGGGGGCTCGGTCGAGCTGGCCCTGCGCAGCTGCAGAGATCATACACAAAAAAAGGGTGATGCGTGCGTTGCCGTTTTGGAGAAGAAGTACAGTAGTACCTCAAATATAGCCGTTGGGCTATACGGGTCAGGTATTAATGCGGTTAGCGGGTTGCTGCCCGCATCCGCAGACTTACAAGCCACGTTTGGCTGGCTGGGGCTTAGAGCATCTCCAACCCTATTGTCTTGTTAAGTGTTGTGAGTCTTAGAGCATTTCCAACCCTATTGTGAGTTTAGAAAAAATTGTTGCCACATAGGAATGACAAACTTTCATTCCAAAAATTCTTCTCCAATGCAAATGTAGAATAAAACATGAAGTTGACATGGCAATGACATGGCAATGAGAATGTGAAGTTGGTTGTCTAGATCTAGACAATGTACTTCACAATGACTTTGTCTCCACATCATCAATTATGAATAGAAATATTTATAAAAAATTTGAAGAAGTAGAGGAGTTGTCTTGGAAGTTGGAAAAAATACTTTTTATGGTCTCCTCAATACTTTTGCATTGGAGAGAGTTTTTCTATCTCATTGTCTTTTGAGATATAGTTTTGCCACATAAACAAGATATTGTCTTGTGACTCATGCCACATAGGAGCCACCTAAGATTCACAAAACTTAACAAGACAATAGGGTCGGAGATGCTCTTAGGTGGCTCCTATGTGGCATGAGCCACAAGACAATGTCTTGTTTATGTGGCAAAATTATATCTCAAAAGACAATGAAATAGAAAAACTCTCTCCAATGCAAAAGTATTGAGGAGACAATAAAAAGTATTTTTCCAACTTCCAAGGCAACTCCTCCACTTCTTCAACTTTTTTATAAATATTTCTATTCATAATTGATGATGTGGAGACAAAGTCATTGTGAAGTGCATTGTCTAGATCTAGACAACCAACTTCACATTCTCCTTGCCATGTCATTGTCATGTCAACTTCATATTTTATTCTACATTTGCATTGGAGAAGAATTTTTGAAATGAAAGTTTGTCATTCCTATGTGGCAACCATTTTTTCTAAACTCATAATAGGGTTCACTACCAAAATACAGGCAATTAGTGACGGATATTTAGCGACGAATTTTTTCCGTCGAAATTAGCGACGGACTTTCGACAAAGCACCGATGGATTACCGGCGAGAAGCTGATAAATTTTTATTTTTATTTTAAGGGTGAGAAAAGGTCGCCAATCCGTCATTACGGCGTCGGTGAAATAGCGACGGATTTTTGTCCGTCGCTATGTAGTCAAATATTTGGCGGGAAATATTGGAAAAAGTGGCGGGACAATTTTATGACTAAGTAGCGACGGATATTCCATCGGCAGTTATGTTAGTATAGCGACGGATTAGCGACGGATAATTGTCGCTAAATGTACGACCCTAACTTAAATTGAAACGACGGTGGAAATTTTTCATTCCCCCCAAATTTTTACTCTCTCTCCAGCGGCTCTCTCTCTCTCCCAAAGGTGATCCTCTCTCTCTCTCTCCGGCGGCTCTTTCTTTCTCTCTCTTACGGTGGTCGGGGCGGCGGAGGACGGTGGGGGCGGCGGGGGTGTGGGTGGCGGGGAGGAGAACAGCGGGTCGGGGGGACGGCAGGTCGGGGCAGCGGGAGGTGGGGGTTGGGGTGGTGGGAGTGGGGATCGCGGTCGACGGTGTGGGCAGCAGGGGTGGGGGACGTGTGGGTGGCAGGGGGGCAGCGGGTCGGGGGGGATGGCGGGTCCGGGCAGCAGGGGGTAGGGGTTGGGATGGCGGGGTGGAGGGGGGGCAGCCAGTCGGGTCTGGGTGGGGGACGACGGGTCGGGACAGCGGGGGGTGGGGGTATCGGATATTTGGTATCAAAAAATAAATAATTAATAATAATTTATTTACATTTAGAAATATATAATTTATACATTTAGGCATAATTTAAGTATTTTCAGAGTTATTTCTTAGTAGTTTTGAAATTAAATGAAATAGTAGTCACCCTTGCCGATTGGTTTACATACAATAGATTAATTTTCTTTGTCGAATTGACGGGAAAAGAGACCAACAATGTCGGTATCGGATCGGTATCGGACTATTCCTACGAGTATTGGTATCGAAGAAAGCGGTAGTATCGGCGGTTTCGGATCGGAGTATCGGATATTTGGTATCGAAAAATATTTGGTATTGGTCGGTATCGGATCGGAACATGCCAAACCGTATCGGTATCGCCCGTATCAGTGATTACTTTCCTATGTTTGGGTGCCAAAGGAATTGATGAGGAAAGAAAAGTGATTCCTAATGGAAGGAAAATTAGGGAAAAAGTGATTCCATCCATCCAAGCAAGGAATCACTTTCCCATCCATCCATCCTAGTGTATAGGAGTATGTAGAGGAGTATGACTACTAGCTAGTGTAAAGAGGAGTATATGGTTACTAGATCCTAGTGTAGAGGAGTATGTAGAGGAGTATGGCTACTAGTGATAGATAGGTTTATGTGTATCGGTATCGGATTATTTCTATAAGTATCGATAACGTTTTCAGATTATTTATATGAGTATCGGTATCGGATTATCAGTACGGTATCAGTATCGGTATCGTTATCGATATCGGACTATCGCTATCGATATCGAACTATCGGTATCGGACTATCGCTATCAGTATCGAACTATCGGTATCGGACTATCGCTATCGGTATCGAACTATCGGTAGCCGATACCGAATCGATAAGGCCAATACGAATCCTAGCTATACGACCGATACATATCGGATATGTATCTACCAATTTGCTAAGGCCAATACCAATTTGATACGACCTATACCAAACCTATAGACCGATACTAATTTGATGCGGTCGATACTAAGTACATTCGGCCTATATACCAGCGGATCCACCAATTACATGATTATATACTAATTCTGTTTAGTTTGTCTTACGATACAGATTTTTACATCAATCTGTGATGGATCATTATTTCGTTGATCGTACATGGATGTACAAACGACAACACGATAGCAGAATAGGTGTGAGTGACGATTTTCAGGCAGGCGTGGAAGTATTTCTTAAGTATGCCATGAGCAAAGTTCAGTACATGGACGGTAACAAAATCAAGTGTCCATGTCGTAATTATCGCAATAGACGTTACAAAGAAGTGGTGACTGTGAGAGATCATTTAACCCGTAAGGATTTCGTACGTGATTATGGCCTGTGGTCATCGCAAGGTGAACTATATGTGAAAAGACAGGTTGCGAATGCTGCTACTTATGCTTTTGATGATAATGCTACAACGGATTTTGTCATCGAAGACGACGAATGCTCTGTTGATTATGGAGACCTGCAGTACCTCGCACGAGATATGGTGTACGAAGCGGCAGGGCCTAATTTTGATCCTGAGGATCCTAATCCCGAGACGAAGGAGTTCTATGATATGTTTCAGGATGCAGAAACTCCTCTATATCCTGGTTGTGAGACTCATTCCGTACTGTCAGTGACGATGCGGTTGTTGAACATAAAGTCTGATTTTAACTTGTCACAAGCTTTCTATGATCGGATTATACAACTAATCAAGGAGGTGTTACCGAAGGAATCAAAAGAACTTCCAAAAAACTTCTACAAGTCAAAGATGATGGTCCGACAACTGGGACTGGGGTACGAGAAGATAGATTGTTGTCGCAACTGATGCATGTTGTACTACAAGGAGAACGAGGACATAGAAAGTTGCAGCTTCTGTAATACGGATCGTTACAAGCCAGTCAGAGAAAAAGAAAGATCAACTAGAAAACGACGTCCTTACAAGTATATGCATTATTTGTCAATCATGAAGCGCTTGCAGAGGATGTATATGTCTCAGAATACAGCAGAACACATGACGTGGCACAACGAAGAACGCACAAAGGACGATGGAGAATTGTCACATCCTTTGGATGGAGAGGCATGAAAATATTTCGATTTGCGTCATCCAGATTTTGTTGCAGAGCCTAGAAATGTACGTCTGGCGCTATGTTCTGATGGCTTCGCCCCTTTCGGGCAGTCGGGATCTCAATACTCCTGCTGGCCGGTCATTCTTACCCCTTACAATCTGCTATCATGGATGTGTATGAAGACTCCTTATATGTTCTTGACAGCTATCATACCGGGTCCCAAAATTCCAACGAAGAACATCGATATATATTTACAGGCATTGGTGGATGAGTTAAAATAACTGTGGGAGATCGGTGTCGCGACCTATGATATTTTCAGAAAATAGAACTTTCAGATGAGAGCTTCACTGATGTGGACAATCAATAATTTTTCCGCATATGGTATGCTGTCGGGATGGAGTACTCACGGCACCATGTCTTGTCCGATATGCATAGAAAATAGTAAGGCGTTTCGCCTTAAGCATGGAGGGAAAACTTCTTTCCTTGACTGTCACCGTCAATTTATGTCCGCGAGTCATCCTTGGAGAAAGAACAAGGACGCGTTCAGAGCTGGAAAACAAGAATTTTTTTATCCGCCTGCCAGATTGTCGAGATACGATATTTGGGAAGATGTAAAGGACTTGCCCACTGTAATGGAAGATCCATCGAACAATCGTGTCGATGGGTTCGGACAAAGCCATAACTGGACCAAACGGAGTATCTTCTGGGATTTACCTTATTGGAAAGATAATCTTATAAGGCATAATCTTGATGTTATGCATATCGAAAAGATTGTGTTCGATAATTTCTTCAATACCGTCATGGATATTAAAGGAAAGACGAAGGAAAATCCAAAAGCAGGACAAGACATTGCCGAGATATGCAAGCGTCCTTATCTGAACTTGATACAAAGGGGTGCCGGTAGACAATTAACTAGGACGATAGCACAATACACATTGAGAAAGGAAGATAGATTATTAATCTGCAAGTGGGTATCTACTTTAAGATTTTTCGACGGCTATGTGTCAAATTTGTCTAGATATATTGATCTCAATGAACGCAAGCTAACAGGAATGAAGAGTCATGACTGCCACATGTTTATGAAAAGATTACTGTCCGTTGCTTTGAGAGAGTTGTTGTCTTCTGCTGTATGGGTTCCGTTGACCGAACTATCTACATTCTTCAGGGATATTTGTTCAACTAAGTTGACGGTGCAACACATGGTTGAACTTGAGGAGAAGATTGTCTTAACAATTTGTAAGTTAGAAAAAATATTTCCTCCGGGCTTCTTCGACAGCATGGAGCATCTACCGATTCATCTAGCATACGAAGCCTGTGTCGGTGCATCTGTTCATTATCGATGGATGTACCCATTTGAAAGGTACATAAAAATCGATATAATTTAAGTTAAATTTTAGTGGATTTTAAAATTCATTATTAATTCTCAAGATAATTTGTCTCTCTAGATACCTACACTATCTAAAGAAGAAAGTTGGCAACAAGGCTCATATAGAGGCTTCGATATACGAAGCATATCTTATCGAGGAGGTGTCAAACTTCTGCTCCATTTATTTCGATACTCATATTAAGACAAATCAAAATAGACCTCAAAGGAATGACAAAGACGTTGAGGATGGAGGTATATTCAATGTAAGGGGCAAGCCTGTTGGGGCTAGTAAGAAACGGTGGTTGACTGATGATGAGTATGATGCCGCTCACCGATATATCTTGTTAAACTGTGACATACAAGAAGTGAGAGATTTGGAGAAGTAAGTGAGTACACTTGCACTCATTATAATCTCTAATTTGGTGAAGTAAGTGACTACACTTATTCTTATTCTCTCTAACAGTGTATTTAGAGATGAAGTCAAAATGAGGACACCCGAGATTATCGATGAGGGACTTCAAAGAGGTTGATTGTACATTGATGTCCTGGTTTCGCAAATACGTAAGTAACTGAGATAATATGTTATGCGGCTACCATTAAAATATAGGCATCTAAAATATTTAAATTATCAATATTTGTTTACAGGTTTTATTGTCTGAAACAACACTCACAAATGAGAGTGTTCGTTATCTGGCATTGGGACCGAAGAAGCAAGCAAAGACTTGGCCAGGCTATGTCGTTAATGGCTTCAAGTTTAAGGCAACTCAGAATGCTATAAATGTCGAATTTATCAATGACGGCTTCAGTACCAAGGATTTCGATATTTGCATAAGAAGCACCATTTATGACGACGAGCCAGACTTTGACTATTATGGAGTGCTTCGGGATATTATAAATTTACAATATACTGTCCCATATGCTATGCATATTGTGATGTTCAAATGTGAGTGGTTCGATACGACACCAAATATCGGTTGGAGAATCGATAAACAATTTGGATTTGTCGATATAAATCATCGTAGGAGGTATAGAGGGTCTGACACATTTGCGATAGCAAGTCAGGCTGTTCAAGTCTACTATACAAGCTACCCAAGGCGTTGTAGAGAACGATTTGACTGGTGGGCAGTATGCAAGATTAAATCTAGAAATACATTCAACGTTGGAGACCCAGCATACCAAGAGGACCATATCGAAAAGTTCCAATACTTGGGACAATAGTCGGATATAATGGATGTTGAAGATATTGTTGAGGAAAATAGAGAGAAGAAAGAGGTGGATACACAAGACTTAGCTGTCAACCAGAGGAAAAAGAGGCGTCTTGCCCCAAATATTGAGGCAGAAGAAGAAGAATAATAATAATTTGATGGGGATGAGGATACAGATGAAATCGACGATGAGGATAAGGATGAGCATGAGGATGATGATGAAGACGAGGCCGAGGACGAGAATGAAGACGATGACGAAGACGATGATTAGGTTAAATATCGTTGTATATTAAAAATACTTCTGATTACGTGAATTCAATTTGACCTCATAAAAGCAATTACGTGAATTTATGCTTTTTTCGTTCGATCATCTACTTATTGTATGATTTTCTTTTTGCAGATGGCACTCTTAGTCCTTTTCGTCGCGACGACACTCGTCGCCCTGCTGGTGGTATATATATTTTAGTTTAGAATTTTATATTCATTTATACTTCTATATTATTAATTATGTTAAAGTGTTCTATTTACAGTTCATGATGGCTGGCCGTGGTCGTGTTGCTGGTGGTGGTCGTGCTGCTGGTGGTGGTGGTGGTGGTGGTGGTGGTGGTGGTCGAGGTGGTGCTGGTGGTCGTGGTCGCATTCAATCTTCCCGGAATGTGACCCCATCCAGCGAACCCGACCCGGAGAGTACCCCGGGCACAGACTCATCCCGCCGTCGATCGACAACTTCATCGAGGCATGAGTCTCCATCCGCTAGCGGATCCGTTCAGTCAGCGGACCCACCAGCGGATCTACCAGTTACTACACAGTGGGCCCCGGAGTACCCCCATACTCGGTTCCATCCGGTTACTGGGGAGTACATACGTGGACCTGCGGATCTTTCGACGGTACCAGAGAGGCCGATAGGCGAGTTCCAACGAGAGCTATGGCCCGCGGGATCCTCGTAAGTAAATTTAAGATAATTTATTAAAAAAATTCATTTATTCAAGTTAATAATCCAGTCGTTGCTTCTTTGTAGGTTTTTTCCGTTTAGTGTTGCCAGGTCTCTAGGGAAAATTATCCGGGCTAACTTCCATGGCCCCTACCTCAACTTTTCGTCGGTGCCCGCAAACGTGAAGTACGTCTGGCTCGACGAGTTGAGGGTATATATATATATATATATATATATATATATTTTTTTTTTTTTTTTTGGCTCGACGAGTTGAGGGTATATATATATATATATATATATATATATATATATATATATATATATATATATATATATATATATATATATATATATATATATATATCGTGGTTAATTATTAGTTACTCTTTAATCAACCATTTTTTATTGAATTTGTATGTTAGACAGCGTTCTGGTGGCCCCCCCATCGCGAGGACGCGATCCGCAGGACCTACAGAAGTGCTGCCTCGAAGAAGATATGGGATATGATTCATGACCTTAAAATGGGGCAGACGAGGCCGAATTGGATCCGGCAAGACTATTATGAGGAGGTTTTGGATAAGATGGATACTCCTGCATACAAGGAGAAATCAGAGAAAGCGAAGGTGAATCGACGGGCCGCGGGGCTTCATACGGGAGATCAAGGCCCCATGCAGCGGCGCTTGCAGATCTGGTGAGATACCGTAAATTCATTTCACTATCGAATTCGGTATTATTAATATACGGAGTTAATTAAATTCTACGAATATTTTGTATGCAGACCCAACGGGCGGTGAAGGAGGAAAAAGTGCCAGAATCGGTCACCATGCACGATGTGTTCCAACATACGCACAAGAGGCGGAAGGACGGAAGCTTCGTCGACGAGAGGGCCAAGGAGACTGATGTAAGTACTTACATTTATGAGATTTATATTAGAATTAAAAGTATTCCGACTATAACTTAGGTAAACTTAGGATTCACACTATAACTTAGGAAAACATAGGATTTAGATTACAACTTAGGTAAACTTATAGTATAAACACATTCATTTGATAGGCTGCGTATCGTGAGGCCCTTAGTCGAGCTCAGTCATCTGCTGTCGAGGATGTCGGTGAAACGACGCCCGTCTGGACGCCCTCTTCTATGGCCGCTCGTAACGACTTGTTCGTAGATACCGTCGGCGGCTTTAAGAAAGGGCGCCTGTACGGAGTCGGCTCCCTGGCGCCGTTGCACATAGCGACTCAGAGATTTCCATCGACACCGTCTCCTTCCGCGGCCCTGGCAGACGATGATGTGAGGTCACAGCTTGTGCAGCTGCACGAGGCGGTGTCGTCCTTGCGCGAGCAAATTGCGACGTACTTTTTGCCTCCTTCTACTGCTGCCGGTCCGTCTGCTGCTGGTGCCGGTCCATCTTCCGTCGGTTATCTTTCTTTCAACCCTGCTGCCCCTCTGGTATCGCCTCCGACTGTGACGACACTCCTTGACCTGATGTCGCCAGAGCAACTACGTCGACTTCCGGGCAATGTCTTCGACGGATTGCCGCCATACATAGTGGAGCAGTATTATCATCGGTCGCAGAAGGGAGTACCACCACCGGACGATCGAACTCCTCCTCCTTGATGTATTGTATTTGAATAGTTTTTAAATTTTGAATATTTGTGGGAATTCCGGATATTATAACGACGGATATTAGTTTTTGATTTTTGGATAATTGGCGTGTATTTTATATTGGTTTGGGTGATGCATTATATTCGTGTGTGATCTATATTGGATTATATATTGGTCTATGTGATTATATATTGTGATTTTTCGATGTTTCGGATGTTGTGTGAACAGGAAAAGTTCTGCAATTTTTTTAAAAAAAATCTTAGTTAGCGACGGACTTGTGACGGATTAGCGACGGATAACCTCAGTTACCGACTACGTTTTGACGAAAAATCCGTCGCTAACTAGAGGATTTCCAATATTTTTCAGTTAGCGACGGATAGCCGACGAAATATCTTATCTAGGATGACCTGTCGACGGATTATCCGTCGGCAAGGTTCTGATGGAATGAAAGGTACACAGAACCTTAGCGACGGACAAGTCGTCGGTAAGCCGTCGGTCTCTCGTCGGCTTTTACTTGGCGACGGATAATCCGTCGCCAAATGTAGCGGCTAATTCGTGACGGTTTGGCGACTAAATCCGACGGATTAGCGACGGAATATCCGTCGCCATGGTTCTGGGAAGGTCAAACATATCTAGAACCGGGTCGACGGATTATCCGTCGCGATTCCGTCGCTAAGCCGTCACGAGGTAGCGACAAAAAGCGACGGAATAGCGACGGACCAATACTCTCTGATACACAGTAACGATGATTTTCCGTCCGTCGGTAAGAGTCTCTATAATTCACTACCTGATACTTGAATTCGACGAAACAACGTCGGTAAGCCGTCGCTAACGTAACAAATACTGACGACGGAAAGCCATCGCTATTCCGTCGAGTGGCGACTACCTAGCTAGCAACGGATGTTTTTTAGCGACGAGCTGATTGCCGACGGATTGTTTTGATCAAAATCCGTAAGTGATCCGTCGCTAATCTGTATTAGCGATGGATGGATGACGGATGTGGCCGTCGCTAAAACAACAAATTTTGGTAGTGGTTGGAGATGCTCTTAGGCTTTAGGAGAGAAGGAAAAAGGGTTTGGTTTTAAAGGAATGAGTTTTAGGGTTTGGGCTTATTTGTTGGTTGGGTTAAGCTCTTAATAATATAAGATAAAAACTTATACACATATACATAATAAGCCCAAGTAAAAAATGTAAAATTTTCATCCTCAAGAAATTGGTCAACAAATGCTAGAATTTACTCTAAACCTAAGTTTCACTAGGTATTATGAAATATAACATATATATACATTTTTTTGAAAATAACCAATAATTTTAGGGTCACCTTTAACTATCTATAATTATAACCATAAGTATGCAATTGCAAAAATTCTAAATTTATACCAGATAAAGTTAATAAAAGTATATAAAATATACTCAAGAATAGGGGGCTCACATACACAACAACTGTAACTAATTGAGGCAAGTACACTATTACTTTATGTGCTTATTACATTATAATGCTATCTTTCAATGTGTTTCATTAAGTATCCTATTGAGACACGATTGTGACACGATAGACTTGATTGTATCATTGCTCGTTTATTGACTATTTAATGAGTCAGGAGAAAAATGCCAGTAGATATGTGAAAAAATCCCAATGAATGTTTAATGAATGATAACTAAGTTATACACCTCACATATGGATTAGCCGTACCAAAAATGAATGATATATATCCATCGTATGATGTGTCGTATTAGCCCAACCATTCACATGTCAAAAGATATTTCAAAGCACTGCTTGATTAGTTTTACTTGTTCATGTTTATTTTTAAGTTGTCTTGTTCATACATGTTCCTGCTAGCAGTTTCTTGTATATGTTAATGTTTCCAGTTCATGTTCTTTTACTGTTACATTGCATCTCCATTTCTAGCTTTATTTTGTATTAAGTTACGTAAATGCAATAGGATTGTACTTTGATCCTTTCCTGACTGGATTGTTGCAGGTGACTTGTCATGCTTCCTACTTTTACGCTAGGGACCATACGGGAGAGATAGAGATCTTGGTCGACCGTAAATTCTGGATAGATTAGTTATAGTTTCTTTTATTATTTGGCAGATTTGTTCCCAAGCATCATTTTTGTTGTATTATTGGATTGTAAATAAAATAATTATTGTGAATGAGCAGCTAGATTTGTTTTCTTGTATTTGAGATTGGCATTGAGACCTAGACAACGTACTACCGTCGATGCTAGGACATAGGCTGAACTTGGCTACGTACTCGTGTTCCGAAAAGTGGAAGCGGGTCGTGACAAAGCCTTAGTGCCATAAGTACTCCATGCCAACAACATAGTCAATCTATATAAGTGCAACTCTCATCTTGAAGTTTTACTTCTTCAAAATATTGTATGTATTGACGTCGAACTCCCTTAATTTTTTAAACTCGTCCACCAATGGCTGCATATAAATGCCGATGTTATTCTTCATATTTTTGGGACCGGGTACTTTAAGGTTCAAGAGCATATACATAATTTTCATAAGCATCCATGTGATAGATTGTAAGGGTCATAATCACTAGCCAACAGGAGTACTGAGACCCCGATTGTTTGAAATAAGTAAATCCATCAGAAGATATCGTCAATCGGACATTCCTAGGCTCTACATCAAAATCTGGATGACACTGGTCAAAATGCTTACGTGCCTCTCCATCGAAATATTGTGATAAATCTCCTTCATCCTTTTTTCGTTTCTTGCTATGTCATGTCATATATTGGACTATATTTGCGGACATATACATTCTTTGCAACCTCTTTGTGACTGCCAAGAATTGCATTAGCTGTAGGGATGTCGCTTTGCTTCTCTGATTGACTTTCTTTTGTCTCGATCTTGCTTGTGTCATTCCGCATATCAGAAAACGCAGCTCTCTTTATCCTTGTTCTCCTTAGTACAATATGCAAGTAGTGTGACACAAAAATTTTCTCTTTTATTGCCTAAGCCGGGTTGTCTGACCATATTCTCGATTTCTATAAGTTTTCATGCAACCCATTTGGTCATTTTGGCAACAACTCTTCAACAAACTATATGATCTGGTCGTAGTATGCTTGCAACATGTTGAAATCAAACTTGAAGTTCAACAATCGCATCACTACTGACAGTACAAAATGAGTATCATAATTCAGGTATACAAAAGTATTTTCATCCTCAAATAAATCGTAGAAGTCCATTGAATCAAGATTCGGATCCTTCGGATTAAAATTAGACCATGTCACAACAATCATCATATAACGTGTCGGGTTTTGGTCATGATGTTCAACATTGTCTTTGTAAGCATACACTACAACATCCATATGAAAAATGGAATGTCTTTCCGCCTAAAGTTCAACTTGAGAGCTCCACAGGTTGTAATCATGTATGACATTTTTAGGGGTCAATGCTATCTCACGACTGTTACCTCTTCGTAACGTCTATTTCGACAAAGAGCACAAGGATACTTGATGCTCGACTTATCCATGTAATCGGATTTGTTAGTGACATACTTGAGAAATACTTCAGCATTGGCCTTAAAATCGTCACTCAAACCAATCTTGCTTTCATATTAGTGTATGTACATCCACGTATGATCAACCGAGTAGCAACTTGTTGGATGTGGATGATTATGCACAATGAATATACAAACAAAATGAGATGATTAACTTTAATTATAAGCATATGTTATGTATTCATGTTTGTGCTTATATAAAATAAAGTAATTAGTTGGCTAAGAAAATGTTTATGATATCACCACTCACAATGTGGATGTGGAACAATAATATCTCGACAAATGACTGCAATGCAACTTCCTCACCATCCGAAGGAAAAATTCTCCAGTCAAATCAACGCCACATGTTTTTTGTCCACTGATGGAGTCGTCGATTACCAATAACGATATTGTCAAATGGCTGCAGGGATTCTGCCTCGCCATCAATACAACTTTGTATAGGAATTGAGATTAATATTCCTAAGTACATGAAATTATATTGAGGAATTGTTTGTAACTTGTAAGTAGCGTATGATTTCATATTTTACTAGTCAAGATTCAATATTTCAAAATGCTAAAAGATATTGCATGCTTTCCTGCATTATTATCATATATGTGCACCGGATTTTTAACTGTTTAATTTAGATGGAATCTAGTGTTATGATATGAAGTACACTTACGAAATCAAAAGCCTTCACTTTTATTCCCTAAGCAAGCAAACACATTAAAATTTGTTATATATCTATTTTTAAAATTTTGGATATACGCAGTTTAAAAGAAATTTGTTATTCCCTAAGCAAGCAAACACGTGCCTAAAAGAAATTCTTCTGATATTATTAAAAATTAAACATAAATATAAATTATATTAAAATAATTAAAATATATTTTCATTAAAATTTGTTATATATCTATTTTTAAAACTTTGGATATACGCAGTTTAAATATAATTTGAATATTGAATATATTTTAATTAGGGGTGTGCATCGATCGGTGGTCGACCTATTTGGTCACAACCAAAGTCGAACTGAAGTTAATCGGTTTGAAAATAATCACAGCCGAACCAAACCAACCAATTGGTTGGTTCGGTTTTGAAACCGACTGACTTGGTTCGGTTTGGATCGGTTTGGCTGATCGGTTTTGATCAGAGAAAATTTTCAAATATATAAAAGTGTTTCACAAAATAAATTCACAAAAAAATAAATCATAACCATATCCTGTTTGGAAGATGTTTGTATGAGATACCAAAGTGGACAATAATCTTCTAAGTAAATCACTTGCATAATAAATTTCTTCCACAAATCTAAAATAATTTTCGAAAATAAACCTCCTAATAGATCTATGAATTGAAGATGGAAAATAAACAAACCATGAGATGGATAAGTTGGACCGAATATAAACCTAACTTTAAGTTGTTACTAACTAGGTTTGGTTTGGTTCGGTTTAAGCGGTTTTTGGAATGACCAAACCGTGAATCGAACCAAATCTGTCGGTTTTTTTAAATGGTCAAGTCGAAACAATCCGATCGGACCATCGGTTCGGTTAAAAACTGACAGATTCGATTTGGTTCGGTTCGATTTGGTCGGTTTGGTCTAAATATGCACACCCCTAATTTTAATTAATTTTTTTTATAGATATAATAATAGGCCTTGGATATATGTTCTACTTAGTTTTTTTTTCTTACTTAGGTAAGGTGTCATGTCCCGCTCCCAGAATACATCGGCGGCGTATAGAGTACATTCCCCGGCTACGCACCATATATCGCGATTGTCGTCCGTAAAGAATAGGATAAGGTACGAGGAATGAAATAACATACTAAGAAACTTTATATTACATCACCATAATTGTTCCATAATTATATATTTACTATTTGTACATCATCCAAAATATCACATAAGACTTTCTTTAAGATTTATATAGTCAACTTCTACTACAAACACCTATGATTAAGAAAGTACTAGAGATTCAGTCATCTGCCTCGTCCACATCATATAACTGAAGCATCTCGTCTGAAGTGTCCATTTCTCCTAGTGAACAAAACTAGGTCGTCAGAACGACAGCAAGTCATCGGTCAAGGGCGATAAGAAAAAATATAAAGATATGAATAAATTATAAGTTCAAGATTTTAAAGACTTAAATAAATTTGACCTAAAACTATATCTAAGCCCAAACATAGGTGTCCTGATAGTGTAAGATCCTAGATGTTAAAACCCTAATTCACTACCACAAACACAAGCAATTTACCTAAATGATGACCAGATTAAGTTATATATAACAAAAATTTCGGGTACGTCGACCCCTTCGGTGGAGCAATCCTCAACACCGGAACCACATCAATATATATATACATGCAAACGCATTCAAAATATCAATCAAGCTTCTATCTCGACAAGCTAAGTAAATAATAATAATAATGAGTCAATCTTAATGTCTAATAGAATATCCAATTGACTAAATATGAGAAACATATTATGAATCATACCAAGGTTGTCCAAAGGATTCAATTAGGTTTATAGTGATCCTGAAAGTTGATATAAATGTCCTCTATGTATCCGGTGTCCCAAAAGTGTACTAATGTGACTAAAAGATAGTAAAATTTCATATATTAGCACTTTAGAAATTTTGGACAGAATTAGCACATAGAAAAATATTATCAAATAAAACTCAATTCTTCATTAATCAAACGTTCGTAGAAAAGAATTCTAATTCATCCATATACTAAATTTACATATAAGTCCAAGGTTTCTAAACTTTCAAGTGCAGTTGGGACTTGGTTTGCCTAAATTCGATCCTGAATATAATCCTAAAATTCCATAACATTTTATCTACGAAGAGTCTCATACATAATCAATAACTATATTGTTCTGTTGCTATTTGTAGCCATTTCAATTCCAAGGTCATAAACATGGTTCATGCGGCAATTTTATATCCAAAATCAAAACTAAATCTACCAACATCTCCATAGAGTATAATTTTACTAAAAAGGCCCCCAAATTAGACCAATAGTAATAACTTAAGCTTAAATACCTTTCCGGACATGTATGACCAGATTTATATACATTGCATAGCAAGATCAATAATCAACATATTCCCACATACCATATCTATCAAAAATATAAGTGTCCATGTTGTGTCCTACTTCCGTACCAATGTCATGGTATAGTATATGTGTATATATATAATTCAGAGTTTTAAATTCATTTAGGTATAAAAGAAATGAATAAAAGATTTGGAAGAAACATTTTGACAAATATTTATAGGTATGAACTAAGAAAAGTAAATTTGGAGGTTAAGAGGAGGAACTTGCCTTTCTTGGAGTAGACCTAGGTTTGATCTCAAAATGGCATCCAATTTCTAAATCCAACAACAATTCAAAAAAAATAAGAAGAATCTATTAACAAAATTTTTGACCTAGGTTGATTGAAGAAGAATGGGAAAGAAAAATGGGGGTTGTCTATGCTTGGGGAAGTGAAGGAGAAGGAGGAAGTGATGGAGAAGGGTACCGTCGGCGGCGGGTGGTCGGCAAGCGGCGTGGCCGGCGGCAGCAGCAGCGGTAGCAGATAAGAAGAAGGAGAAGGAGGAGGAGAATGGAGAAGGAGAGGGAGATGGCTTAAATTGGTAAAAGGGGGGGGGGGGGGGGGGGGGGGGGGGGTTGGTTGTATTTCTTCATGTAAGAGCCACTTGGCACAACCTTATGCCACATACCTCAAATTATGACACATAACCCAAATTTATGCCACATAACCCAAATTATGTGGGAAAGCCCTTGTGAATTGCAAAATTTAGTTAAGAAGTCCTATGTAAAAATTTATGTAAAGGAAATTCATTATTATTATTATTATTATTATTATTATTATTATTATTATTATATTATTATAAGGCATAACATAAGGCTATACATATACGCTATTTAGAAATATTTTAGAATTTTTTTAAAATAAATACATTAACCACTTTATTTTTCATGGGTATTACAGGGAACATCCCTCCTCCCAATTTTACAAATGATTACGTGGACAACCCTCTGTTTTATATTTTATTTTAAAATAAGCGTGATCAGTGTTATAATTTTCTATAGAAAATATAAAATATAGGGATAATTGGTGTAAATAGTTAAAAAAAAAAGGATAATTCCTATAATAAGTAAATTATCTATTTTGTCTATCTCTTAATTGCGCGATCATACACATACGATCTAGACGGTCCATTTTAAATCGTTTTCAAACCTCTTTATAATAGTAGATAATAGTAGAGATATAGAAGAAACTTCACCTTCTACTGAT
Organism: Iris pallida; assembly: GCA_029216955.1. Classification (NCBI taxonomy): domain Eukaryota; kingdom Viridiplantae; phylum Streptophyta; class Magnoliopsida; order Asparagales; family Iridaceae; genus Iris; species Iris pallida. The sequence goes on along the minus strand of JANAVB010031216.1, from coordinate 11,040,737 downwards.
ATATAGAAGAAACTACCAAAAGAATAGTTACAATTTGTATAAGGTCATGGTTCGCTAACAACAACATAGTTATTAGTCTTTTCTGGGAAATTACTACGGACACTAAACAAAGTGATAGGAGACATCACAATTTTTATAATTTGAATTCTCAAAATTTTGACAGTCTTATACGAGAACTGTCAAAATTTTACCAGCTCTGTGCATATCCAGAATTGTCAAAATTTTAGCAGACTTTGGCAATCTAGCACTGTCAAAATTTTGGCAGTACTAAGTACTGCATTGACTGCCAAATTTTCTACAGTTCGGGCTAAATACATGACTATAGAAAATGATAATAACTCCTAACAAGTGTAGTGTCCCAAGCAATTTTTTTTCTCAAGATAGGGGAGGCTTCTATTTTCTTAATTACTATAATGGAATACATATTCTCTGTCTAGTTTAGAAAACAAAGCAATACATAAAGCAGGATATTTGTACTAGTATGCAATTAATTTGGATCCTTCTAATTCTGTACTATGCAAGGAATTTCTTTTTATAGGAGTATCAAATTTATTGCTTTTTAGGCAAAAAAAAAAAAAACATTTCGCACCTGAGCATCTCATACTTCAAGAACACGTGTCCCAAATATATGAAATACATACAAAATATGGCATTTGTTAAGCGAAATTGATTACTGAAAATTAAAATTATAAATATTCCGATAAACAATTTGCCTCTCTTAATAATAGGTGGGGTTTTTTCTGCTCTTTTGATTTTTTTTCTTCTTTTTTAAAAAATAAAATAAAAGTTTTTGTTTTTTTAAATTCAATTTTTTGAAGAATTTTTTTAAAACTTTTTTTTTAGGTTTTTGTTTTTTTTTTTCTCGTATGATATCGGTTGTCAATTGCAAATGGTCGCTAATCAGTCGCTCTTCAGTGACTAACATAAGTCAGTCACCTAAATGCTTAATTAGTGGTTCTATATTTTTTTTAGTAGCGACGTACGATGCCTGAGAGATTATCAGATCAATGATTAGTTGAGATCTTTTGTTATGTGTTATATGATAAAATCGTTACGTGTTACTTATAATGTGCACGTGCATAAAATTCAATATAAATTTACTATAAAATACTATCGCTTCTAAGAATTGAACTCAAGCAAGTAAGAAAAATATCTCCCACCGTAACCGTTTAAGTTAAAATTATTTAGTTACAAATAAATCATATTAAATACTTAAATACTTAGTTAAATTTTTAATAATTAATAGAATATTTAGATAGTTGTTTAGTTATTTATTTATTATTATTATTATTTTAATTTATTTAAATGTATGGTGATATACATTCGACTTGGACGGCTAACTTTTGAGTTGTTTTCAAGCCGCATTATATAGTTACAAATAAATCATATTAAATACTTAAATACTTAGTTAATTTTTTAATAATTAATAGAATATTTAGATAGTTGTTTAGTTATTTATTATTATTATTATTATTATTTATTTAAATGTATGGTGATATACATTCGACTTGGACGGCTAACTTTTGAGTTGTTTTCAAGCCGCATTATATAGTACAAGATATGATCAAAGGGCTTGATAATGGCTCATTTCATTGGGCTGTTTATTGATGCATTATTGCATGACGGTGAATTTCCATAAGTAGTCTGTTTTAACAAATATTTTAAGGTCACGTATTTTTAATAAAGAAATTAATATTTGCTCTCTTTATGGACATACAAAATTTTAATTTTTATACTTTCTTTTGTTGATGTTTGAAAAGGTAAGGAATATAGTCACAATACATTTTAAAGATGGATAGTTTAGTCCTAAATTTTGGTAGAGGGGAGGGGGGGGGGGAGGGGGGGGGGGGGGGGTTGTTTTCCATTTTCTTTCTTATATTTTCTTTTATTTATAAATGTTTTTTACTTCTTTTTTCACATTCAAATACAAAAAAGTAATTAATTTTTTTCCATGATTCTTATTCATAAAAAAGGCAATAAAAGTAAAGGTGGCCTAAGGAATTGAGGGGGAAGTGTGTGTTTGTTGGCACTCCTATGTGGCAGGAGGCACAAGACAATATCCTTTTATGTGGCAAGATTATATTCAAACAAGACCATAAAGTAAAAAAAAAAAAAAAAAAAAAAATACTCCAATGCAAAATATTGAGAAGAAATATTCTTTTATTTGTAAATATTTTTTACTATTTTTTTAACATTCAAATACAAAAAAATAATTAATTTTTTTCAAGATTCTTATTCCATAAAAAAGGCAAATAAAAGTAAAGGCGGCCTAAGGAATCGAGGGGGAAGTGTGTGTTTGTTGTGGCACTCCTGTGTGGGCACGTACACGCACTTCTTACGCGAACCGAACCGAACCAAACTGAACCAAACCGTGCCGGGCGGGCAGCGGCGGTGCGCGCGTGTGGCCCATGGAGTTCCTACACAATACTTTTAATGAAGCAAAGGGGAACAAAGTATTATATCCACAAACCATGTTCCTCTCCCAACCGATGTGGGACTAAAGAATAAACGAAATTGAGCTTTTGCATAAGGCAGCAGCTCCAACACAACTTCACAATGTCTTTGTTATTCCTACGTGGCAACAACTTTTTTCTAAACTCACACTTGCATTGGAGATGCTCTTAGGGCCTGTTTGGTTGGATGTAGGTGCATGAAAGTGTGAAAGTGGGAGTTTCATGAAGGTGTAACTCATTTGAGTTACAATACATTCCACTTTCCAAAAAGTGTTTGGATACAAAAGTTTTTGTCCCCCCGCAAGTGGAGACTTACAATGTAGTTTGTTTGGATAACCACTTGAAAGTGGCTTTGATGGACTTTGTGTGTTTGGTTAGGACATTGCAAGTGATATAATCACCCTCATGAAGAATGGTATGGTTACCAAAACAAAAATTTTTCAACATTCCCAACTGAATTTTGCAGCAGAGAAAGGGTTTCACAACCGAAAAACAGTATGAAACATGTTCCCAGCAAGATGACATGTTCCCAGCAAACTGATATATAATTTTACAAGATTACATTTTTTCAGCAAATATGATACATGTTCCCAACAAATATGATACATGTTCGCAGCAAGATGACATGTTCCCAGCATATATGATACATATTCCCAGAAATTAACACATGTTCCCAACAAACTGATATATAATTTTGCAAGATTACATGTTCTCAGCGAATATGATACATGTTCCCATCAAATATGATACATGTTTCCAGCAAATATGATATGTTCCCAGCAAGATGACATGTTCCCAGCAATATGACATGTTCCCAGCAATACGACATGTTCCCAGCAAATATTACATGTTCCCAGCAATGGGAAATGTTCCCAGCAATATGACATGTTCCCAGCAATATGATACAATGAAACAAAATCTTGTTGACAAGGACATTATGGGCTCAGAATATGAAAACTGAAAATAATTAAAACTTGTTCAGGAGGACATTATGGGCTCAGAATGATGCAAAATCTTCTTCCAAAATATCATCATACGAAGAACATATCAAAAATGAAAATTCCTCTGTACAAAAAATTTGCGGCATATGAAAAGGGCCGACCAACCCATCAAATATGATACATGTTCTCTGCAAATATGATACATGTTCCCTGCAAATATGATACAGAAAACCAGCAAGATGGCATGTTCCCAGCAATATGACATGTTCCCAGCAAATATTACATGTTCCCAGCAATGGGAAATATTCCCAGTCATATGACATGTTCCCAGCAATATGATACAATGAAACAAAATCTTGTTCACAAGGACATTATGGGCTCAGAGTATGAAAATTAAAAATAATTCAAACTTGTTGACGAGGACATTATAGGCCCAGAATGAAGCAAAATCTTCTTCCAAAAATATCATCATATGAAGAACATATAAAAAATGAAAATTCCTGAGTAACATAAAATTGACACATGTACCATATTTGCTGGGAACATGTATCATATTTGCTGGGAACATATACCATTATTTGTTTCACAATGAAACACAAGTCATCATAGCCCATAATGCATTCTCATCATAGCCCATATATTATAAGAAAATAAGACCAACTTATGCTGCAGTAACCAAAAACTGCCCCAAATTGAAGTCACCAAAAACTGGAAAGAAGAAGAAGATACTGAAACTCATCACAGGAAAAATTGAAGTCACCAAGTTATGCATTGTCATCATATCTCAAAATATCATTATTTGTTTCACAAAGAAACACAAGTCATCATAGGCCAGTAGGAGATACTGAAACTCAACACAGCCCATATAAGATTTCAAAAAAACAAAACTCATCATTAACCAAAAACTGAAATTGAAGTGCTGCTCCTTTGCAGTTACCAAAAAATAAAACACAAACTGGGGACAAAGGGCAGTAAGAAAATATGGGAAGTAACAAAAAACTGAAACACAAGACTGAAAATATCAACAACTTAAGCACAAGTTTTGGAAAAAAAAAAGTAATTGGCTCAAAGGATTCACCATCCCACTCATCATCGCCAATTTAAAAACTTGGCTACCTCCATCCATCACCAAATTGGTGGGGGAGGCCATCAAGTTTTGGTTCTCATCGTGGGGCACCTTTCTCATTTGTGTTGTCGGGACAGAAATAGCATTTTAGACTCAAAGGTTGCACCTTCCTCATCATTGTCTAAAACTTGGCTACAAGTTGGCTACCTCCGTCCATCACCACAATGGTAGGGAAGGCCACCAACTTTAGCTTGTAATTAGGTTGCACCTTCATAGCTCATTCAAAGACAACTCCTGCACCCAAACAGTACATACCCCTTGTCATTACATTATAGGTGCAGACAAAAAGAACTTGGGTCTACACAAATAAGTTGGTACTACATAAAAGAGATGCAGACTAAAATCGATACAAGTAATGTTAGAAAACCCAAAGTAACAATAATGGCCGATGGGTGGCCATTGTGCACATCTTCTCCCTTAATTCCACATCGTTCATCCCTGTAATTTGAGTGGAAGTAACCCATTGCCTCCTAATAATCTTGGCACTTGAAATAACAAGCGCCTTTAAACCCATTCACTTGCATGTGACATTCAGGCCAGGTTGTGTACACTCATGGCTTTCTTCCTTTCAAAACAACGTAGAAAGACATGCTACAAAGATTTCAAAAGCAAAGATGAAGCAGGGAATTAAAAGCATTCAGATAGAAAATATTTGCTAATGAAAATATCACACAGAAACAGTTGCATGTTCTAATTAAAAGCAGGGAATTAACAACAGCAAGTTCTAATGAAACAGCAGCCTATAGGCAGAAGGCATGGGTGGAAATAGTAGCATGTGCTGTTCGAGAGTAGAAAATATTACAGGCCATACTACAAAATGTTCCATCCACTTACAAAATGATACAAAATGCAATCGATTGCTACAAGACTACTTGTCTTGCATGAAATTATCTAGCCATGCCCGTTGGAAACTCTCGGGCAACCTTATAAACTTGTTGGCCTCAAAGTTGTCAGTGCAAAGAAAGTTGTATGCATTCATAAGTACGTTTGACTCATATCCTTCTAAGGCAAATAATTTACTATCCATTTTCTCAATTGGGCTCTTGAATCTGGTACGAAGTGCCTCGGCCATGGAAGTAACACTCCCCACCAATTGAGTCATTCCCTCATTTCCCATGCTAGCCTCTCTACGACGTTTTTCCCCCATGGATTTCGTAGATTGGGAAGTCGCAGCATTTTGGTGTGAGCCACTAGCGGGAGGAGTATCTACTTCGACGTATTCTCTTGGGCCCCATTTCACATTGTTATCCTTCGTACGGTCCCCTCTTGCATGGTCATCTCCACATACAATTTACAGCAAATCAAAGTTCCTAATAGGGACGTTCACCCATTGTGCTAGTTTGGATTTTGCCTACGCAAATAATAATAAATATTCAGTAATATTCAGATCTGAAAATAATAAATTTCCAGATATATTCAGATCTACAGTCAAAATCAGATGGGTGACATTTAACTTCTTAAGGTCATCATGTGTATCCTCGTCCATAGTCACCATCCTTTGATCTTCATCCCATCCGGCCCCCGAAAAATCTTTGGCCTTCATAATATCTAGCCACTTGGACTTCCAACCGCGCAAATGATTGGTAACATTGCTAACGCTATAGGAAGTACCAAACTTTGCATTCACCATATTGGCCACAAGTATGTAGGAACTATTTTTGAAAGCTTTGTCACATTTTCCCCCCCTTCGGCCTCCCTAGCAAGAATCTTTATAAGCTCATCAGTACGTTCATCCTCCCAATGCTTATTGGGCGTTCCTCCCCCTTCCTTTTGGACATTCTTACATGAACTATTTGATGGCTTCTTGGGTTTGTTCTTTTGAGAAGATTCAGCTTGGTCCTCATTAAGTCCTTGTGGAATAGATCCTTGACTAACCACAAAGGAATATGAATCCATAAAAGGATCAATATTGCCACTCCAATTTATGTCGGGCATTGATTCTGACACCCTTGAGGTTACAAGTGGACGAATGAGACTTGGTTGTGTCACCCTTTCTTGTACCCCTCCAGTTTCATGCCCTTCACTTCCTGTACTAGTACCCAACGACCTCCTCTTTGTTTCAGGAGGTACAAAAGGGCTGCCGGCATGGGCTTGGAAGTGTCGGTAGTTGGAAAAGTTGTCTCCCATCTCACCTGTTGACATTTAGAATTAAATTTACTGCAGAAGCGTACATAATATATATTTCTTTTAGTAAAAGGACACATTACAATCTGATCAGACTTTTTCCAAAAATATCATACAATTAATGCCCAAAATATCAAAAAACTGCTACTAACATCAATTCAAACTAACAAAAAAAACTGCTACAACCTAGGCCACACATATTATACCCTACCATGTCCAGTACAGTAGTCATGCCACATGTGTTGTGCAATCTGATCACGCATGTCCTCCCACGCCTTCTTCACGTTACGTTGGACTTGCGTATTCTCTTGGGAGAATTGTTCATACTCGAACAAATTGTCTTCCACAACTTCCACCTCACCTAAGGACGGTTCATCAACAACTAACTCGTCCTTAGGGTCAACTCCAAGTATGTAGTTGTGCAGCACAGAACAAGCAAGTACAATATCAACTTGTGTATCAAAGTCATGGAACTTCTTCTCCCCTAGGATGCAAAACCTGTTCTTCAGGGTGGCAAATGTACATTCTATTTTGCTACGCAACTTAGAATGCCTATGGTTGAAGAGTTCATTTGCATTGGTAGGGTGATGATCCTTCTTAGGATTGAAGTAGTACCTAACTCCACGATAAGGGGCAATAAACCCCGACATTATGGTGTAGCCAGCATCAGCCAAATAATACTTTCCTATACGTAAAGAAGTGACATGCAATCAATTGTAAGATTAATTCTTTGTTAACCGTTACAAGCTACGGGCCTAGAAAGTTAGATTATATACCTGTTATGACCTTTAGGCCATGTGGAGATGGCCTAGAAAGGGCATCCTTTAAAATTGTCATGTCATTAGCACAACCTTCCCATCCGGCCAGGATATAAGTAATTTTTTTGTCGGGAGTACAAGCCGCTAACACATTTTGTGTTAATTGTTTTCTACCCCTAAACCTCGCTACTATAGCAGCTGGGAGGGTGGCTTGGATGTGGGTGCCATCTATCATCCCTATACAATCCTACAGTTCAGTGAAATGTATATGTAACGTATAATATTATTAGGTTATATAATGCAATCTTAATTTATAGAAAACAACAGTTTTACCTCAAAATACGGATACCATTCTGCTGAATTTAGTATCTCCGTCGGAGTGTCAGACCCTGCTTGCTTCACAAATCGTTCTTGAATTGAACATATTGCACCTAGGACTTTATTAAAATAACCTAGAAACTGTCTCTCCAGATCGAATGAATTCAATGCCGCATACTCTATTTTTTGCCTTATATATGTCCCAATATGTAAAGGAATATGACTAGTTGTTCTTCTACACAAATAGATCGCGTATCATTGAGCGACCCATTGGAACGAAAAATATTTGCGAGACTGTAGAAAGCAGCACTACTCATCATTAGGTAATGGACACAGTTATTGGGTCATGCCGTCAAAATTCGATACATGTGTGCTTGCCTCCACTGTTCTCTAATTAGGGAGGGTTCCCTTGCAATGCCTTGTCGGTCATTGCCCTCATTTTCCATTAAATTCATAATTATAGTTACAACAGTAAGTATACTAGCGACTGCGGCATTTAGTAACGGATCATTGGGATTCGACAAATCCATCTACATGAAAACCACAATGTAATCATGTATCATGTTATGAAACAGACAATCCATTACATATATATCAAATAGACAGATCAACATAAATGTTTATAATATAAATATAAACTAAATAATATTCTACATCTACATATAGTGTGTACAACAAAATAATAGTGTAAATCTAGAAATGGCAAAGTAAACAGATCTAAAAATATCACAAATATACACATTTGCAGGAAAGAAAAGTATGACAACAAAATCTGATCACAATTTGCAAGAATATGACATTTTCCCAGCAAGATGACATGCTCGCAGCAATATGACATGTTCCCAGCAACATGTTCCCAGCAATATGATACCACAAAATCTGAAATATGGCTTGGTGTAAAATTTCTTAAGAAATTAATCGATTTGGAACAAAAACGGCAGATCTATAAGCAAAAATTTCTTAAGAAAATCGGCAGATCTACAACAAAAACGGTAGATCTATAAGCAAAAACGGCAGATCTATAAGCAAAATCTGAAATATGGCTTCTTGTTAAATTTCTTAAGAAAAAATGGCAAAAATAAAGCAAAAAGGAAAAGAAATGACAGATCTACTATTTTCGGAGAAGAAATAAGAAGAAATGACAGATGAACAATTTTCGGAGAAGAAATAACAAGAAATCAGATCTACAAAGATATCAAAAAATGGCAGAAAATGAACGGATCTACAAAGAAATCAGATCTACAAAGAAATCAGATCTACAATGAACGGATCAAAAAATTACAGAAAAAGAAATCAGATCTACAATCCAAAAATTGGCAAAAATAATGACAGAAAATGACAGATCTACAAAGATCTAATAAGATCTTAAGGGAAAAAATGGCGAATAGAAGCAAAATTAAGAAGAAAAAAAAAGGTTAAAAATAAACGAAAAATTGGTTAAAAATAGAGGTTTACACTGCAGAAGAATGGCGGAAGAGTGGTGGTCGGACCCTTTTTTTTAGACCACTTCCTTCTCCAGAGTTTTCCTCTCTCCTCCAGTTTCACTGGACTTCAACACACAAATGGCCGGAACTGAAATATGGCTTTTTTGTTAGAGACAGGAACTGGGTAGCGGTCCCATCAACCCACTTGCAAGTATTAAAGCATCCCAACCAAACACATAAACTTGCATAAGTTCACCCGAGTTGCAACAAACCAACCAACTTTCAGCCCACTATTAGCATACCAAACAGTCCCGTGATTGTATTTTGTCTGCAGGCGGATTGGTCCGTCCGCCTGCGTGGCCGAACCCTATTGCCCTCTCCCCTATTGGCATGAGTCACATGCCGGTTGACTTGCCATTTGGACGGCATCATGTGACAGGACTCTATTCATAAATGCCATAGATGGTGTTTCAGCAACCCATCCCTCTTTTTCTTCTTCTTTTTTTGCTTTGGAAATATTTTCCTGTCCAGAATCTTGAAAGGAGGATGTTTGGCCTTTCAGTGGTGTGAATCAACAAGTGGGACGTTCTTCTGCTGAGACGACGGACTACAATTCGATGACATGAGATGCCTGAAGAAAGAGCGACCAACAGTCGCAATCCATACTACTCTGTCACTCGCATATGACTGAGGCATATGCCTTTTGTTATTTAAAATTGAACTTTCTTTTTTCCCGGTTTCAAATGGAAATCAAAATAATCATTTTGAACAATCAAAATCCAAAAGTTTGTGTTCGAGGAGAATGCATGCACAATACTACGGTCAGGGGTGGAACCGCGTTGGGGCTGGGTATACTCAGCCCACCCCTTTTTTTTTCTTCCTTATCTTCCTTTTTATATATATATATATATATATATATATATATATATATATATATATATATATTATATATATATATATATATATATATATTTTTTTTTTTTTCTTGAAGCAATAGATAATTGTGGCAAACTTGCCTCCAATGAGACTCGAACTCCTGACCACTTGGACCGCATACATCTCTCTTAACCACTGGGCTACAGGTCATTTGTATATATATATATATATATATATATATATATATATATATATATATATATATATATATATATATATATATATTTTTTTTTTTTTTTTTTTTTTTTTTTAAGCCCCCCTTAGAAAGCCCTCCCAAAATCCCCCTCACTCTAATTCGTAATATTAATGTTAATATTAATGTTAATGTTAATATTAATATTAATGTTAATATTAATATTTATTTTTTTTTTATTTTTTTTATATTAATGTTAACGTTAATGTTAATATTAATGTTAATGTTAATGTTAATATTAATTTTAATGTTAAGTTTAATGTTAATTTTAGTATTTAATGTTAATATTAACATTAATATTAACATTAACATTAATATTAACATTAAATTACGGATTAGAGTGAGGGGGGTTTTTGGGGGGCTTTCTAAGGGGGGCTTTTGATCCGCTTCATATATATATATATATATATATATATATATATATATATATATATATATATATATATATATATATATATATATATATATATATATATATATAAGAAAAAAAAAATATATATATATATAAGCGGAAGTCTTATCTGCCTTTCGACCGTTGGATCAAGGAGACGTGGGCGCGGACCCCTCACGGACCCTCCGATCCGATAGTGCAATGGAGGCGGGACTTCGACAGAACTCCCGCGACGGAGCTTTTGATTCACATTATGTTAGTCCTGGAGCGTAATTTTTCAATAGAAAACTGAAATTATCTAACACTTCGAAGAAGGTGCACGGGAGAGATCCCGTAGGATTCTGATAAAACGAACACTAATGTGTCACTTCGAAGAAGGCAAAGTAGAATTCGTGGCAGCAGCAGCAAAAGTCCACTAACGTTTTCTGATTAAATCAGAAACGTTCTCGTTTAGAACGAGATAAAAGTGATTGAACAGAAATGGTAAAATGGCTTGCTGAGGTGAATGATCACTGACGCTCAAAGCTTGATTTGCTCCACATGAACTGCTTCCAGGAACCAGCAAGTTTGATGGAGAACTTCGGAACACTCCGCTCTTCTGACTCCTCGGATGGCGCAAAACTCTGCTTATAAAGTACCTCTCTTCTCTGCTCTGAACTTAGATAATTTGTAAGAAAATTTATGATACTTAGTACTGTTACCTGAGAGAGAAGAGAGGGACTTTATATAGGTGCGTCTAGTAACTGCTCGGCATGTAGAACGTTCAGGACGTAGGAAAAACCGCTCTGAACGTTCCGTAACCGTTCAAATCGTGCACAGACACAATTGAGCTAACTGGCGCACATCGCGTGCCAATTAGCGCATAGCGTGCACAATTGCGCATCGTTGCGCCGACTGCGCACACGTGCACTACGCGCCAACTGGCAGCGCCATCAGGGCGTGCCAACAGGTCATGCCAACTGGCAGCGCCAACTTGCGTGCCACTGGGCGCGCCACAGGGCAGCGCCAATTGATCGTGCCAATTGCTCGTGCCATCTGGCCGTACGATCGGGCCAAGAAAATGGGCGCGCGATCGGCTGCGCAGAGGCTCGCGCAACTTAAGCGCACTATGCTAAGTGTAAAGTGCGCCAACAAAATGCCACATTACGTCTCATGAGCCCGAGTCCGAGTCGCTAATCCCTTACGGGACTTAGCTCTAATGGAAATTAATTTTCAAGAGCAAAAAGCATAAATGCTTTACCATGGAGTCTTAACCTTACCTCATAGTAAAATCACCCACATGGTTTCCTCCTTAGGGTCACCACCCCATGTGCACATCTCAACAACATGCCAAGTATATATTGAGATACAACTCATGGTGCTTTTCCAGTATGGGACTAAATAATACTAGGCATGTGTTGAGAGCAAGCTTTTTCAAATGTTCAAGGAAAAGCTTCAACAATCCCCCACATATCTCAATATATGGGTTTGAGTATTCCCCACAGTAACTATCCATTATGCATTAGGAGAGATGTCGCTGACGACTTGAATCTTTCCGTATGGGTCAAACAACAGACTATAATACAAGAATGGACTAAGCCTTGAATTCTATACCATAGCTACAATTTTTTTACTCACATAATGTAGTTATATGTGCTTCTGGCTGCACATTAAAGGTCATGTGCCAGCCTGATTTCAGTGTATAATTTTGGGCATCTACATATTTACCCTCAAGAAACGACATGATATCTTTGTCCATACACTATAGGTGAGTTCTTCATTAAAGAGACATGGCATGAAGCCTTGTGCTTCCCTTGCGGTGCTACGTCGCTATGACATTATCTAAAGCCGAGACATTAACCCTACCCGGGAACCTCATCGTAGTGTCATATTACTGTATCATGAGGTCACAAGGCTCTTTGTAGTGCCAAACTATCCATCATGAAGCCTTAGGCTTCCTTGCAGTGTTATGCCGCAAGGACATGGCTTGCAAGGCCAAGGCTTTACCCCTATTCGGGTACCTCATTGTGGTGTCGTGCCACTGTAACATGAGGACATCCTCCCCTCTGTAGTGTTGTCTACAACTCTTTAATTTTATCATACAGCATTAGGCTACCTGCCTATTTGCGGTGCAACGTCGCTATGACTTGGCTAGCAAAGCCGATGTTTTACCCCTACCTGGGAACCTCATAGTGGAGTCACCCTACTGTAGCATGGAGTTTCACTCCTTGTAGTGCTGCTCTACCGTGCTTCCTGTAAAGCACACCAAACATTCACTCTACTTGAGAACTCATTAAGGCGTTTAAGCCATCATCATTACAGGATCCATTTTTCACAGAAAACATATAGTAGTAGGTCCGTAACTTTTTCATGCCACAAAGGACATGTACCTACTGTTCCTGATATTTTTTTAGTTAGTGGTCCTCCCTTAAACCAAAAGCTAAATGCCTAATAGATTTTTTTTTGAACTAATAGCATAAAACTTTATGGTAAGATTACAATAACATAATATAAGAATGCCTTCAAGCCTATTTTACAAGCTGTATTATCGACCAGCTGGCGCTTGAGGCCCTTGGTGAATGGATCTGCCAGGTTCTCCTGACTTCGAACATCAATCACTGCAATGACACCTCTCTAGATGAGATCGTGTACTGCCCTGTGCTTTAGCCACACAGTCATCTTCTTCCCGTTGAAGAGGTCATTTGATGCCACCGCCGCAGTCGCCTAGTTGTCGCAGTATATCGGAATCCTCGATATTTGTGCCCCAACCATTGTAAGATGATACATGAGCTCCCGAAGCCATTCTGCTTCCTTCGCTGTGATATTAAGTGTAAAAAACTTAGATTCTATGGAGTAACGAGAGAGCATAGTCTGTTTTTTCGACTTCCACGATATAGCACCTCCATCCATTATAAAAATAAATCCACCCGTGGACCTCTCGCTCTCCAACTCTGAGCACCAGCTGGCATCACTGAAGCCTTCCACTACTAAAATAACCCAGATTAGCGACGTCAGGAGACGTCGCTAAATACGTCGCAGTACGTCGCTAACAATGATTTGCGACGTATTTAGCGACGAAAAACCTACGTCGCTTATAGGCAAGTCGCAGATGGTAATTTCGTCGCCGAACGTTGCTATTGGCGACGCGGCGTCCATTGTCGCTAGACGTCGCAAAATGAGCGACAGAGAGCGACGTATAAGTACGTCGCCAACATTGCGACGTAAAACGACCACTAGCGACGCTTCAAAAGTTTGTAAATGATGACGAGGCATGGCATCCACGTGGCCACGTGGGCAACGTAGCGACGTATAGTAGCGACGTCAGGAGACGTAAAGTCGCTAGTTAGCGACGTATAGCGACGTCTGTGTAACGTCGCATTACGTCGCAGAACGTCGCTATACGTCGCTACTGTTAAAAAAAAAATTTTTAAAAATATAATTGATATTTTTGTTATGCTGTGTTTCTGTGTTTACAGTGTGTGTGAAGTGCAGTGTTCGAACCATCGACAGTTTCGCTTACTGTTCTATGTTTTATCTTGGATAGAAAGAGCAACAGTTCAGGGTGCACTTCTCGGAGCTTCCTCTTCACGTCCTTCACCTTCTCGGGAACCTTTACGACGTCCGAGAAAGTGAAGGACGTGAAAATGAAGCTCTCAGAAGTGCACCCTGAACTGTTGCTATTTCTATCCAAGATAAAACATACAACAGTAATCGAAACTGTCGATGGTTCCGAACACTGTATTTCACATTCACTGTAAACACAGACACACATCATAACAAAAATACACAATATATTTTTTTAAAATTTCGGCAGCATCTCCTTTGTATATCAGATCATCGCTTATAACCCAGCGTAGGTATATTTGTCATCCCGTCGCAGATATCACAAAGTAAATATCACAATAAAAATAGGAGGCAGTGCAAAGTAAATATCACAGACACCCATCCTCACAAACATCCAATAGAGTCAAATAAAAATGAAAGATGATAAAAAGTCTCCCACCAAGTGTATAAACAACAGTGTATGAATAAACAATTTGCCCATAGGGCCAATACATACAAGTCATAAAAAAACCAATAAAATTACTGCGGACCCCTGCCGCGCAACTGGGATAGAATGTAGTCATACTGCTCCTGGGTGAGCTATACCGTAGGGACAGTAGGAGGCAGTACAATGTCTGGAGTCGGCGCCGGAGGCAGTGCAGTATCTGGAGTCGACGCCGTCGATGGACCCGGAGGACGTACCTGCTCCAGCTCTCGCAGTCGCTCACCATGCGCAGCAAGGGCACTCACCACCTTCTCAGTATACTGAGCGACTGAGAGAGAAAGGCTCCTCTGCGATCCGTCCAGCTCGACCTGTCTACGCTCCGTGCGCTGCGTAGACTCGATGAGTGTCTGCAAGTTGGCAGCTGCAGCCTGATGCAGACTCATCAGCTCCTGTATACTGCGCTCGACCGCATCAAATCGTCCGGTGACGATCGGAGGGTCGGATCGTCGCTCGACCGCATCAGAAATCTGCTGCTGCAACTCGCGATGCAGCTCCTCGATCTGACGACGAACATCCTCAGCTCGTGACGACGCCTGCGTAGCCGGAGACTGCGCACTGACCGAGGGGGCCCGGGATGACTCCGAAGCCAAATACGCGCCGTAGGATCCCGTACCGTAGTATGTACCCTTCTGAAGACCGCCAACGGCGGTCATCCAGAGCTCGTCCGGCGATGGCTCTGCAGGCGGCTGGGAGGAAGTACCAGCCCCTCCCTCTATTTGCGCACTAGCAGCAGCAGCAGCATCAGCCGCCTCCTTCTGTAGCCGAACAAACTCGGCCTAGAACATGTTTGCTAACGTGTAAGTGTTTACTAAAGTCTATATTGATATCTATTTTCCTGTTTTCTAAATTATAGTCAGTTAATATTAGTTGAATAGAACGTACATATGCCTGCGTCGCCCTCTCGTCAATGAAGTCCCCAGCCCTCCGATGGATGACCAGGAAGACGGTCACCATGTTCGGGTCCTCACCCTTCTTTACCTGTTAAAATATATTATCTATTATTAGTATTAAACATTATATCGAACTATATATAAATTAATGTTCGTCATAGGAAACGTACCAGACGACGAAAATGCTCCGTCATTGGAATGGAGCCACCACACCACTTACCGGCGCTCGACCGCGCCACCTTGGCCTTCTCAGACCGCTCCTGGTACTGGCGCTCGCTGAATCTAGCCTTTATCGCAGTCCACTGCTCTGGCGTAATCCAACCCTGGATCGGACGTCCGGCGCGATCACGACGCTTCTGGTCGTCGATCGCATCACGGATGAGCTTGGCTATGACGGCAGAAAATTGGCCCTCGATCCTCGCCGCCCGGTGTGGTGGATAGAAATAGGTCCTCTACAAGAAGTAAAATACAAAAGTTGTATAATATACACAAATGATTATTAAAATTTAAAAATAAACAAATTTTTTACCTTGAAGTGGGCGAACCAAAAGGCCTTCTATCTGCGGGAGCATCTGAGTAGTTGAGCCGAGGCCCACCATAGTTCTGCCTCACAAATGTCCCCAGCTGTCTCTGTACTGCAGAAGGCTGATATCTATACAATAATAATTTTTCATGAATATATATGTACATATAATCATTTGAGAAATATATAATAATTAATTAACTTACTTCATAGGCCCGTCCGTCCAAATCTCCATACGCGTCTCGCCCGGGGGAGCGCATGGAGGGTCGCTCTCACCTCCTGCCTGGGCAGGATCAGTCTGATCGTCGTCCTCCATATGATCGGCGTGGGCTCCCTCTATAGAGCCGTCGACAATAGGAATGCTGGACGGGGGATCAGGGATGCTGGACGCGGGATCAGGAAGGCTGGACGACGAGGGAGGAGTCGCCAACCTGCTAAAACTGCCCTGTCCCGGTAATGGACCGGAAACAGGAAGGCTGGACGACGAGGGAGGAGTCGCCAACCTGCTAGAACTGCCCTGTCCCGGTAATGGACCGGGAACAGAACGGTACACTGGCGTACTCGGAGATGAGGATGAGGGTACAGAACTGCCCTATCCATCCCCAGCCCGAGGCTGACGGGGCTGCCTAATATATAATCCTCCACGTCGTCCAGATGGTCTAGTCATACCTGACAATAAAACATATGACAATAAAACAAAAAAACATATTTATATGATAGACATCACAGATTTTTGAAAAATACCATAGTCAAAAAGTGTCAATAAAAGTGTCAATAAAGTGTCACTGAAGTGTCACAGATTTATATGATAGAAGTGTCACCAAAGTGTCAAATATGATTATAAAACAAACGTACAGATTTAATCCTCTTCTGAAAATTCATCTAGTTCGTTTAGCTCATCTACTTCTTCTTCTTCTTCTTCTTCTTCTTCTTCTTCTTCTTCTTCTTCCTCCTCTACATCTTCACTTTCATCTGCATCTTCCTCTTCAGATAATTTTACTTCTTCTACACAATTAGATGTGTAATAGGAAACTTCCGTCGTGTCCACTTCTATAATATTTGTTACAAGAGGTAGTTCATCCTGTTGATAAGCTATATCGTCAACCTCAAAGGTATTTCTAGCTTTGGTCTTGCATACTGCCCACCAGTCCGACCTTGTTGTTCTCCGTTTAGGATAACTTGTGAAGTACACGAGCTGAGCCTGACTTGATAGGACAAATGGTTCATAGGCTTGATATCGATGCCGATAGTTTATATCAACAAGACCGTGCTTGTCTACTTTCCAACCTTGACCTTCAATCGGATCGAACCAATCACACCTGAATAACACAATCTTAGCAGGCTCTATTCCATAACTATATGTCAGCTCCACAATCTCCCGTAACATGCCATAGAAATCGTTGCCCGCATCAACATCTTTGTAGTTCGAAGATCTGATACACAAACAGCTGTTTTTGGTGGAATCGAGATCCACAAAGTTGTCTCTGATCGGGCAAGTTGTTGACTTGAACCTAAACCCATTAACACAGTAGCTTGGCCATATTTTTGCAACATAAATTGGTCCCTTGGATAGCGTTCTAATAGACTCATTCTCAAGTCTTGCGTATGGACGATCGACCTAAATACCACGAAAGAAGCAATTAAGCTCATTCTCAATCAAGTGCATATACAAAAAGGTAATAACAGAGTTCTCAAGTCTTACATATGCACTCAACCATGATGGAAAATAATACCTCATTTCTTGTTCTAGTTCTTCTTCTGTTATGTGTGGCCTACCCGACCTCACATCATCATTAAATATGCTGAAAACAACATCGTTCAATTAATGTAATAGTATAATAATTAACACTATTAAAATAATATAGACATATTAATTACTTACCCCTCCAGTTTCTCTACTTCCTCCTCGTCGCAGTTGAGTAATACATACACCTGAGCAGCCCTTAGCTCATCATCGTTCAGATATCTCTTTTTCATCTTACCCGATGGCTTTCCTGGAGTATTGAATACCTTCAGTATTGTATCATTACTTTCATGATCTCCTTCATCGTTTCTGGAAGCTCTCGTTCTATTAGTTACAACATGAGGCTTGAAATACATCGAACAAAAGTTTGTAATCTCCTCGAGAACATAGGCTTCACAAATAGAACCCTCGACCCATGCCTTATTTTTCACCTTTCTTTTTAGGTGATTCAAATATCGCTCGAACGGGTACATCCATCGATATTCGACGGGTCCACCAACACGTGCCTCATAGGATAGATGAATCGGCAAATGCTCCATAGAGTCGAAGAATCCAGGAGGAAACACCCTCTCTAGCTTGTATAGTGTTACCGCAATATCCTTCTCTTGCTTTTCTAGACGATCAACGAGCAATTTCTTAGAACAAAGATCCCTGAAGAATATGCTAAGCTCCGTCAATGGATCCCAAACTGCCTGCGGTAAGAATTTTCGAAATGCAATCGGAATTAACCTCTCCATGAATACGTGACAATCGTGGCTCTTCATACCCGTCAATTTGTTTTCCTTTGGATCGACACATCTTCTCAGATTTGACACATATCCGTCTGGAAATTTTAGGCCCTGGATCTACCGACAAAGTCTCACTTTATCCTCATTGTCCAGCGAAAAAATTAACTTCGGAAGGAACTGTTTTCCATTCTGCTGTATCAAATGCAACGCAGGGCGTTTGCATATTTCTTTTAAGTCCAACCTGGCCTTGGGATTGTCTTTCGTTTTTCCCTTTACGTCCATCACAGTATTAATTATGTTATCAAACACATTCTTCTCAATATGCATGACATCAAGATTATGTCTGATCAGATTGGTACTCCAGTATGGCAGATCCCAGAATATGCTCCTCTTTGTCCAGTTATGAACTCTACCAAATCCATCGCACTTGTACCCAGTTGTAGGATCTTCGATAGCACTTGGAAAATCTTTAACCTCCTCCCATATCGTGTCTCTGCACCACCTTGGCGGTGGATCACCCTTCTCTACAACGCCGGCACGGAAAGCATTCCTGTTCCTTCTGAACGGATGATCTTTTGGCAGAAATTGCCGATGACAATCAAAGAAGCACGGCTTTCCGTCGTATTTCAAGCGGAAAGCCTTACTACGGTCCATGCAATACGGACATGAGAGACGGCCATGAGTGCTCCATCCAGATAACATTCCATAGGCCGGAAAGTCGTTGATGGTCCACATAAGGGTTGCCTTCATCTGAAAATTCTGCTTCCTGGAAACATCGTACGTGTTAGCGCCTACTTCCCATAACTGATTCAACTCATCTATCAAAGGCTGTAAGTACACGTCAATGTTCCTCTTGGGATTGTTCGGACCAGGAATTATAACGGTTAGAAATATGTACTGAGTCTTCATGCACATCCAAGGCGGTAGGTTATACGGAGTAACAATCACAGGCCAGCACGAATACTGGGATCCCGAAAGACCAAAAGGAGTAAAACCGTCAGAAGATAGTCCCAACCTGACATTTTGCGGATCTGAAGCAAAATCTGGATACACTCGATCAAAGTGCTTCCACGCTTCTCCATCGGATGGGTGATCCAACACTCCTTCAATCTGTTCTCGCATGTGCCAACTCATATTTTCGGCCGTCTCTTTCACCATAAATAATCTTTGCAACCGCGGCGTTAAAGGCAAGTAGTGCATTGAATCGGTCGGTCTTCTTGCACTGGTAGACCTTCCTGTACTAGTTGTCTTATAGCGATCAGCACCACAAAATCTGCACACATCTGCGTCCTTGTCGTCTTTGTAGTACAGCATGCACCCATTGCGACAGGAATCGATTTTCTCGTATCCCATCCAGAGCGATCTCACCATCCTCTTAGACCGGTAGAAGTCTTTAGGCAACTTAGCACCCGCCGGCAAGATCTCTATAATCAACTCCAACACTCGGTTGTAGCATTCTTGCGACATGTTAAAATCTGACTTAATGCTCAACAGTCTTGTAACCACCTCCAACGGTGAATGATCCTCACAACCAGGATACAATGGAGTCCTTGCATTCTCCAGCAACTCCATGAACTGTGCAGCATCGGCGTTCGGTGCCTCCTCAGGTGCATCATGAACGAAACTAGGCCCCGCAGCGTCGAAAACCATGTTCACGCACCCGTCGTCGTATGCATGATTATCTGAAACAAAATTAGGTCCCGCATGCATATACGGCTCAACGTAAGGCTTCGGCTCTGATGCTAAAGATACAAGTTCTCCGTGTGCGGTCCACTGATAGTAATTAGGCGTAAAACCCCTCGAGTACAAATGATATGTCACTTCCACTTCTGGATAATATTTCACGTTATGACATTTCACACACGGACACTTAATTTTGGTGCCGTCCATGTACTGAGGGAACGCCTTAGCAAACTGCAGGAACTGCTCTACTCCCGCTATGTATTCATCCCGCACACCACACATATCATCAGGACGACGATTGTACATCCATGAACGATTCCGCAAGTAGTAATTCATATCCATTTGAAAATAATTATGCAAAGATGGACACACATTATCCAACAGGCACAAATTCGTATATAATGTCTTATTATGGGACACACATTAGTAGCGGACAGTTACTAATAACAATGATATTGACCGATACCGATACGGTTTGGCATGTTCCGATCCGATACAGACCGATACCAAATATTGATCGATACCGACATTGGCATGTTCCGATACTATACAGACCGATACCGATACCAAATATTGACCGATACCGACATTGGCATGTTCCGATACCGATACTATACAGACCGATACCGACATTGGCATGTTCCGATACTATACCGACATTGGACAGTTACTAATAACAATGATATTATCCAACAGGCCGATACCGACATTGGCATGTTCCGATACTATACCGACATTGGACAGTTACTAGACTACACTTCACTTACACCTCTGGATGACTTTGGCTCAAACCAGCCAAAGCTAGCTCAACGAGAGCTCCAAGAAAAAATGGCTCTCCTCCCACAAACCACAATGGAAACTATACTTGAATAATGCACTCTATTCATTTGGGACTATTCCAGGTGTCCAAATTATAAGCAACCCTATATACATGATACGAATTTCCAACATGTGACATTCATCCATAGCTACTGTTTAATTGTTTCATTCAGGGTTCTATTATGTATGAAATGCAAGACGCAAGTTACATTCCGGATGGACTTTTATATCAAATTGGCGTTTCTAAAACACTAGTCCAAAATATGGAAATCTTTTATTTTCCTGTATCTCTGTTTGTTTGTCATGTATATTTAGAATCTGTCTAGGACTCTAGACTAATGACATTCTTCTTGATATTGGTTTCATGCACATTAAAAATACACTTTCTCAGCTACTATCTCTCCCCTCGTTTTAGGCATACTTTGATTCTTCACATCTTCCAGACCTAATTTAGAGCATATATATATAGTTTAAGAAAATCAAGAAATAGCAGCTTAAGTCATTTATAATTCTAAGAAAAGGTGTGGTATTGTGATTGAAATGCATTTTTGCTAAGGTCCAGAGTTCCGATCACATTCTATCATTATGTTACGTTTCATATCTCAAGGATTTTTTCTATCTATACTACTATATAATAAGAAAAGTTGAGGCTTCACCGTAATTTTTTTTTGTTCCAAACATATCCTTGTTTATGTTTACTGAGTAAAATTGTTCATTAAGTTTAAAATGGACAAGTAGGTAATTATATATAGGAAAAAAATTAAAGAGAGATTGTTGTTTATTCTTTTCGAGTAGTATGAAATGCACATGGAAATCTTTTATTTTCTAAATGCAAGACGCAAGCTGTAAGGAAAAACCCAAAACATGTCCAAGGATCGTGTCAGTGTCCAAGGGTCGTGTCTGTGTCAGTGTCAGTGTCTAAAACACGCACACACAGTGTCAGTGTCCAAAATTTCGAGTTTGTGTGTGTGTGTGTGTGTGTGTGGGTGGGTGTGTGTGTGTGTGGGAGAGAAGAGGAGGAGGAATTAGGTTAGGGTTTACCGCCGGAGAGGAGGAGGAGCTCCAGGAGGAGGAGGAGCTCGACGGGGGGGGGAGGGAGTCGACGGGAGGGGGGGAGGGAGTCGACGGGGGGGGAGGGAGTCACCGCGGGGGAGGGAGTCGCCGGGGGGAGAGGGGGAAAAAAATTTCGAGTTTCGATTTTTCGAGTGAGGGGGAAAAGGGAGTCATGTGCCATAAGTAAAAAAGTTAGCGACGTCCACTGTTGACGTCGCTAACCGTCGCAATAATTTTAATATAAGCGACATATTTTCTTAATATGTCGCTGAACGTCGCTATTCAGCGACATACTTTATCTAGTGTCGCCGAACGTCGCTATTCAGCGACGTATTGCGACGTCAATAGGAAGGAGTCGCTATATTATATAGTTAGCGACGTAATTTTATTCCGTCGCTAAACGACGTCGCTAATAGAGCATATTGTAGTAGTGTTCTATGACCAACGAATCTCCGCTATAGTGCAGTGAATATGTCTTAGTCTTCTTGAGATATCTCATTACCCATTTCACATCTTTCCAGTATTCAATGCCTAGGTCACTCGTGAAACGACTCAGCATTCCCACGACGAAAGCTATGTCAGGCCTTGTGGCAGTAGCAGCATACATCAAACTCCCGATGATGCTTGAATACTCCAGCTGCCTGACGCTTTTCCTCGAATTAGGTTTCAGCTTCAGATCACACCTGTAAGGCGTATCGATCCCCGGAAGATCTTGATACCCGTAGCGTGTTATCATCTTCTCAATATAATGAGACTGTGACAGCACCTGTCCAGTGTCTGTCTGGATGCTCTTGATCCATAAGATCACATCAGCTTCCCCCAAGTCCTTCATACTGAAGTTAATCGAGATGAACTTTTTTTGTCTCCGTGACATAGCCCATATCCGTACCTAGGATCAGCATGTCGTCCATGTACAGACAAATAATTATACCTCTTCTATCAGCGAACTTTGTGTAAACACACTTGTCTGTCTCGCTGACCTTGTAGCCATTTGACCTTATAACCTTGTCAAACTTTTCATTCCACATCTTGGGAGCCTGTTTAAGATCGTACAAGGATTTCACCAACTTGTAGACTTTGTCTTTAAGCTCCTTGATAAAAAATCTCTCTGGCTGTTGCATGTAAATCTCTTCGGTCAGCTTGTAATTTAGGAAAGCCATTTTTACATCCATGTGATGTATCACCAACTTATGTATTGCTACGAAAGCAATCAACATTCTGATGGTGGTCATCCAGGCTAATGGAGAATGCATGTCAAAGTAGTCGATTCCTTACTTATAAGAAACCCCTTAGCTACTAGCCTAGTCTTGAACTTGTTAATAGTTCCATCTGCTTTCATCTTCTTCTTCTTGAAGATCCATTTGCATCCGATGGATTTTGCTCCTTTAGGAAGATCAACCAACACCCAAATGTTATTAGAGGTGATTGAATCAATTTTATTGTCTATCACCTCCCTCGAAAAAATGTCTCTGGTCTTCATCGTCTCATCATAGGTAAGCGGATCTGCTTCCATATGATAGGTGACAAAGCCATTTTTAAAGTCCTTCGGCCTCCTCACTCGCTAAGTTAACGGCTCAGCGAGCTCTGATTCAACAGTTGTTTCAACAACAACTTCTTCTTGGACTACATTCTCATTGGAAGCTTCAGTTTCTTGCGTACCTTCATTGTTCTTCATAATATCCGTAAGAACAATGTTCTTGTGCCTTGCAAACTTGTCTTTAAAATATTTTACGTCGCAAGATTCAATGATATAATTTGATTCAATATCAAGAAATCTCCGCGCATCACTCTTCTCGGCATAATCCAAGAAGATTGCCTTCATAGTCCTTATTCCGAGCTTCTGAATCTTCAGATCTGGAAGCTTCACATATACCAGACACCCCCACACTCGAATGACATTCAAGTTAGGTCTGACTTTGAACCAAAGTTTATGAGGAGTAACGTCTGAAGTCACATGAGGCACTCTATTTAGAATAAAAGTAGCCTTCAATGCAGCTTCTCCCCAGTAGTATTTTGGAAGACCCGCAGTCAACAGCATTGAGTTTATCATTTCTGTCAACGTTCTGTTATTCCTTTCAGATACTCTGTTAGATTGAGAAAAATACGAAAGAGTAGTCTCATTAACAATTCCATGTTCTTTACAGAACGATATAAATTCTTGAGACCGATACTCTTCTCCTCGATCACTTTTTATTCTCTTGAGTTATTGTCCAGTTTGCCGTTCAGCCTCGGCCCTGAACTTTTTGAACTTCTCGAATGCTTCGTCTTTTGCCTTCAGCAAGTAAACGAACGCGTACTTTGAGAAGTCATCGATGAAGGTTATAAAATACATCATCCCGATCTTTGTAGAGAACTGTTTGAAGTTACAGAGCGTACCAACTCCAGAAGATCTGTGCTTCGATTTATCCGAGGAAATGGTTTCCTTGCGATCTTCGTCTGAGCACATACTTTACATTTCTCTACCTTACCCCCATATTTAGAGATAAGTCCTAGACTAGAAATTCTGTTTATTCTTTTATAATGAACACATCCTGGTCTATTATGCCACAACTCAAGAGTATAAGCAGAATGAGCGATTGCATTAACAATATTAGACTGATTTACAAGCTGAACTTTAAACATTCCTTCGGTATAAAATGCTTTTCTGAAATATGTTCCCTTTATGGACATCACCATCTGGCCAGCATTGATGTCCATCCCTAGGCCTGCATTACAGAGTAGGCCTCCAGAGATCAGGTTCTTTGCGATAGCAGGTACATGCTTCACACCTTGAAGCGTCAGAGACTTTCATGAAGTCAGCCTCAACACCACCGTCCCGATCCCTTGTACTTCAGTTTGTGCCTGATTTGCCACCATAACAACTTTAGAAGTTGGTATGTAGGTGGTGAACCATTCCTTGCTTGAGCAGACATGGCAGGTGGCACCAGTGTCTACCCATCAGTCAGAGTCAGCCCCTACCGCAGTGGCCACAATTATTGCAACTACGTCAGTGATCATTAAAACCTTACTAGGCTCACCTTACTCTGATTACTTGGGCTTAGATTTTCATTCACTCTTGAAGTGGTCCTTCTTGTCACACTTGAAACAAGCTAAATGGGGCTTTGGCTTCTGTTGTTTGAAAGAAGTCCCCTTCACTTTCAGATTATTAGGATCCTTCTTCTAGCCTTGGAAAGCCGTTTGCTTTTTCTTGGATTACTTGGTGTGAACCAAATTGGTGTTAGCCATCTGTTTGGACAAAGCGTCCACCTTCAGTTGAGCCCTCATCTTGTCATCAACATAGATTTTTTCTAGGAGATCTTCGAGACTGATCTCCAGTTTCTTCCTACGCATGTTTGCATAGAACTTGTTCCAACCAGCAAAGAGCTTGGAGACGATCCCTCCGACAACAAACTTGTCGGTGAGGGGCATCGCCTCAGCTTCAGGAACTCCTTCACATGCTGTCACGACCCGCTCCCGAATAATCGGACACGAGTCAGACACGCCCAGCCTTCATCTTAGACACGACGAAGTAAGCTGTACCAAGCTAGGGAAAACTAACCAGATAAACATGAAAGTATATAATCACAGCATCTAAAAACGTATTCCAGAATGATCACCATAATCCACAATTCTATGTATATAAATGTACGAGTCATCAAAATAAAATGTACATGAATTCTAAAGACAATATCTAAGAGTAAAGCTAACAGTCTAAACCTCAAACCTCAAGCTAAGTCATGAACCATCCTGCTCAACTAAGATCCCGGGCTCTGGCCCATAAAGTAGAATGATATCCTGCAAGCATACCTACAACTTATCCAGTCAGAAGCGGAGCAAGTACAATTCTAGGTAATGAACAAGACATCATGATATGAAAGTACAAGGAAATATGGAAAGTACAGGAAAGAACATGGTGAATAAGTACATGAAAGAACAGGGTGTGTAAAGTACATGAAAGACCATGGCATGTAAGAACATGATATGTAAGCACAGGAAAGAACATGGTATCTCAGGAATCACAGGAACTAAGTACATGATATATCTCCTGAATGTGTGTACAATATTTGAAATATAACTAAGTATGTGACCGGCTAGGGATAAGCACATGAAAGCACATGAATGGTACAGCTTAGGACCCGCGTGCATGATGCGGGGTCTAAGCTAAACACACTTGAGTTGTTTCTTGGGTTTGGTCACATAAATAGTATATTTCCCCACCCCAGGTACAAGTAATAAGAACAAGGAACATGAGCACCAGAAATACATGTCGTGTTGCAGTGTGTCAATCAAGAAAGCACAGGATATAATAAAATGCACAAGACCATAGAATGTACTTGCCTTGCTCCAGAAAGTACGGGTGAAGATCGGGGCTAGATGTTCTCCTGTATTATAATTTAAATACAAGTTGGTTATGGTACATACAATTATTCCTGGTTCCTATAAACAATTTAACTATTCCTTTATCTATTAAGAAACTAACTATTTACTCTAATCCAGATTAATTATAACTTCTAAATAAGAATGCATAATTTGCAAAAAAGATAGTTTATAGGAATATTTCCATTAATCAGAAATGTAAAACTAATATTATAATTTTCAATCTAAATTGAATGATACATTAGTTGGCCCATAAACCAATAGTATCTCTAACCCATACACAACTGGTCACTAGTTAAAACCCTACTGCCCCGGTATCATAATCAATATTTGCATGCATACAGAATTAACTCATGGTCACCAACACACTTATAAACTGCTATTATTCAAAAGATTTGACATTATGGAAGGTTTCTGTCCAGGAAAGAATTTAGATAAGGTATCAGCTCACTTCTCCAACTACCCAATATTCCATAAAGAATTAACAGAAAAATACAAAACTCACAATTATAAATACATAAAGAATATTTGCCCTGCAAATATTAACCCAGCTATTAATTCCATTTATAGGCCAACTCCTACAGTAACATAAAAATATAACTATACAATCCAAAGAGTGGTGGAGTGATCCAATAGTTCTCAAAGCCAAAGTGCATTCTCATCCCATGCCCGGACACGACCACAGTACCCCAACGCAGGCCTAAGGTCGGACACGAACAGTTCAGGCAATCCATACACAACTAATTCCATGGCAACTCAATACTGGCCGCAACTGGACATAACACAAACACCCTTGCACCCGATGTCAAAACTTGGACACATTCAAACAGGACACGAGCTATCGGTCTGTCCAACACGAACACAGGCACTGCTATGCTCAAACACCAAGCCAGACACGATCAACACAATAGAATCAATGTTGACACCAAGCCAAACACGATCAATGCTGACACAACATTATTGAACAAAACTGGATCAACGCAAAGAATTCCGAGTAACACCACAATTATAATTCGAGATAGAAAGAAACTAACAATTACCTGAGTGATCTGAGTTCCTCTAGACACCAACACAGAGAGTAGACACGTTCCTGCGTCCGACTGGAACATGTCTCCCTCTGCCATCGAAGATCGAACAGAGCACCGACAAAATAGAACACGAATCACAAATAAAACCCCTAACTAGCAGAAGAAATCACAGATTCAAAGTAATTCCACCCTTACCAAAACAATTGATCGGACTCAATAAAATGGAATACCAATGATCTTTCAATCTGGAAGATAAATGATAACAGGGATTTTAACACATCAAGATCTACTAAGTATTCACCACAAAAATACGCAATGATGAACAACTCACTGTTAATGGTTAACGGAAGTGAATCTCGGCCATTCTCAGCAATTTGGGCAAGCAAATAATACTCTACACAAAGAACCATCGGATTCGGAAAAGAACAGATCAAAAATAAGGGAAAGGAGAGTCTAACCCTAAAAATGAAATGACACAAATGCACCAAAGATTTCTTACTAGATTTGAAAGGAATCGAGAACGAGTTGATCCTTTGTGGATGATCGGAGGAGCGTAATCTCCGCCGTCGGAAAGAGCCAACCACCGCTGCTCCCGTGGCTGAGACGACCGTCGCTGGAAATGGTCACCGACAACCAAA
The DNA here is from genome assembly GCA_029216955.1 of Iris pallida. Classification (NCBI taxonomy): domain Eukaryota; kingdom Viridiplantae; phylum Streptophyta; class Magnoliopsida; order Asparagales; family Iridaceae; genus Iris; species Iris pallida. Next base: position 11,012,584 of record JANAVB010031216.1, on the reverse strand, counting down.
CTTGATCGCCGTCGCCTGGCTCGATCGCCGTCGCCCGCTGCTTCGGCCGAAGAGAAAGAAATGGGGAAAAGGGCTCCTCGGGACGAGGAGACAACTCAAAGAATTGGAAAAAGTGAGAGCACACTCTCTCTCTTCCCAGGCTATTCTTTAAAAAGAAATTGATGCGAAATTTAACATGAACCCCCCTCCCGATCGACCAATTTGCAACTCAGCTATTCCACTCAGGATCTTTTACACTAACCCCCTCCCCTTTTTCGAATATTACAAAAAAAAGCTGAAAAATCAGTTAAAACTTTTTGGGAAGAAAATGAGGGGACCACAAGTTGGTTGTAACAACTTTTTGAAATTGAAATTTCTCCTAAATTAAATTCCCTCCAAAATAGATCATCAAAATTATTAGTTAAAATATATTGACCTTTTTATTTGAAACCAAAATCAACAATTGATATTTTTAGAAATCAATTTTTTTTCAAAACCGGGAAGTGGAGTTACAAATCTCCCCCCTTAAAATAATTTCGTCCTCGAAATTCGAAGACCCCAAAAATAAATCTCAGCAATTCATAAAAGATCCAAACACCAGTCATTTATTGAAAATAGAATTTCAAAAGAAACAGAGTACAACCAAATCAATCAAACAGATTGGGATAGTGCTCCCGCATCTCGTCATCGTGCTCCCATGTGGACTCTCCCGTAGAGTGGTGTCTCCACATGACACGGACAAGTGGAAAAGTCTGGTTTCGCAAATGCTTCTCTCTCCGATCAAGGATCTCCACTGGCTTCTCCTCGTAGGTCAATCTCGGACCTACCTTTAGCTCCGAAAAGTCCACCACATGGCTCGGATCTGGAATATAGCGTCGAAGTGGGACACTTGGAAACCATCATGCACTCCCTCCAAGCTGGCTGGAAACGCTAGTCGATATGCCACCTTGCCAATCCGCACCGTCACGTCGAAAGTTTCGATGTACCTCAGACTGAGCTTCCCGCCTCTGCCAATATGATGACACCTCTAGTCGGTGAGATCTTCAGGAATACTCTATCTCCAACTGCGAACTCCAGTGGCCGTCTGCTGCTGTCCGCCCAGTACTTCTGCCGATCCTGTGCAACTCTGAGACGTCTTGAGCCTTTGAGATCAAATACAATAATTACTCACAAAAAAAATAATACGATCTAACAATGATCAAGGATTAAATAGGCACGAATGGAATGAAGTTCAATTACATCTTAGAGGAGCAAAATCATGACGACATAAACTATTAAGTACGATCATAAATCGATAGTTTAACACAGGTAGACTAGAACAAGATAGAAAATCATGGTCAGATAGACATGACTTAAGATCGAAGTTTAGACAAGTCACAAACGAAGTACGGAATCACAATCTGGTAATATACAATTTTGAGGAATTCAATGATCTAACGATAAAATGCTAGAAGGAAAATTTAGCAAGGGTTGATTGAGGAGACGTACGCAATACTCAAGAGATACAGTATCAAATCAGGATGAATGTGCAAGGATCTGTGATTCTCGAAAACCAATAATCACATAAAAAGGGATATAGTTTCCATGGTGTCCGGGAACATATAGCTATTTAAAATCACTTTGCCTAGAATCCCTACCCCGCCAAAATATATCTGACTGCAGTGGACTTTCGGCTCCGTGACTCAAATAACAATCTGTCACCGAATAATCTGTCAACCTTATCCATTTTCCAACAATCATTGACGAAGCGACCCAAGAGATCAAGGTATGAAGAATATGACAAGTCTCGACAGTACTCGAAAACCTATGATTGTCTGAAATCACTTCAACTTAAAGTTCCTGCCTCGCCAGTGCGCTGATGGCTGCAGTGAACTTTCAGTGTCCGTAGTCCAGATAATGACTGCAGCGCGCAACTGCCACGCCCCAGTAGATCGTCGAATAGTCTCTCAACCTTATCCATGGAATTTCTAAAGGGTTCAAGGAATTCAAAATGGGTTCTCATAGTCCAAGTCACAAAAATGGTGAGGTTATCTGACTACTAGAATACAAGAGTTTATTAGGTACTAAGAGACGACAAGGGATCCAGTCAGTGAGTACAAAAGGGCAGCCAGAGAGATTTAAAATTTCAGACAGGGCGAAGTTTTAAATTATGACGGAATATCAACTGATATCTGGAATGGTAACAAGATTCCATATATGAACATTATCCCGAAGGGATAACAGAGTCTCGAAGGATGAACTGAGACAAGGTATTAGATAGGAGACAAGTTTCAAAATAAGAATTAAAATCCCGTACTGGAAACAAATTTCAATAAAATCTCGAATAACAATAAAATCTCGAGCAAAAACTTGAATTGAAAACGAATTCTCCAATAAAGTACACAGTGAAAATATAAAATCAATATCAACTAAGTCGCGAATAAGAGGTGAAATCTTGAACAGAATCTTGAACATGAAGCAAGGTTACGAACAGTGATTTAGAAAACAGGGTATCACATAGCGAACAAGAAACAGGTATCGAATCCTGATTATGAAACGATTAGAACTTCAATAGAAAACAAGGTCGAACAAAGTTGTGAACAGAAATAATTCTTGAATAGGAACAAGTCTCAAATAGTGAACAAAATTTCATAGGGAATGAGCCAAAGTTTCAAAATAGAAAACAAAATCTTCAAACGGTGTCTCAAATAGGGCTGAATCTCAAGCAAGTGTCAAGATAGTAGTGAAGATTCAAACAATGTTTTGATTGGGGACAAGTTCGAATAACGAACAAAATATCAATAAGTGAATAGGAAAAATGTCCATAAAACAAGCGTAATCTTAGATAGGAGACAAGGTCGAAACGAAGTAGTGGACAAACAACTCTCGAATAAAATCAAAGTCATGAATGAAAAACAAGTCTCATATAGAGAATGAGTCACAATCTTGAATAGTAAATGAATCTTCAAGAACCTTCAAAGGAATCTTCAACAATGTCCTGAATAGGACGAAACTCAACCAAAACTTCAAATAAGGAATAGGATTCCGAATTGAAATCTCGAGAAATGATTAATTATCAATTAACACGAAGTTTGATAAAGAAACAAAATTTGCAAATAGGAGCCATCACTATGAAACAAGGTCAGGAATGATGAATATGCAAACGGTATCGAATAATAAATTTCAAACAATTATCGATTTGTGGATCTAAAAAAAGTTTACCGAAACAGGAAACAATATCTCAAAGTAAGTTTCGACATCAATCAAGATTTCAAAAATAGAAAATAAGAAGTTTTGTAGAAATTATCTAGGTGCTAACAGGATTTTAAGGAGAGGCTGGATTGCTAATCAGATACATGGTTTTCCCAACCATGCAAAAGAAATGTTATGTCTTCAATCTGTCTTCAGTATTCCTCCGAAATTACTTCAACTTCTTCAACTGTTTTGACGTAGACTGATCCATGGGGTAATGCTCCATGTGGTTGCTGAATCTGAAGAGGTTGGTTCCCTTGTTGTAGTCCTGATGCTCTTGGTGCTTGTCCTCGGGCAGTGTGATCCACGATCTCTGGACAATCCTTGACTTGGTGGGCAGACGATCCGCAGAATAAACATAGCCTCCGTCTTTTGTGGCACTCTTTATAGTGATGACCTGGCCGACGGCAGAAATTGCAAGTGGTCCTCATCTGAATCTGAGTCTGGTTCTCCCTTTGAGCTGAAGCGCAGAGCCTCTGATAGGAATATACATCTGTTGGAGTGCTGGCTGTTGAGATATGCTCCCGATGATGTGACTGGTGGTGTGATCGAGGAAACGCCGACTGAGTGTTGCGACGCTTTACGGGTTCAATCTAGTTGTTGTCTTCATCATAAGTCTTCATGTTCCTTCCAAGCTTCAGTTTCCCTTGTGTCCTATTGTCTATGCTACATTCTGGATCTCCTGGCTGGTGGCTCTAATCTTCAGAGAAGTCAGGTCCTCAGAAACTTGGATGATCTTCAGTGGTAACTCCAGGTTCTCGATCTGCTCCTTGGTGCAAGATATGCGCTCGGTGTCGAAAAAGTCCAAGTGTTTGAGAGTCTGGAAATCAGAAGTCCTTTCTGGCTCGGAGAGTATATCCACAAGTCTGACTCAGAAAAGGATGGCATGCTCCCTCTGGTAGTCAAAGGACTCTTCAAACATTTCCGTCAACAGCGTACTACTCATGTGGATAGTAGAGTAATAGAAGGTAGTGGAAGCTCGAAACTCTCAAGTGTAGGTGGATCGACTGTTCCGGTGTCGCGTGCTTTTGAACTATCTGAAAAACAGAAAACTGTTAAAATAACCTAGACCTAAATACAACAAGTGTTTATAGAATATTAAAATACCTGATATACCATTATTTCTCGATTTTCCTATGCTGTGATCAAGTTTCCCTAGTGTAAATCAAGTCCCCCAATAGTACACTAATGCCTAGGTACTATTAGGATATACCTGCATGGGCCACCACTAAAAACATATCACGACCCGCTCCCGAATAATCGGACACGAGTCGGACACGCCCAGCCTTCGTCTTAGACACGACGAAGTAAGCTGTACCAAGCTAGGGAAAACTAATCAGATAAACATGAAAGTATATAATCACAGCATCTAAAAACGTATCCCAGAATGATCACCATAATCCACAATTCTATGTATGTAAATGTACGAGTCATCAAAATAAAATGTACATGAATTCTAAAGACAATATCTAAGAGTAAAGCTAACAGTCTAAACCTCAAACCTCAAGCTAAGTCATGAACCATCCTGCTCAGCTAAGATCCCGGGCTCTGGCCCATAAAGTAGAATGATATCCTGCAAGCATACCTGCAACTTATCCAGTCAGGAGCGGAGCAAGTACAATTCTAGGTAATGAACAAGACATCATGATATGAAAGTACAAGGAAACATAGAAAGTACAGGAAAGAACATGGTGAATAAGTACATGAAAGAACATGGTGTGTAAAGTACATGAAAGAACATGGCATGTAAGAACATGATATGTAAGCACAGGAAAGAACATGGTATCTCAGGAATCACAGGAACTAAGTACATGATATATCTCCTGAATGTGTGTACAATATTTGAAATATAACTAAGTATGTGACCGGCTAGGGGTAAGCACATGAAAGCACATGAATGGTACGGCTTAGGACCCGCATGCATGATGCGGGGTCTAAGCTAAACACACCTGAGTTGTTTCTTGGGTTTGGTCACATAAATAGTATATTTCCCCACCCCAGGTACAAGTAATAAGAACAAGAAACATGAGCACCAGAAATACATGTCGTGTTGCAGTGTGTCAATCAAGAAAGCACAGGATATAATAAAATGCACAAGACCATAGAATGTACTTGCCATGCTCCAGAAAGTACGGGTGAAGATCGGGGCTAGATGTTCTCCTGTATTATAATTTAAATACAAGTTGGTTATGGTACATACAATTATTCCTGGTTCCTATAAATAATTTAACTATTCCTTTATCTATTATGAAACTAACTATTTACTCTAATCCAGATTAATTATAACTTCTAAATAAGAATGCATAATTTGCAAAAAAGATAGTTTATAGGAATATTTCCATTAATCAGAAATATAAAACTAATATTATAATTTTTAATCTAAATTGAATGATACATTAGTTGGCCCACAAACCAATAGTATCTCTAACCCAAACACAACTGATCACTAGTTAAAACCCTACTGCCCCAGTATCATAATCAATATTTGCATGCATACAGAATTAACTCATGGTCACCAACACACTTATAAACTGCTATTATTCAAAAGATTTGACATTATGGAAGGTTTCTGTCCAGGAAAGAATTTAGATAAGGTATCAGCTCATTTCTCCAACTACCCAATATTCCATAAAGAATTAACAGAAAAATACACAACTCACAATTATAAATACATAAAGAATATTTGCCCTGCAAATATTAACCCAGCTATTAATTCCATTTATAGGCCAACTCCTACAGTAACATAAAAATATAACTATACAATCCAAAGAGTTGTGGAGTGATCCAATAGTTCTCAAAGCTAAAGTGCATTCTCATCCCACGCCCGGACACGACTACAGTACCCCAACGCAGGCCCAAGGTCGGACACGAACAGTTCAGGCAATCCATACACAACTAATTCCATGGCAACTCAACACTGGCCGCAACTGGACATAACACAAACACCCTTGCACCCGATATCAAAACTTGGACACATTCAAACAGGACACGAGCTATCGGTCTGTCCAATACGAACACAGGCACTGCTACGCTCAAACACCAAGCCAGACACGATCAACACAACAGAATCAATGTTGACACCAAGCCAGACACGATCAATGCTGACTAAACATTATTGAACAAAACTGGATCAACGCAAAGAATTCCGAGTAACACCACAATTATAATTCGAGATGGAAAGAAACTAATAATTACCTGAGTGATCTGAGTTCCTCTAGACACCAACACAGAGAGTAGACATGTTCCTGCGTCCGACTGGATCACGTCTCCCTCTGCCATCGAAGATCTAACAGAGCACCGGCAAAATAGAACACGAATCACAAATAAAACCCCTAACTAGCAGAAGAAATCACAGATTCAAAGTAATTCCACCCTTACCAAAACAATTGATCGGACTCAATAAAATGGAATACCAATGATCTTTCAATCTGGAAGATAAATGATAACAGGGATTTTAACACATCAAGATCTACTAAGTATTCACCACAAAAATATGCAAGGATGAAGAACTCACTGTTAATGGTTAACGGAAGTGAATCTCGGCCATTCTCAACAATTTGGGCAAGCAAATAACACTCTACACAAAGAACCATCGGATTCGAAAAAGAACAGATCAAAAATAAGGGAAAGGAGAGTCTAACACTAAAAATGAAATGACACAAATGCACCAAAGATTTCTTACTGGATTTGAAAGGAATCGAGAACGAGTTGATCCTTTGTGGATGATCGGAGGAGCGTAATCTCCGCCGTCGGAAAGAGCCAACAACCGCTGCTCCCGTGGCTGAGACGACCGCCGCTGGAAAAGGTCGCCGACAACCGAACTTGATCGCCGTCGCCTGGCTCGATCGCCGTCGCCCGCTGCTTCGGTCGAAAAGAAAGAAATGGGGAAAAGGGCTCCTCGGGACGAGGAGACAACTCAAAGAATTGGAAAAAGTGAGAGCACACTCTCTCTCTTCCCAGGCTGTTCTTTAAAAAGAAATTGATGCGAATTTAACATAAACCCCCCTCCCGATCGACCAATTTGCAACTCAGCTATTCCACTCAGGTTCTTTTACACTAACCCCCTCCCCTTTTTCGAATATTACAAAATAAAGCTGAAAAATCAGTTAAAACTTTTTGGGAAGAAAATGAGGGGACCACAAGTTGGTTGTAACAACTTTTTAAAATTGAAATTTCTCCTAAATTAAATTCCCTCTAAAATAGATCATCAAAATTATTAGTTAAATTATATTAACCTTTTTATTTGAAACCAAAATCAACAATTGATATTTTTAGAAATCAATTTTTTTTTAAAACCGGGAAGTGGAGTTACACCTGTGACAGCATAGTCTTCTCGTCTTCAAAGGGCCACTTGTGATATTTTTCAACCACAAATATCTTGCTCATGTTTTTGTCATCTTCGTATAGTTTCTCCAGAGACTTCCATATCTCTCTGGCAGTTGTCTTCTTATAATATAATTCTGCCATGGAGTCCTCCATAGTATTTAGAATGAGAAGCCTACGGAGGCTATTCTCATATCTCTATTTGGTCTGACTTTTAGTATCAGCAGTAATTACCGCTGCAGACCCAGTTTCTGGAACAGTCAGTTCTGCCTCGATTAGCACGTGGTCAACTTCAGAAAGTTGAAGATTTAGGCTAACCTTTCTCTTCCAGAATTGATAGTGCTCTCCATCAAATTGCTTTAACCTACAGAAGTTAGGATAAATGAGTGAAACACGAAAGTTTTCCATCTTGTGAAATTAAGCTTTGAGATTATTAGTCCCGAGGCGTAATTTTTCGATAGAAAACTAAAATTATGCAACACTTTGAAGAAGCAAGAGAGATCCCGTAAGATTATAAGAAAACGAATACTAATGTGTCACTTCGAAGAAGGCACAGTAGAATTCGTAGTAGCAGCAGCGAAAGTCTACTAACGTTTTCTAATTAGATCAGAAACGTTCTCGTTTAGAACGAAATAAAAGTGAATGAACAGAAATGGTGAAATGGTCTGTTGGGGTGAATGATCACTGGTGCTCAAAGCTTGATTCGTCCCACACAAACAGCTTCCAGGAACCAGCAAGTTCGACAGAGAACTTCAGAACACTCTGCTCTTCTGACTCCTCGGATGGCGCGAAACTCTGCTGACAAAGTACCTCTCTTCTCTGCTCTGAACTTAGAGAATTTCGTAAGAAAATTTCTGATACTTAGTACTATTACCTGAGAGAGAAGAGAGGGACTTTATATAGGTGTACCTAGTAACTGCTCGGTATGCAGAACATTCAGGACATGGGAAAAACTGCTCCGAATATTCTGTAACCGCTCAAATCGTGCACAGACACGATTGAGACAACTGGCGCACAACGCGTGCCAATTATCGCATAGTATGCGCTAATAGTGCACATCGTACGAAATTGCGCACTGCTGTGCCAACTGCGCACATGTGCAATATGCGCCAACTGTGTACCAACTGGCATCGCCATCAAGTCGTGCCAACATGCCATGCCAACTGGCAGTGCCAAATTTTGTGCCACTGGCCGTGCCACTAAGCGTGCAACTGGGCAGCGCCAATTGGTCGCACCAATTGGTCGTACGTGCTAAGTGCAAAGTGCGCCAACAAAATGCCACATTATGCCTCATGAGCCCAAGTCTTGAGTCGCTAAGCCCCTACAGGACTTAGCTCCAATGGAAATTAATTCCTAAGAGCAAAAACCATAAATGCTTTACCATAGAGTCTTATCTTACCTCCAAGTAAAATCACCCACATGGTTCCCTCCTTAGGGTCATCACCTCATGTGTACATCACAACAATATATCAAGTATATATTGAGATACAACTCATGGTACTTTTCCAATGTGGGACTAAATAATACTAGGCATGTGTTGAGAGCAAGCTCTCTCTACATGTTCAAGGAAAAGCTCTATCACATTATATATATATATATATATTTTATATATATATATATATATATATATATATATATATATATATATATATATATATATATATATAGACACACACACATTAATTTAACTATGACTCAAGGTTAGGTCCATAATGTTGAATCCAAACCTGTTACTACTCAACTAAAGCAAAATAACCAAATAAATAATATTAAACAATAGATGATTGAGATTTACTTCGAAACCGACTCTGAACTCAAAGATGGCCCTCTATTGGTTAGTGAGCATTTATTTGATTATGTTATCCTAACGTAACATGCCCCAACTGGTTGAGCGTCTATTTTTTGAGTATAAGTAGACTCACATAACATTATTTTAGGTCTCGATTCGAGGTGTGTGAAAGAACTGTCTGGAAGGTCGTGAAGCGACAACAAGGGATGCGATAAATGCGACAAAAAATTTATTGAATTGTATTTCGTTTTTGGTTGAATTCTCAAAAGGGAATGATAATGGAGTTGATAATTTAGTCCCCACATCAGACAACAGGTGAGATCATGAGCTGTAGATAATTTAGATGAGTTTAAGCCTTATATGAGAATACTCTTTTAAGAGATATGGACCCAGTCGAATATCACACCTCATGGACTAACTTTGGTTCGGGTCACACCGCGTTCCGAACAAGTGATATTATAACCCATGATTACGGTGTTGGTTTGAGTGACTCTAATTGGTTTGAGACAAATGGTGTTGAACATTCATGCATATATACGAATATATGTACTATATACTTGAATCTCTTCTAGAGGTGAGCATATACAACTGCACGGATTGGCTTCAAAGGTGAGTTTGACGCGTGTGAAACCCACAATTTTCCAGTTACATTTTAAATTTTGTTAGTGTGTGTGTTTGCCAGTTAGTTTTTCAAATAGAAAAATACTTTTGAAAATTAATAACTTGGATTTTGATTTTCTGGCTCAGACCCGAACCCAATTTGAAACTAAAAATATTTAGTTATATTTTTTTTCTAAAGAAAGATTATTTATAATTTTCAAAGCCTTTCCCTATTATTTTCTTTTAGCCCACTACATTTGTTTAGCCCAAATATTGGAGACCAAGTCTTGTTAGCCCAACCCTTAAGAGAAGCCATTCTTTTGAACCCATTAGTATAACCCACCAAGCCCATGAAACCCAAGCCCATTGGTTTTAATCCTTAACCCAACACTTAGAATTTTTCACCAAATAAAAACTCTTTAATACTTTAGAGGAAGAGTGAGACTTTAAAACATCCTCTTCTGTTGGTTTCTTTCGGTGACTCTTGGTCGACCCTTCCCGAAATCGCCGCGACCCCTCCGTTCCGACTTCCGACCGGCCGGCGACCCTTGGTTTCCGGTAACCCCCGCTCACTTCTTATATATATACCCCTCTTCCCCATCTTTCCTTTCACCATCACTCAAAAACCCTTTTTCCCCAACCCCTATGCCCTAAAATCCAACCCGCGCTTTTCCGGCGAACCCCGGCCCCGTCGTCGCTTCCAGGCCGACCCCAGGCCGGATCCGCCATCTCCTCTGCCCGGCGCCACCTTCCTCCATGTTATCGACCATGTGTTATTATACACCCTCGTTTCTCATTTATTGAGGAATGATCATCGACTTGACTTATATCTACCATATTTCGTTACGTCGTGCCTTATTCTTCATTTACAAGAGTCGAGGTACAATATCCGGACATTGAAATTTTTTTTTTCTCTCTTTTCTAACCTCTTTATTCCTAAAATCATATCCTAGCTTCTAAGGTGGGTAGACTGTAAGCCTCAACCTTGACCCAATTCCTTCGACCCAATATGTGGTTGTGATCGACTCAAAGCCCATTACGCACATGTCACTAGTGTGCCATTTAATTGTGTCATCTCGTGCTACTTAAACATAAAAGTCACGGAAGGCGCATCTTCAGGGTTTACAAAACCTATTTAACCAATCCGACTGCCCAACAAGCTCAGCTACTTGGGTGGAAAACTATTCTAGGTCACCCCAACCTAATAAAAAAATAGTTTATCGTTGGGACCTTGTTCAGTCCATATAGATTGAAATCCAGGGTTCATCCAACTAATGATTGGTGTCCAATCGGAGAACCCATTTAGATCCAGTTAAACCCGTCCATGCATACCACCATAGTTGACTGTAAAATCGGACTATTTGAGATAGGTCCCTATACCTATTACATAGTCTCCCTCTCGTAGAATGTGAAGTCATTCGTAACCCTTATCCCGTCTACCTAGGAGTCGCGATACGATATTGTATTGCATTTATATCCCTTGTTTGTGTTTAAATAACCACGGGATAGATCACAATCTTGATTTCTCCAATTTCCGTTCTATTATGAAATCTGTTCAGAATTTCGAAGACAGAACTTTCGTATTGTACGGATTTCAAGCCCCTCTAGGAAACGAAGAGTCCTTCGATTTAGCAAGTGACTAGACTAGAGTAGCCCAATCTAGCAAATAAGTCAATGGTTCATAGACTTTCTTTCCATCTGCATCATCGGGTATTCTCTACCGCTCTTGGAAATTCATAAACGCTCTCGATTTTTCTTCCCTATCTTCCTGTCCCTCCTGTTTCAAAGTGACGAATGGTCACGCTTATTAGAATTCAGCAATATTCTTAGCTACTTGTGTAAATTGGTTGCAGGTTAGATTTTGGGTTGCTTGATAGATAAGAGATGATTATGGTAGCCATAAGTAGTAGAAACCTATTGATAGCAATTTTTGCAAGTAGTTGGGAGATTATAAAGTTTTAGAGACATGAGGATTGAGGGAGTAGTGTGACCAAAGGTGGGTAGAAGTAGAAAGTCTTCGAAGTTTCGTTGTTACAAAATGGCTAGGAGGAGGATATAAACTGTTTTTGAGGGATTAAGATTCAAGGGAATTAAGGTAATGGTAGAGCTTCTTTTGAATATAAGGAATAATTACGAATTAGAATTTCGAGGACGAAATTATTTTTAAGGTGGGTAGATTTGTAACCCCTCTTCCTGAAATTTCGAATTATGTTTTTATTTACTTATTTGATTTAAATGGTAATTTTAGAATTTTGTAAATAATTAATTAGTTATTATTACGGTAGATGATTTTAATCACGATTAAATTTGGAGTGCAAGGAAACTAGAAATCGTGGCACGGATAGTACAGCGGCGTGTTTTGACTAACGTATTAGCCCTGGTAGGGAAGGCCGAGCCATAGTGATGTCCTAACTAGGAAAACCAGGCCAAGTTGCGACTTAACCCTTACCGAAGATTTATTTATTATGTAATTATATTATTGAGTTTTAGAGAAACTGGTTATACCATTCTAGTCCGGACTGGCCCGAACGGAGCCAAGCCGTGTAGTCATACAGTACGGCCAACAATGTCCATGTAGACATATTTTAAGTAGATACAATGCCTATTATTGGTTTCTTGCATTTCGTTATTATTATTATTATTTTATTAAGGTTATATAATATTAATATGATTATTATTATTGGTTATATTATATTCGTTGAATAAATGTATAAGATTTATATTCATATTTTTATAAAATAGGCCCTAGTCTATGAATAGATAATATTGGTATTTTTAATTAGATATATAGATATTATTATACCAATACCCATATAAATATATATATAGAAAGTGATATATATATTGATATATATATAGGAATATATATGTATAAAATGTGTAGTGTATATATGTATACAAATATGTGTATGTATAAATGTATGTAGGTGTATATACATAAATAAATATATGAGTATATAATTGTTAATAGAAATAGTATACAGTTTTTAGTAAAAGAAAAAGAAAAAGAAAAAGGAAAGGGATTAAGAAATAAGAAGAAGAAGAAGATTGAGCAACCCAGCAATCAGGCCCGGCCCAGGGAGACCCCCAACCGAGCCCTCGAGCTTAGTCTCCCCCGTGCTCGGCAAAACGTAACACAGCAGGTGCCATATATATACATCATATATATATCGATAGAAGGAGCAGCCGAATCCTATTGTTAACCCCAGCTCACCCGAGCGGGCCCCTCCACCTATTCCCTACCCGAGCAGAAACAGCCCACACCCCCATCGCTCAAAAATAAAAACCGACTGCTATTAAATACACAGATAGAAACAGAAGAAGGAGAGCGTGAGCCGTAACACCAAACCCTAATACGAGTGATCGCGCCACCACCCACCCGACGGGCGACCCAGCCACCTGGGCGGCGCACCCTGACGGCCGCGCACCGCCGCGGTGCACCGCCCGACGGCCAGGCGCGCTGATACGCGCGTGCGCGCGAGGATCGGAGACGACAGCAGTTGCAGCCGAGGAGGGCTGTTTAGCGAGGCGTTTTCGTGACGCACGGTTGATCGTTTGACGATCTACAACTTCAGGTACACACACAATATATTCGCCTTCAAATCCATTAGATAAGTTCGGATGGAAATAGTAGGAATTGACCTAGAAATCGGCGTGAAGTTGACTCAAAAACCTGTCCCAAGACAGGGCACAAAACAGTCCATGAACCCTTATTTGAGGATCATTTTCGATCAGTCTGGCCCCATATTAGAAAATCTATTTGAAGAGACTTTTAGACAACATGTAGGGCTTCGATTCCCTTTTTACGGAATTTAGTTTCGTCGACTAGGTGAAGAGAAATCGGATTGTAAAGTTACCGAAAAACCTGTTTTAAAATTAGAAAAATCGCCCCACACGACGTGCGTCACGCCAATCCGGACGACGTGTTCGTGTACCGAAAGGATCGAAAGCTGCATAACAGCTTCGTGGTCATGTGGGCTTTGACGGAATTCAAATTGGTCGCGTGCGCGCGACGAATTTGATGCGTATCCGTCAAAATTCACCGTATCGTGCACTTGGCAAATTTCTCAATTACTTTGTGCACGCTCGTCAGATCGAGACGAAACTTGCGCCAACAGAACCGTATCATTTTTCTGGTCCTGTATGCCAAGTTTGGTCCAATTCTGAGACAGTTGAATCGGACGTCGTTTTGCGGGCCCCACGGTCCCACTCAACGGACGATTTTGTGCACGGCCCGCCGGAATCCAACTCTGGACATACGGTTGGGTTCGTATCGGAAAACTGGATCCGTAGACATATAGTTTGACGACTTTAGAGACCGTTGACTCTGGCACACTTTTCGGTGCAAAGCGGGTCCAACGGCGGACATCGTTTTTGTCCGAAATTACCGTTTTGTTCCTGTATCCAAAATTGGACTTAAGGACATGCAATCCTAGCTAATTTGACTATTCTGAGATCATTGGTATTGTCTATTTCAGCATCCGGAGACTGTTGTACGGGTTTTGACTATTGTGGTACATTGAGTAGTTCAGACTGTCGGTTCCACCAGCAGAGGACCCCAAGCGAGTACAGTTTATTGTCTGCATTTCGATATTGATTTTCACTATATTTCATTGATTGGTTTCATTAGTTATGTGATTATTTTCTATTATAAATTGTTGAGTCGGGAATGAGAAGTACCAACGATGTGTGATCTGACCTTAGACCGTGTAGACCGTGTAGACCGTGTTGCATTTATTTCTTGTAGACCGTGTAGACCGTGTTATATTTATTTCTTGTAGACAGTGTAGACAGTAATTTATTTATTGCAAAGTAGATCGTGTAGACAGTGATTTATTTATTGCATTTAATCTGTGTAGTTCGTGATTATTATTCTGTAGACAATGTTTCTTTATTGCAATATTTTTTGTAGACCGTGTAACTGTAGACCGTGTAATTGTAGACCGTGTAACTGTAGACCGTGTAACTTTAGACCGTGTAGACCGTGTCGCATAATTGTCCTGAGACCGATCACATATCAAAGGTACTTCTAACAGTAGAGAAAGTATATGTGTCTATTTATTTACTATTAATTTTCTGTCTATTCTTACGGCTTTACTGTTTATTTTCAAACTCATTATTGATGTCTAACCTTTGTTCTATAGTCATTTTCTTTATTGAAATTGCATTCAGTGGATTGTGCTCGTTCCATTCCTGACTGGAAACCAACATTTTCAGGTTAGCCATGGATTCACTTAGCTTGGGGAGTGACGGGTGTACTTGCAGACGAGCCTAGAAGATTAGTTAGATAGTCAAGTTATAGTCATTCAATATTTATACAAGTTTATATTTTCCTGCAAATGTAAAACTTGTGATCATTGTAAATTAAATTAATTATGTGAATGAGCATCTTTGTGATTATGATCTTCATGGCCGTGACAGCGTACTACCGCCGACACTGCGGCGTAGGCTGGCTTGGACACGTCTCGTATCCGTTTAAAAAAAAAACGGGTGCGGGTCGTGACAGTTTGTACCTAAACCTTATCTAGATTAGGCTGATTGTACCTTTGAGTGTCCCATGACTTTCGAGATTATTTTTCTACCATAATTTTTAGGTTCTAGTATACCTTAGGATTCATATTCTTTTTGGAATAAGATTGAATTCTTTGGTCTTCTTCTTCTTTATCAAACCTAAATTTTGAATTCTTCATTACTTCTCTACCTTTAATTGAAATCTTGATTCGTTCGCTATGTAGAATTTCGAATTCTCTTAACAACCCTGATAAATTCTTATCTACCCAATATATATCTACAACCATTATCCAACCTTTTGCCTTGATCTCCTTTCCAATTGACTTTCTCGGAATCAATTCTGAATCAAAATTCTTCTGGGAGCATTTAAACCTCAAGGTCAATTATTACCAGAAGAATTAGTTTAGTTCATGATTCTCTTAAAGGGGTTATTTTCAATATTGATTGTTATCTCCTGAGTTATTCCAAAGACCGAGAATATTCTCATCTGTTGACTTCCCCCATTCATCTTAAAACCCTACTCTCTCTATGTAATTTCTTGATCAAATCAAGGCCTAGAAAGCTTCTACGATCATGAAGCAGGAACGGTCAGAAAATTGATCATATTTTTGAATCCATTCTATTGTTCAATTTTCTTTAGTCAAGGAGATTTTTAGCTGTCCCAAAGCTATTTAATTTCTTGGCGTTACTAGATTTCCTTGAATCAATGAAACTTACCTTCTCTCAAATTTTCAACTATCCTTAGTTATGAAATTATTTCTTCTCAAAATATTTTTTTATGATTTGTCGGGAATATTATCATTGTTTTTTTCTTACTTAATCTGAAGCGGTGATGCTTCTATCTTATCTAGTGTTTGACTCAATTATTCATTTCATCGGAGAATAGATATTCCTCTTGATTTTAGCCCCAGTCTCTTGAATTTCAAACACATATTTTGATAAATCCCTTGATCTCAGAAGAACAGTTATCTACATTTTCTATCCTGTTTAGAACTTTAAACTCGTTTAAATTTTGAAATTCCTCTAAAATTCACATAGACAGAGCTGAGGAAATATTTAGCAACCTAACATGACTCTGCACATTTATGTGATAGTCATTTATCTGAATTATGGAAAACTGCAAGTTTACTGCAGCTAGTTGTGCACTGGCGAGGCATAAACTCTAATTTGAATTAATGACAGGTAATCGTTAGGTTTCCAAATATTATTGAGACTTTGTTCTATGTTTGCTTAGCCATAAAATGGATAAAGTTGGAAGATTACTCGGTAAACTAAATTATTCAAGTTATGGAGTCAAAAATTCATTGCAGTCAGGTGCACACTGGCGAGGCATGAATTTGAAACAAAGTGACTTGAAAATAGTGGTTTTCAAATATTAATAAGACTATATTCATATCATGGTTATCTCTAATCATTCTGAAGATTTGTATTCTAGCATTTGCTCTCACTTCCAGAAATATTCTATCGGATTATATTCTTGTCATGGCTATTTTAATCACCCTCACCATCTTAAAATCGTACAACTTGTTGATTCTTTCTGAGTCACAAACTCCTATACCTTATACTAGTTTGAATTAAAAATTGTCCCTCATTTCGAAAAATTACATTATCTTTTGTTTCTCAAATAAATTGGTGTCGTATTTTATGACCTTTCTATTTTATTTGATCTCATTTTTAAAAAAACTTTAAACTCGTTATGATTATTTAAATTATACCTCGATGTTTACTCATGATTTTGATCACAACAAAATATTCTAAACTCTATCTAGAAGATTCTAAACATGTTTATTTTTTTTATCTTTATATTTAGCAATCATGCCTCGAATCTGATTATGCCTGATGAGTTAAATTGGAACGATCTATTGAAGGAACTTATGGAGTACATGAATTATGAGATAAATATGAAACACTCGTGATTGAACTTAAACCTAGGAAGGGATAAATTAATGATGTGAATGTTAAGCAAATGGACAGTGTGGATTAGAGGTAGTTAAATGATAAGTATGGAGATGCACTATAGGAAGATGCATAATGAATCAGGAAAGGGACAATCAAAACAAGAAACTATGGAGTTAAGATGTAACTAATTAAGGTTGTAAACGTATGAATTAAAGGATGCAAAAGATTACAAATCAGATAGAAAAGTTGTAAATAATACAAGGTGGGAAGTTTTTAATAAGATTTTTACAGAGAAATGTTTAGTCAAATGATACAGTAAAATCAAGATGAAGGATTTGAGCTTAATCATGATAAATAAAATTTTATAATAGTTCGGGATCAAATATTGAAATCAGGATATATACATGTTAGTCTAAAATCACAAGAGTGATCATCTGTGAGAAAGAAATGATAAAATTTTATGGATCGTGACAAATCAGAATATTGAAACGTGGTGTAGGATTTTTAGATATGATATTGGGCACCAAGGCTTGACATTGAAGTATTAGGAGTATCAAATCATAGAATTAAATTGAATACATTAGTAAGTTGGGAGAAATACATATTGAATGAATATAAGATGTGTTCAAGATTGAAAATATAGAAGACGAAATTTTAAGGTAATTGGCAATTTAGGAATGGAATCGGGAATTTAGTAATCATGGAGAATAACATTATTTCTAAGGAGGGAAGAATGTAAATTAAATAATGGATAAAAATTGATGAATATATAGCATTAGATGAGTTTTGGGATTGTTAACCTACTTGGGCATAAGATTGTTAAGAAAGATGTCCAAACTGATTACAGGCATGATTGCATGATTGTACCCCTAACCTATCCTTTAATTTCGAGGACGAAATTTTCTAAGGAGGGAAGGTTGTGAAACCCGCAATTTTTCAGTTACATTTTAAATTTTGTTAGTGTGTGTGTTTGCCAGTTAGTTTTTCAAATAGAAAAATACTTTTGAAAATTAATAACTTGGATTTTGATTTTCTGGCTCAGACCCGAACCCAATTTGAAACTAAAAATATTTAGTTATGTTTTTTTTCTAAAGAAAAATTATTTATAATTTTCAAAGCCTTTCCCTATTATTTTCTTTTAGCCCACTACATTTGTTTAGCCCAAATATTGGAGACCAAGTCTTGTTAGCCCAACCCTTAAGAGAAGCCATTCTTTTGAACCCATTAGTATAACCCACCAAGCCCATGAAACCCAAGCCCATTGGTTTTAATCCTTAACCCAACACTTAGAATTTTTCACCAAATAAAAACTCTTTAATACTTTAGAGGAAGAGTGAGACTTTAAAACATCCTCTTCTGTAGGTTTCTTTCGGTGACTCTTGGTCGACCCTTCCCGAAACCGCCGCGACCCCTCCGTTCCGACTTCCGACCGGTCGACGACCCTTGGTTTCCAGTAACCCCCGCTCACTTCTTATATATATACCCCTCTTCCCCATATCTCCTTTCACCATCACTCAAAAACCCTCTTTCCCCATCCCCTGTGCCCTAAAATCCGACCCGCACTTTTCCGGCGAACCCCGGCCCCGTCGTCGCTTCCAAGCCGACCCCAGGCCGGATCCACCGTCTCCTCTGCCCGGCGCCACCTTCCCCAGGCCGCGCCCTGTCCGGCGACCAACCCCGCAGCACCGCCCGCCTACCGAGCTCCGACGCCGAGCCCCGGAGACCACCGCGTCCGACCCCGCCGGCTCCCCGTGCGGCCTCTCTGCCGCCGCAACCATCCAATCAGCCTGTCCCGCAGCACTCCGTATCACCCCGCCGCTGTCTTTTCCAAGCTCGGGTGCTGTACACGCAGCCGAACCCCGGCGAGGCGTTGACCCGAGCCCAAGACGTTGTCCGTGTGTTCTTTTTCTCTGAATTTCACCTGAGAGCTCTAGCCGAGCAATTTCTGGTATATTTCCATTGCCTCGTTTCTATTTTTATAATCTGTGATGAATTTGGTCCACGAATTCCCCAGGAATTCGGTAAGCGAGACATTTTCTGCGAGTTTTTGGAATATTTCTGTAGGTTTGGTTTGATTTTCCAATTCTTTTCGGAAATGGTTCTGTGGCTTATTTTTCTTTGAGTGTTTCTGTGCTTCTGGAATTTCCGAGGATTTTCGGGTTTTCCGATTATCAATTCAGGTTTTTCGAATAATTTTTGGAAACATTTATGTGAATTGGTTTTATGGTATTTTCGGGTTCTGGTTAATTTCGGTTTACCGAATACCGGAAATAGGCTGTGGTTATATTTTCGGGTTTTAATATTATGGTGGAAATAATTTCATGTGTTAATTCCCTGGTTGGGATATTATTTGTGTATTGTTTGAGCATTTTCCCAGTTTTGGGTTATCCCGAAAATAGAGGGAATGCTGCCGAAATTTTTATAAAACTTTATAAATGGATTTCAAATCGGTTTTCGAAAATATTTATAAATTGGATTTTTGGGCGACGATCGTATCTGTCAATGGGCCCTTAGTGAAATGCAAACAAAACCGGCATTGTTCCGGACGTTGAGGCATTAGCTATTTTTGATGATTGGACCAATATCTGAGACTCGTAAATTAATTCAATTTAATTTAAATTATTATTATTTTATTTTGTAATCCAATTGTAGGATAATTTTTAGAGACTAACAAAAGTTTTCTTCTTATTTAAATTCATGTAAAATGGTCTGTAAAGGGCATAAGCCCAGTTTTATTATTTTCTGTGGTTTTGTAATAAGTTAGTGAATTTTATTCTTTTCTGGTTTGTGGTTGACGTAAAATAGTAAAATAATTATTTTGTAGAAAATCAATATTGTTTTCTCATATTAAATAAATTAGGAAAAATTACAAGTTATTATTTAAACAAGTTTCAAGTTCTTCTCATTTAAAGAAAAATTAAGTTTTATTATATAAATTATAAAATACCAAATTTTGCCAATAAACCGATAAATACAAAGTTTTCCGAAATTAAATATAAAATGATCTTTCCATCATAATTAAATGTAACGCATTAGATAATCGAGTTTTGTTTGAGTTAGTAAAGATTAAAAATTGACTAGGACAAATTTAGAGATTGTAACTAGCACATCTAGCATGGTAATTTTTGGAATCTAAGGCAGACTTCTTGATTGTAGGATTTCAAGGACAAGTCTGAATTCAATCTCGGAGACATTCCAAAATCCAGTCATAATCGAAGGCAAGTGCAGTTATGTCTATTTGGTAATTTATCTAGTAATTGTTTTATTGCAAATTTTAAACCACATTGCTACACGGAACTCTCTCCTAGAGTATTGATTGTGGAACTCTTTACTAGAGTTCGAATATTGACTCATTGATTGAATCTGATTGACTCGGGATATTGGGAGAGTAGTGTAGCGTCTATGACCAATACCCCCATATTACATTGAGTGTGCGAGCTGATTCCTCCCATACACGAGGATAGGCCGGACCGTATCATTAGGATATAAGTGAATCATCCCAAGCCGGTCATAGTTCGTTGCCTATTCAAATCACATTGTTTTGATTGTAGAATTGTTGGAAAATATTGCTCAAGTATTTCAAATTGTTTAATATTGCAAATTTTAAATTATTATTTGAATTGTTGAATATTCATAATTGTACTTTGCTCCCTCCTGACTGGAGACCAACATTTTTAGGTGTTTGAGTCGTTGAAGATCTGATGCCTGTTCCCGCAGAACCTGGAACCCAAGAACAGTAGAGCTAGATAGTAATTTATTTTAGTAACCAATGTATCAAATGTAGTTGTTGTAATTAATAGTTATTGTATTTCAGAAGTTTTAAATTGAATAAAAGATTTTATATTCGTTAGAATTTTATCTGCATATGTTTCACTACTGAATACAGCTTACTGTCGCCGTCTCAACAACGGTACAGGCTGGGCATGATCCGATTCGATCCAAGAAATTGGGACCGGGTCGTGACAACGCGTCCAAGATGAAGCAAGATGTTGTGGTTGGCACACAATAGTGATTTAGATGAACGTGTTGGTTTGGTTCTATGTTCGAACGAATTGAGATGATAATATAGTGGTTCTCCTGGGTGCTCGGCTGACAAAAACTGTTAGAAATTATTTCCTTTTCTTTCTTTAAAAATCTGCAAACAAAATAAAATAAAATAAATGTTACCGACCTCCGGGGAAGTCGCGCACGTAGCACTCCCTAAGAGTTGATTTGGGTCTATGTGCAGACTTGTTCTGAATGCTCCTAGTGGTGAAATCCCCGCTCTCCGGTATCTCCTCGTCGCACACAACTTGGAAGGAGTGACCCGAACTTAGCGTTGTCCAGAAAACAATAAGAAACTTAAGGAGATCGATTGTTTTGGAATTAAAAGGAGAGTACGAGAGAGAGAAAGAGTTGTCTCTTTTCAATAGAAGTTAGGTCTTTATATAGCATTTCCAAATGCTAATAATAGGCTCCAACATACATGTCAAGAGAATCTCATGGAGAGAACCATTATCCACCATTAAAAAGCCAAAAGAATAGGTAAGATGGACTTGGTTTTTGTTTAGAGGACTTGACTTTTGTATGTAACATGCAACAATCCCCTCCCAAAAGTCAAGTTCCGAAAAAACATAAAAATGACAAAGGAATAAGAATAGATAGAGAATTTCTGGGCAAGATATACTATGCATAAATGAGATGGACTACAACCTTGAATCTCACTCAGTGACTATTGTCTTTATCTAAAGAAGTGCTTGATGGACTATGCCTTGAATCAGACTTCTTGTACCAGATTCAGAAAATAGCACACATAGTACGCTAGAGGTTCTTGGGTCTATCGGGTGGCACGTTTGGTTGGCCATGCACACTATTAACATTCATGAGAGTTGTCTAGGATTGCCCTGTCCTATAGCCACGGCCTTCACGATCTCTCAGATAGGTAAGTCCTCAAGGATTGGTTATAGGAGTCAACCCTGCATATCATGCTTGGACTTATTAAGAGTTTAAACTCACCCTAACCATATCACACCAAAACACTATCAACATAGGGATGGGATATCCATGTACACATGTACAGCCTCTTGGGCATTTATTTTAAAAGAATTTTATCTCTGGGTCAGTGTTCCATAATAGTCACCTAGTCCAACTTGTTTCTACCCATTGAACCGACTTCTTGGGATCTCCAGTCAGACTCGGTTGGGTTGCCACTGCTGGTGACTAACTTATGGGTTTAACCCCATCCCCCTCGATGATTCTAGGATCAATGTCCTAGACAGACCCTTCGTCAAGTGGTCTGTAAGGTTCTTTTCTGACTTTATATAGTCAAGAACCACATATTTGCCTAATAGGCTTTTTATTGACTTGAAGCGCAGCTGCAGGTACCTGTTCATCTTAGCATTCACAGAATCATACTTTAGTAGTTCAATAACAGATTTATTATCACAATTGATAGAAATTACAGGAACAGGAATATGAGAAATAGGTATATGCATAATCAGATTTCTAAGCCATTCAGCCTCTGTACAAGTAGTGTCCAAAGCTATCATTTCAGAGTCCATTGTACTCCTAGCAATGATAGTTTGTTTACATGATCCCCAGGAGATTGCAGCTCCTCCTAGAGTAAAAATATATCCAGTATCGAATTTCACATCATGTGAATCAGTTACCCAGTTTGCATCTGAATAACCTTCTATGATATCGGGGTGTCTAGTATAATGAAGTTTATAATCTAGAGTACCCCTAAGATATCTAAATACTCTATCTAATGCAGTCTAATGTGACTGGTTTAGGTTACTAGTATATCCACTTAGTCTCCCAATAGCAAATGTAATATCGGGTCTGGTCCTATTTGTTATGTACATAAGGGACCTTATCATCTGTGAATATCTATGTTGTTCTATAGGTGATCCATCATTCTTCTTGAGACCAGCATTACTGTCATAAGGTGTAAGGGAAGATTTTTTTGTCAAAATACTCAAACTTTTTTAGCATTTTCTCAATTGAGTGTGCTAAGGATAGAGTATAGCCCTCTTTGCATTTGGACACTTGCATTTCTAGGATCAAGTTGGCTTCATCTAGGTCTTTCATATTAAACTGGTTAGATAAATAATTTTTAGTGTTATTTATCAGTTCTAGTGAAGATCCTAGAATAAGAAAATCATCAACATACAAGCATAAGATAACACAACTTCCATTTGTATTTTTAGAATACAAACATTTGTCATATTCGTTTGGCACGAAACCAAATTCTAAAATAACTTTGTCAAATTTGTTGTGCCATTTCTTGGGAGCTTGTTTAAGGCCAAAAAGAGATTTTACTAATCTACAAACCTTTTTTTTGACCTTTAGCAATAAAATCTTCAGGTTGTTCCATATATATTTCTTCTTCTAAATCTCCATTTAGAAATGTTGTCTTTACATCCATTTGATGGATAAGCATATCATGAATGGAAGCTAAGGCTAGAAGGTTTCTAATAGAAGTGATTCTAGCTACAGGAGAGTAGGTATCAAAATAGTCTAATCCCTTTTTCTGGGTGAAACCCTTTGCTACTAATCCAGCTTTGTATTTCTCTATAGTACCATCGGCTCTAAGTTTCTTTTTAAAAATCCACTTACAACCTATGGGTTTACTACCTAAAGGTAGGTCTGCTAAAAACCAAGTATTATTCTCCATAATGGAGTTATACTCATTGTTAATAGCTTCTTTCCAGAAAGGAGCATCAAGAGAAGATATTGCTTCTTCATAAGTTGAGGGATCACCCTCTATCAAATAAGTGAAGAAACCTTCCCCTAAATTCCTTTCAATCCTGGCTAACGGGAACAAGCAAATGGCATGAACGAGTAGAAGTAGCAGGGGTGCTAAGATTCTTCGATTGACAAAAATGAGCAAAAGAAGCAGTAGGTGAATATTGTTAGATTGTATCTCATTTCCAGTTGAGCCCTCAAAAAGAATGACAATAGAGTTGTAATTTAGTTCCAAATTAGATAGCATATGTGATCATGAGGTATAGTTAATTGAAATTGGTTCAAGCCTTACATGAAAATTCCCGTTTGACACATAGGTTGAGAAGGTCATTCAGGAGGGTGAAGATCCAGAGACAATTACCTATCTTCGAGTACACCTAGGGCCAGTCTTGGGGTAAGCCGGACAAGCCATCGGGCTTGGGCAACCCCCTATCCGGGCAACCTCCCAGACCTCTAAGTGTCCATCTCTCCGCTAATAGAGTCTCCACGGTCCACTACATCTTCTCTCTGTTTGTTGAACTAGCTATCCACCAGGCCCATATTTTGAGTTCACACTAGAAAGGCCTCGAGTAGCTCAAAGGGTGGAACTCGGAATACGAGCTCCATGATGCCGTCAAAAACGGAAACTTCGACGTCGTTTCCCATACCCCACTCGCCATCAATTTTTTTGATATGTTCTTTGGGAGTTAAGGGCAAGGGCCAACCAAATTTAGCTCCGGCTAGGACAACCCAACCCCTAGGGCCGGCCCTACTTACACCCACAAAAGGATGTAATGTTCATCAACAATAGGACGAGCAGAGCATTTGTAACCACTTGTTTATTATTATACTTATATTTACATAATAATTAACAATTAGAACCGTAAAATTATAAAAATTATATTTTTTAGATATTGCATCATAGTACATCCGTAGAGTAATTGTGAACATCATATAGTTTATATACTTCATCTTGTTTTCAAGGGGCAGATTTATTGGTGGGCTGGATAGGCTCCAGCCCACCCAGCCAAAGAAAAATATGTATAGTTCAGTTAAGCCGGCCAGCCCACCCCAAAGGGCCCAAACCCGTTAGGCGAACCCAATCAACCCCAAAGTCCCAAATGGCCAAACCCATTCAGTCTCCATTCCAAAGTCCCAGACTCCCAAATCCTTCTCGTAGGGTGTGTTTGGTAGGAGG
The DNA here is from genome assembly GCA_029216955.1 of Iris pallida. Lineage (NCBI taxonomy): Eukaryota > Viridiplantae > Streptophyta > Magnoliopsida > Asparagales > Iridaceae > Iris > Iris pallida. The sequence continues at coordinate 10,987,349 of JANAVB010031216.1, read as the reverse complement.
GAAAAGTGGAAGGAAGAAAAATAGAGGAGAAAAAAGTGAAGGAAAAGATTCATTTTCTCTTGTTTGGTATGGAAGGAAAATAGGAATGAAGGAAAAGTGGAGGGATTACTTTTCCTTCATGACCTAAGAAATCCAATCCCCCCAAAAGTGGGAGGAAAAGTGGAAGAAAAAGTGGAGGGCTTGTATTAATTAACAATTATACCCCCATATGAATGTATTATTTAAAAATTATTTATGAAGTCAAATGGTAAATAAGTGTTTTTAGTTGAGGGTATAATTGGTAAACCCTATATTTTTTACTTTTTTTCCTTCCACTTTTTATTTCATACCAAACAAAAGAAAATGCATCTCTTATCTTTTCCATGCTTGCTACCAAACACAAAGGAAGGAAATAATCTTTCCTTTCCATATGGAAGGAAAATAAAATCTTATCTTTTTCCTTCCCTCCACTTTTCCATCCTTCCTACCAAACACAGGCTTAGGCTTAGCCTAGGGCAACCACACGCTGCCACGCCCCTTCTTCTTCTTGGCAGCGCCGTACAGAGGTTACTGTCAGTGTCAGTCGTACGCGGCCACGCGGCGTCGCACACCGCACAGGCGGAGGTCTCTGTCTGTCACATCCGATGTGAGGCGCCGTCGTGCTGCGCGGAGGTCTCTCTCGCAGCTCGCTGCTCTCGCATCCACGCCGAGAGTTAGGTCTCCTATGATCCGTCTCCAACTCAGCAAGACAGCAACTCTAGTCTCTCTATAAGGATGTTAATTCCTACATCCAATTAATTTTTTTCTCTGTTAAGTTTTTTGGGCAGGGGCCACTGCCAGGAGCTGATTTTGAAACTTGGCCGAGGTAGGGGTAGCCCGGGAGGATTTATTTGGACTTTGGAGTGGTGTGGTGTGCCTGTGCTGCAGGTTTGATTTATCATTCATACTTCATAGGCATTATTGTTAATGTTAGTATCTGTTTTTTCCTCTGTTAATATCATTCATAGCCTAAGATGGCAACTCTATTAATATTTTTGAATTTCACAAGTAATTTATGTGAGGAGCCTATGCTGTGTTGAGCCAGGATTTAGTCTTTTTCTAATCAATGATTTTATGTGAATCATAGGGGCAGAGAAATCGTAGTCATATTGGTATTTCAGTCTTTTTCTAATCATGATTTCTGTTCTTTTAAGTCATTCCTTTCATTACATACATGATTCATGAATGTCATGATTTCTGTTATTTTAAGTCCAAATTCTTATTAGTCTTATAGTTTTCTGTTAGATTCACATAATTTTCCCAAGAGAGCAACCTAGCTATCCTCTTCTTTAATCCTTCCTTCAACTAAAGAACTTATCTTCTATTTTATTAGGATGGAAAATCAAGAACCAAAAAAAACTATTTTTTCGTTCTTTAAAAAGAAACTTGGAGAAGAAACATCAACAATTGGAGCATCTTCCGCCTCCAAATCTACGACTCAAGTAGAAACATCAACGAGTGTCGATGTTCCTATAACTACTATAGAACCTCAACATCTTGCAAAGATTTCACGAATTACATTTGATGAGAATGAACTTGAACGAGATCCTGCACTGCGTATTCCAATATGGAAGCATCCGGTTTACAATCAAGACGAAGTTAGACGTGCTTATATCAAATGGGGACCAAATCAACCTATCTTGGCTGAGTATCCGAGGTCTAAAATCGGAGTTCAAAACCGATGATTTCAACCAAGTTGGTTTGTAAAATTTCCATGGTTAAGAGTACTCTATATCAAAGATGCGGCATTTTGCTTTCCGTGCTTTGTTTTTAGAGATTGTGAACCTCTACATCCTACATTTACCGTTGAATGTTTCAATAACTGGAAACGAGTAAATAATGGAGCCAATTGTGTATTCTTAACACATATAGGATGTCGTACTTCTCCACACAACAATGCTATGGGAAATGTTGAGGCATTGAAGAATACATCCGGCACATCGAAAAATTCATGAATGTTCAAAGTTCAGAAATTATTGAGAGAAATCGATTGTCTTAAGACTACTATTGATAATATTCGTTGGCTTACTTTACAAGGATGTGCTTTGAGAGGTCATAATGAATCTTTAAAGTCAAAGAACCGTGGTAACCTAATTGAGATGATTAGTTTGATGACAAACTTGAATGTTGAGGTTGATAATGTTGTCTTAGAAAAAGCTCCGGGAAATACAACTTATACGCCTCCTATGATCCAAAAAGATATTTTGCATATTCTTGCTATGAAAGGGAGAAACAAAATTTGTGAGGAAGTTGGTGATGCAAGATTTTGTATCTTGGTTGATGAAGCAAAGGATGAATCTAATAAAGAACAAATGGCGATTGTTCTTAGATTTGTAGATATTCACAGAAACTTGCAAGAGCGGTTCTTTGAGATTGTACATGTTAAAGATACTAGTGCTTTAACTCTCAAGAAGAAAATATCAAAAGTTCTCACTTGACACAATATGCACATCCGAGATTTACGAGGCCAGGGATATGATGGTGCCAGCTGTCACGATCCGATCCCAAGATACTAGGTCCAGTCGGATCATGTCCAGCCTGCACTGTTGTAAGACTGCGGCAGTAAGCTGTGTCAAGCAATAGTAACTCAAGCACAACATTCTAAGCTGCGAAAAATAAAACTTTTATTTAAAACATTCAATTAAAAATTAGTTGTCTATCTTGAACAACACACAAGCAGAGAAAAGTGTTAAGTTATTACAACTTGTTCTTTTATTACAACATTAAAAGAAACTAAAACAGTAAGGTACGACAAGAACTCCTGGTCTCCCAGCTCGGGTTCAACTATCTCCTCGGAACCCAAGTCGGGTCCACAGTAAGAACTAAAAGCAAGCTTCTCGTCATCGCGATCACCTAAAAATGTTAGTCTCTAGTCAGGAGGGAGCAAGAACATATATATATATATATATATATATATATATATATATATATATATATATATATATATATATATATATATATATATATATATATATATATATATATATATATCCATTCCAATATTTTAATAAAATAACTAAAATGCAAGAAAAAGTTTTTTTAGAGCATAAGTTATCTTTCTAAATAATAATAAAGAATCAGTGAAGTAGTAAATCTCTGGAAATAATAATGATGCAATTTACATTTAACAATAGTGTTTTGAGTGTGTAGCATCCCGTGGCCGGCTGGGGATGGAGGTAATATGTGTTCTAGTGAACACAATCCAGCTTCAGCCCAAGTGAGGTGGGGCTTCAGCTATCCACAATGAGACAATAAGGGGGCTTTGACCACATGTGCTAACATTACTCCCCAATCCCAAGTCAATGAGTCAATCAAGTAATCAATTGGATCCGAACGGGATCCCGTGAGTCAAGTGTCGATACAATGTTTTTAATGATGCAATGTATTTAATTATCGACTAAAATACAAGTTTGAAATAATATGAAACTTGCCTTGGTTCCTGGTGCTGTAGGTGACGACAGGAAAACACTCAAGCTAAAACCCGAAATTGAACCCTACATTTAGTAAAACATGCTTTAGTTACCAGTCTAAGGTTTGCTATAACTCTAATTAATCAACTTATTAATAATACGATAATCAACTAGACTCGAAATTCTCTAAAAATTATTAATAGACAAAAGTTAAATTATAAAATATTTTAGAGAAACTTCAAATGAGAAAATAGGAAAAATACGTTTTTAGTAACAAATAAAACTTGTTATTTAAATGGAATTTATTATTAATTTAATTAATAATAAGTTCGTGCCAAAATTAGTACTTATTTCAGAATATGAAAATAATTGATGCAAAAATACTATTTTAATATTTTTTAACGTAATATACGTAATTAGCAACTACTGAATAAAACAATCTTTTAAATAATAACTATTTATTTTAATAACGTGTGAATTACTATTTTATTTAAAAATAAGTAATAAACAAGTTTTTATTTTAATAAATAGAACTAATATTTTAGTTAAGTTTACTTATATACAAAATACCATTTTTGGTAATGAAACTATTTTGAAACTAAATAATATTTTACTTATGTAAAACTAATTGTAACAAAATTAATAAATACTTTTAAGTCTAACACCGTGATTATTACGATAATCATTTTATTTAACCATTTCACGTAAAACATCTATTCTAAATAAATTATGTATATATAATCCTACAATTTATATAATGGCCTAAATATTTCTAGCAATATAATATAACAGTTATTTATTAACTAATTAATTACTATTATTAACAATTCACATAATCAAATTAGGAAACTAGCTATTCCGGAATTGATAGAACTTTATTCTGTCAATTCTGGTCGGACAGAAATTGAGGTTTCTCTACTGAAAATAAACACATAAGTCTGAGAAATCTACCAGGAGTCTGACGTAGGAGAACCGAAGGGTTACCTCGGCCTCGGGGTCCCACAAAAGCGACGGAACACGAAGCACGCACGCAGGGGCACGCGCGCAGAACGGTGCGGCGCAAGGGCCCACGCGGAGGACGCCGATGCGTGGGGAAAGGCCGTACGGGAGGCGCCGGCGGGCCGGGGAAGGCCGCGCGGGGCGCTGGCCGGGCGGACGCGAGACGTTCCAGCAGCTGCGGGGAGCCTCGCGGGAGGTGCTGGCTGCCACGGGGAGCCGCGCGGAGCGCTGGCGGGAAGAGGTGGAACGACGGAAACACCTCGAGAGAGGTGTTGAATCGGGCAGGGAGAGATGGGGAGCGTCGTGGTGTGGTCGGATGTGGAAGAGGTGGAACGTAGGTGGAGATAGGAAAGATTTTGTGAAGGTGGAGAAATGAGAAAGGGTCTGGAGTTTCTGTGGGGGGGGGGGGAAGAGTTTCTGAGGAATTGTACGTGAAGGAATACGTGGGGGGAGGGGTTCGGCGGGTGGAACGGAACCGGGGAGTAGGTTTGAACGGGTTGGATTGAGTTTATTGGGTTTCAGGTTAAAGGGTTTCGGTCAATGGGTTTAAGTTTTGGGCTAGATTTCTGGATCCGAACAAAAACACCATCCAATAATTCAAAATAAAATTTACTAAAATAAAATTTAATTATCCAACAATAATAATTCTAATAATAATAAAAATAAAATCAACTATAATATTAATAGTCTCATATAAATCTAAAATTACGCTAATAGCAGTAGACAATTCTTGCAAAAATCTAATTTAAATAATTATCCTTTTTTTTCAATCTTCCCTCCTTAGGAAATTTCGTCCTCGAAATTTAAGGGTAGAGATAGGGTTTAGCCATACCTCAAAACAGGTGGGGGTATTTCTCTCCCATGTCAGCCTCTTGTTCCCAGGTAGACTTGTCTGGAGAGTGGTGATGCCACGCTACTCTATCTAGTGGTAATACGATGTTCCTCAGCCTCTTTCCTCTGCGGTCTAATATCCATAATCTAATTACTCTTTTTCTAACAAAAAACCTATAGCCCACAATCCAGTCCAGGGCTTGGTAGACTCTCAATAATAAATTTATGAATAAATCTGGAATAAGATTACTAATTAAACATCAATATAATCCTGAAATTAAATCAATTAATTAGATAGTAACGATCAGGATTAAAATAATTTTAAAATAATCCAAAAATAATTTTATAAGTTTTTTTTAAAAAAATAATGACCTTGATTTCAATGAAATTATAAATTTAGGAAAGAGTTTTACAACATTCAAAATTCTCAAAAGCAGAAATTTCGAATCGAGGTAGTTACAAATGTGCCACCTTACAAAATTTTCATCCTCGAGAATTCAAATGATACGATAAGCATAGTTAAGAATAACCAAATACAAAAATTTTAAAAATGATTAAAATCAGTGAAACAAAGAATCGAAATTTAAATACGACTAGTAGAACCAGGATGATCTATAAGTGATCAAGTTTAAAATCTAGGCATGGTAAACTAATACAGAATGATTTGTCATGGTTAAATCCAAAAATGATCAAAATCAAAATTTAAGCATAGTAAAAATAGTACCAAAATATTATAATCATAATTAAATTCTAACTACTATCAAGAATAAAATTGTGACCCGAGTCCAATAAGAATTCGTTTAGGCATAAATAGCATGACCATGACTAAAATTCAAATCATTTAAACACGATTAATAAAATACGGTCAAAAATTATTTAGGCTTTGATACAGTCGCAACTAATAGGTTCATAAATGCTAAAATACGATCAATATAGAAATGGTACGACTAAGAATAATCAAAACAAAATTTTGAGATTTTGGTTTACTAGAAAAATCATATTCAAAAATGAACAAAATTAGATTCTAGAATTGGTCTGAAACATGATAAAAGAGAGGTATGATTGTGATTAAGATCAAAATCATATAATCAATTTAAGGGTCGTCCAGATGTGGTAGTGAATATAATCAAAGTGATATAATCATAAACAAAATCTAGTATATATATATATATATATATATATATATATATATATATATATAATCGAAAATCGAATAGTAATTATAAGAATAGAAGGAAAATCAAACCACTATTACAAGATTTAGAGAAATCAAACGACAGATTTAAGAAAATCAAACGACGGTTACAAAATAGAACATGCATGAGGAAAACATTTTTACAAACTAATAAATCATAATCTCTATAATCTATAATTTTTTTTATTACTAACTAACTTATCCAAGATTTTCTTCTACCACATTTCCTACCCTGACCTAATTGAAAATGCTAGTTCCCCAAGAATCTCTAAAAATTGATCTAGGTAACCTATCTATGTTTCCACCGTATATATATATAGCTATCAATTATATATATATATATATATATATATATATATATATATATATATATATATATATATATATATATATATATATATATATATATATCATAACATGGAACTATTAAAATATGTGCAATACACTATAGTCAAACCGTGAAAGAGATTGAGCCAAAAAGTGTTGAAAAGATGGTCATAATGAATTTCTAGGACAAATCCAGGAAAATTTTGTAGGAAGCATATGGTAGTATAAAAGATTTATGTAAATGATATTTACTGCTAAGATTTAAATAAGGCTAAGATCAATTCAAGATAATTTTCGATAAAGTTGTTAATAGTGATAAGAGATCAAATATGGTATATAACATGGATATAGTCTCAATAGTATCCGGAATCATACATATCCGAAGTCACTTTGCTTAGAGTTTATGACCTGCCAGTATACATCTGGCTACAGTGAACCTTTGGTTCCATGACTCAAATAATGATAGATCACCGAATCTTCTATCAACTTTATCTATTGTTGATGGAACAACTCCAAAGGTCAGATATTGAGTACATAGTCTTAATAATATCCAAAAACCTATGAATACCTGAAGCCATTTCACTTAGGGTCTATGCCTTGCTAGTGCGCTGTTGGCTGCAGTAAACTCATAGTTTCCATGATTCAGATAAATGACTGCAGTGCACAGCTGTCCCGCCATAATAGGTCAATGAATACTCTCTCAACTTTATCTATAGGAATTCCAAAGAGCTTTCAAAAATTCAAACGAGTTCTAAAGTTCTAATCATGATAGGAAAAGATGTAGATATCTGTTCTTCAGGAATCAAAGAAATTTATCAGGGTAAATGTGTGTTCTAGTAGCTCTTGAGAACTAAGGGGGTTGATTTCAAGAGAAGTATCTGTTCTCTGACATCTTCCTTTTCAAAGATTAAACTTATGGAATTGATCAAACTTGATTCTGACTAATTGAGTTAGGCACAAGACAAGATAGAAGCATCACAGCTTCAAGTTGAGTAGAAGAAACCAATGAGAATATTTCCGACAAAAAACTTAGAAAATACTGACCTTTACCGAAATTATTTTGGGAAAATAATTCCTTATGACTAATGAAAGTTTGAGAATTTGCTAGGTAAGTTGGGCTAAAAAGTTAGTCTTATTGGTTCAAAGAAAGTCAAGTTGAAATGGTTTAACAAAACCACCAAAGGAATAGCTTTGGAATATTAGTCATTGATGGTAGGTTGGCTAAAAGAGAAGTCAAAACTTCTAAAATAGTAATTGGCCTAGACCCTAAAGAAATATGCAGATAGGGAAAGCACAATCCTTCCGAGACCATAGAATTATAATCACAGCTTGGCATCTCCTTAGCCATTATCTGGAATGGTTAGGAAGCAACATAAGCAATATAATCCAGCTAAGTTACACACATAGAAAAATATTTTAAATAAAATCGATCCTATGTTGTGACGAGCCATGATGTTTCAATGTTTTAAGTGTTCTAGTTGTTTCTAGTCAATTTTTCTAAAGTTGTTTGTTCGACCTGTATGGGCCACCACTGAAAATATGTCACGATCCGATCCCAAGATACTGGGTCTAGTCGGATCATGCACAGCCTGCACCGTTGTGAGACGGTGGCAGTAAGTTGTATCAAGCAGTATAGTAACTCAAGCATAACATTTTAAGCTGCAGAAAATAAAACTTTTATTTAAAACATTCAATTAAAAACTAGATGTCTATCTGAAACAACACACAAGCAGAGAAAAGTGTTAAGTTATTACAACTTGTTCTTTTATTACAACATTAAAAGAAATTAAAACAATAAGGTGCAGCTAGAACTCCTGGGCTCCCAATTTGGGTTCAACTATCTCCTCGGAACCCAAGTCGGGTCCATAGTAAGAACTAAAAACAAGCTTCTCGTCATCGCAGTCAGCTAAAAATGTTGGTCTCCAGTTAGGAGGGGAACAAGAACACACACACACACACACACACACACACACACACACATATATATATATATATATATATATATATATATATATATATATATATATATATATATATACACACACACACACACATTCCAGCATTTTAATAAAATAACTAAAGATGTAAGAAAAAGTTTTTTTTAGAACACAATTTATCTTTCTAAATAATAATAAAGAATCAGTGAAGCAGTAAATATCTGGAAATAATAATGATGCAATCTACAACTAGCAATAGTATTTTGAGTGTGTAGCATCCCGTGGCCGGCTGGAAATGGAGGCAATATGTGTTCTAGTGAACACGGTCCGGCTTCAGCCCTGAGGTAGGGCTTCAGCTATCCACAATGAGGCAATAAGAGGGTTTTGACCACAGGTGCTAACACTACTCCCCAATCCTAAGTCAATGAGTCAATCAAGTAATCAATTGGATCCAAGCGGAATCCCGTGAGTCAAGTGTCGGTACAATGTTTCTAATGATGCAACGAATTTAATTATCAACTAAAATACAAGTTTGGAATAATATGAAACTTGCCTTGGTTCCTGATGCTGTAGGTGACGACAGAAAAACACGCAACCTAAAGTCCGGAATTGAACTCTACATTTAGTGAAATATGCTTTAGTTACCAGTTTAAGGTTTGCTATAACTCTAATTAATCAACTTATTAATAATACGATAATCAACTAGACTCGAAATTCTTTAAAAATTATTAATAGACAAAAGTTTAATTATAAAATAATTTATAAAAACTTTAAATGAAAAAATAGAAAAAAATACATTTTTAGTAACAAATAAAACTCGTTATTTAAATAAAATTTATTATTAATTTAAGTAATAATAAGTTCGTGCCAAAATTACTAGTTATTTGAGAATATGAAGAGAATTGATGCAAAAATACTATTTTAATATTTTTAACGTAATATACGTAATTAGCAACAACTGAGTAAAATAATCTTTTAAATAATAACTATTTATTTTAATAACGTGTGAATTACTATTTTATTTAAAAATAAGTAATAAACATGTTTTTATTTTAATAAATAGAACTAGGTTTACTTATATACAAAATACCCTTTTTGGCAATGAAACTATTTTTGAAACTAAATAATATTTTATTTACGTAAATTAACTATAACATAATTAATAAATACTTTTAAGTCTAACACCGTGATTATTACGATAAACATTTTATTTAACCATTTCACGTAAAATATTTATTCTAAATAAATTATGTATATATAATCCTATAATTTATATAATGGCCTAAATATTTCTAGCAATATAATATAACCATTATTTATTAACTAATTAATTACTCCTATTAACAATTCACATAATCAAATTAGGAAACTAGCTATTCCGGAATTGACAAAGCTCTATTTTGTCAATTCTGGTTGGACAAAAATTGAGGTTTCTCTACTGAAAATAAACACGAGTCTGAGAAATCTACCAAGAGTCTGGCGTAGGAGAACCGAAGGGTTGCCTCGGCCTCGGGGTCGTTCAAAAGCGATGGAACACGGAAGCACGTGCACAGGGGCATGCGAGCGGAATGGCGCGGCTCAAGGGTGCACATGGGGGATGCCGACGCATGGGGAAAGGCTGCGGGGGAGGCGCCGGCGAGCTAGAAAAGGCCGCGCGGGGCGCTGGCTGGGGGTGCACAAGGCGGAAGGCGGTCCAGCGGCCTCGGGGAGCTGCGCGGGAGGTGCTGGCGGCCACGGGGAACCACGCAAGGCGATGGCGGGCGCAGGAAATTGTGCGGGTGCACGCTGGTCGTGCGGGAGACGGCCGCACGGGTGGTCGACGGTCGGGTGCGACCAGACAGCGGTCGGGTGCGACCGGGCAGCGGTCGGGTGCTGTCGGGCACGATAGAAACACCTCGAGAGGGGTGTTGAATCGGGCAGGGAGAGATGGGAAGCGTCGCAGTGTGGTCGGATGTGGAAGAGGTGGAGCGTTGGTGGAGATGGGAAAGATTTTGTGAAGGTGGAGGAATGAGAAAGGCTCTGGAGTTTCTGTGGGGGAGGAAGAGTTTCTGAGGAATTGTACGTGAAGGAATATGTGGGAGGGGGGGTTCGGCGGGTGGAACGGATCTGGCAAGTGACCGTAGAGTGGGTTTGAACGGGTAGGGTTGAGTTTATTGGGTTTCGGGTTAAAGGGTTTCGGTCAATAGGTTTATGTTATGGGCTAGGTTTCTGGGTCCGAACAAGAACACCATCCAATAATTCAAAATTTTAATTTAATCATCTAAAATTATGCTGATAGCAATCGACAATTCTTGCGGAAATTCAATTTAAATAATTATCAAAAACAAATTTGGGGTTTTATACCAGCAATATGTGTGGTGCATGGAATGGACTGGAAGCTTTATTTTGTTATGATTGGAAGTGTGCATACTATGGCCATTGTTTTGCTCATCGTTTACAACTTGAATTAGTTGCAGCTGCCGGGAATCAAATGTCAGTTTTGTTGTATTTTTCAAAATTGACATTCATTGTCAATATGATTAATGCTTCTCCTAAGCGGCATACCGAGCTACGATCTGCGCAAGCTATTGAGATTGAATGTGACGTAGCTAATGGTGAATGTGAGATAGGTAGAGGGCTAATCAGATGGGTAGTTTGCATCGAGCTGGTACTACTCGTTGGAGCTCACATTTTGACTCCATTTGTAGTTTGATATTATATGTATGGTGCAACTGTCATTGTGCTGAAATCCTTGGTTAAAGAAGGATATACAAATACAATTTATGGGGAAGTTGGTGGTTCTATAATGGCAATGAAATCCTTCGAATTTTATATTCATATTACATCTTATGCTGAAGATTATGGGAATTACAAATATGCTTTGTCGAACATTGCAATATAAATCTTTGGATATTTTGAATGCAGTGAATTTAGTCTCATCCACAAAAGTATTACTTCTAACACTACGTAAAGAAGGTTTTGATCATCTCCTTGGACATGATAAATCAATTTGTATGAAGTTTGATGTCGATATACCTGATATGATAAGTCGGTACAAAGAAGCTATCGGACGTTCTTGCCAACAGAATGATAACATCACAGTTGAGCATCACTATCAAATTGACATACTAATGCTACGATTGATTATCAGTTGGACGAGTTACATTCTATATTCAATGAAGAGTCGATGGAACTGCCTATGCTTAGCTCTGTTTTGGATCATAGGGTCAACTTCAAAGCTTTCGACCCTGATCGTATTATTTTACTTGTCAAGAAGTTTATCCAGGTGATTTTAGTGGACAAACCATGCATCATTTGAAGTATCAGTTTGATCATTATCGACTTGATGTGGTTCACCATGAGAACTTTCAGAATATGTTAATAATTTCAGAATTGTGTCGTGGGTTAATTCAAACAAATAAGGCGGAGACTTATAATTTGATCGATAGGTTGATTCGTCTTGTTTTGACTCTTCCTGTTTCTACGGCAACTACAGAACGTGCTTTTTCAGCTATGAAACACATCAAAAGTACTCTTGATGGAAGATGGGTACTTGAACGATTCAATAGTTGTCTACATCGAAAGAGAAATAACATAAATGCTCGATACAGATTCGATAATAGATGCTTTTGCTCCTTGGAAGGATCGACGAGTCCAATTTCGCTAGTAAGTATCTTATATTGGTATTTATTATTCTATCACTCTCTTTATTTGTTTGTGATTGGAATTCAATTTGTGGTAGATTTTTTTTTCCTGGATATAAGAAGTTGGAGAAGAATTTTGGAAGGCAAAAGCAAAGAAAGTAGATCATTAAGCTCTATCTTTATTCATTATGTATGAAAATGATGTTTTGACTTTTGTAACTGTCTTAAGCAACATGTTTACTTATGAAATTCAGAAATTTGAATTATGATGACATTATAAGAAAATGTGTTAATTTTTTTTTAGTGTATTTTAATTTCAGCCCATGGTAAACTTAAATCTGGCTTCGTACTTGGTGCAGTTGGTAGAGGGAAGGGAGCCAACATGTATGTCGTTGGCATCACAATTATTGGTGTACTCCATAGCTCCTTCTTCAACTGCATCTTCGGGTTCACCACCACCACCATCACCTTCACCTTATCAACATTGATATTTATGTTTCTTTTTATTTTTGTACTGTACTATATGTTGTTTCTCTTTGGATGCTATTTCAGTTTATTATTGTGCTTCCATGTCAACATCTCGTGGAATATTATGTGCATACAGGTTCCCCCTACATTTTGTTTTACGGACTAGTACTTAGTGACTGCACTGGTAGAATTTTTCGTAGTTTTGATCATAAGAAACTAGAAATCCGTCAACAAAAATCCCGCGTTGCAATTGTCTTTGATTCGTCAGCATTACATCGCTATTTAGTCGCTAAAGCGATAAAAGAGTGTTTTTCTGAAACGTAGTCGCTATCCATTGTTATAATAGTTGCTTAAATAGTTCCATCTCTAGTGTGCCAGCAATCCATCACTGAATATCCGTCATTCTTCTATCGCTAAGGCTTCGCCTCAAGAACAGAATTTTCTTAACTCCGTGTAGAATTTTTTTTTCATCCCCTAGTCTGTCGCTATTTTGGGTTAGTGACGGAATTTTGCAAAATAACGACAAATTTTTCGTTGCTATTTTGTTGTTTTCTTAGTGATATTTTGTGCATCATACAAGATATGAATCTAGATGGCGTTGATACCATGTTGAAGTTTTTTTTGTTGCTCGATAAAACCTCTAAAATTGTGGTGAAGATTGATGATCAAATATTTATATTATTATAGTGTCTTGTTTTGGTGGTGGTCGTAAGAGGGCTGCATGTGTGAGGGTTCTAAGAAGGGTATGTATATGGGTGGGTTGGAGGGACGAGAGATTTTTAATCCTTCGACGAATAAATTGTCCAAAGTAATTTGATTTTTGAGGAATAAGACGTTCAAAAAACTTAAAAGTTTAGGATATCTAGTTAACTAAAAACAAGCTCTAAAGTTCATAATATCAATGTGTTAACTTTCATAAATTTGTATATTTAAATGTAAGAGTAGGATAATTCATAATATTTAGTTGCAAATTAGCCTATTCTAATAATTCACCCTAGAGTCCATGATATTTGTATCATCTCCTATAAGGAATTAGTCGATTGGAGAACTCCGCGTCAAGCTAAAGTTTCGGATAAAAAAGGTTATTTATAAGGGCACATCCAAAATTGATCAGGATACATTCTATTTCTGGCAGTCCTAGGTAGACTTTTCTTCCATGGAAAATATTTCCATCACAAGTTTTCCACCAATTGTAGTGTTTGATACCTTATATTTTCCATGGAATTATTTTCCAAAAAACTATTATTTTCCATTTTTTTTCTAAAATGGTGGAAAATGAAACTTGTCCAACCCCTAGAAAAATATTATTTTTCATGAAAAATAACTATTTTTCTTGGAAAATAATGACAATCAAACACCCAAATTAAATTTTTCATGATTTTTTTTAAATTCCATAAATTATTTTAAAATTGCATGATTTTTTTTTCCTAGGAAAATAATCTCATAGAATTAATTTCTTTTCTACCTATTTTCTACCTTGCAATCAAACACCCCCTTAAACTTATTAGAAAGATAGTTACATGGAAGCTCATAATATAACTTTGTCATATCTGGACCCATTGAAAACATGATTTGAACCAACCACTACAACAAAAAACCCTTTTAATGACGGCTAAAAAGCGTCATTAATGACGTACCATGACGCTTTTTTTTCCACAGCAACCGTCATGAAAACGGGTGTTATAAATATTTTTTAAAAGCGTCATAAAATAACCGTCATGAATATGATAAGTTTCTGCTACACTTATTTTCAGCGTAGTTTGAAAGCGTTATGAATAGATAATCTGTATAGACTCAATTCAGCACATTTATAACGCTCAATTCTGCATATTTTTATATTACTTTCCAAAAAATTATAGAACAATGCTCAATGTTGCTCAATTCAATTTCAAAACATTCATTTTGGACCATATTCACAAGAAAATATCTAAATGTTATAGAGTACCATTTAATCCAATTACAAATATATACATAATATATATCACCATCTTCATTACATTTTTTTCAAAATAGGACATCCAAATACATATATTTACAACTACTACTAGTAAGTAGACCCTCAAAACTATTAGTACATTGGCTTCAACTTTGAGCACATCAAAACTGTCGGCATCACGTAGCAAAACCCTGAAAAAGATTAAAAAAAACTTAGTTTGAATTAGAGGATAACTAAGCTAGTTTGATCAAAATACAACACGGTTGGCTCAGAGTGCATAGTAAAACTGCAGGAGCAAAGCTGCCATGTAAAATCAAGTTAACCGCACCTGCAAATTGTAGACACAGTCCAGAAAATGACCAAAGTAAGGTAAAAAAAATAGTAGGATCAAAATACATAAGGTTGGCTCATAGTGCATAGTAGAACTACAGAAAATGCCATGTAAAAACAAGTTACCTGCACCTGCAAATTGGAAAAACCGTCGAGAAAATGACCAAAGTATGGTAAAAAATAGCAGGATCAAAATACATAAGGTTGGCTCAGAGTGCATAGTAGAACTGCAGGAACAAAACTGCCATGTAAAAACAAGTTAACCACAACTGCAAATTGTAAAAACAGTCAAAAAAATGACCAAAGAAAGGTAAAAAAAATAGCAGTATCAAAATACATAAGGTTGGCTCATAGTGCATAGTAGAACTGCAAGGACAGATTTTTTCAAAACCATAATTCATTGCAATGGAAGTCACAAAACCATCTCCAAATTGTATCTCATCATTGCCAATATATAAATTTTTTGGTAGGAACACAATAAAGTTGTAGGTATATAGACAATAGAATAGAAAAAAATTCTTTGCAGTGAAATATGGGTTGTGAATTTGGTTTTCCAATTGAAACATGCCCTGTTCCTTATATTTCAGCTAAGGTAAATATCTGGAAAGTATGGGTTTGGAAAAAACTCTACTGTCCTATCCACTCCCTGTCTCCATGTAGCAGCAACAATATTATCACTTCATAATAAAAGCAAAGAATTCAAGTTAGTCACATTTTTGTATCATAATTCAAATGTAGCAGCGGGACTAGCAGCAGGAAAAACTGGAAGGAAAAACACCACATTGATGAGGCCATGAATCTGTTGGACACTCTATCATGTCAGAAGGAAAAACTGGAAGCTACGACCTTCAATATTTTAATTGAAGGAATGTTTCAAGTTGGTAAGGTTAATGCAGCAAAGGATCTCTTTAACTCTATTCTTGCAAATGACAGTGTCACCAGATGTTGCAACATACACTATAATGATGAACGACCTTATTAAAGAAGGGTTGTTGGATGAGTTTGATGAGGTGTTTTTGTCAGTGAAGAATGATGGTTACTCTTCAGATTCTGTTATGTTTAATGCTATTGTTAAGGTCTTGTTGGAGAATGGTGAAGTAAACAGAGCTATGGGGTTTCTTTCAGAAATGGATAAAGTAAATTTATCCTTGAGGCATCTACTGCGGCATCCATAGTGGACCTAATCTCAAAGGACGGACATTGTCATCATTATATGAAAGTGCTTCCTAATTTTTCTCAACATTGCGCGAAGAGTATTGAGATTAATATCGACTCGTCGATATCAGCATTGATACAAAAAATTTCTGAATAAACACCAAAATGGGGTTTATATAAAATTTTTCACTTGTAAACTTATTACCTCCGGCGATCGGCCACGTAGTCCGCAGCCTCCTCCAGCATCCTCGGCGCCGCCAGCTTCCTGCACCCCGGCACCAGCCGCCTCCACGAGGCAGTCGAAGAGGCCGGACGGCGGGTCTTTCTTGTACGCGTCGGCCACGGACCCGAAGACCGATCGGAGGAGGAGAGCCGCGTGGAGTTCTAGGGAAGTTCCAAAGCACGTGTTTTTCCCATCATTCAACTGATCATAAATAAGTGCAACAGAGCCCAAGCATGTGTTTTTCCTACATATTCAAGGCATGCACATTCTTTAAGATTTGTAAATATGTATAGTAGAAGACCATTCCACACTATTACCACAAGTACAAGAGATTTAGAGTCCAGTAACAAAGTGGTCAGTCACCTGTGCTTGAACATGAATTCAGTCCTCTTACTAAATAGCGAGTACCAGGATGCAATCTACTACGTCGTGCTAGAAGAGCAACAAATGCTCCTTGGCCTGAGCAAGATCAGCATCATGATTTAGTCGAAGGTAATGAGCAAGATCAGCATCAAGGTTTTCTCTGTATTCCAAAATAATATCAGAAATACCAACATTTTGAGCAAGATCAGCATCATGATTTAGTCGAAGCAAGAATACAAATGGCAGCAGAACACAAGCATCCAAAATAGCAAAATAAACCCTAATCGAACGAGAGAGGAAGCTCGCCTGAGGTGCAATATGGCCAGGCGGTGGTGCGAGCGGGCGTAGCCCGGGTCGAGGCGCAGCGCCTCGCGACACTCCTTCACCGCGTCGCGGAGACGGCCGAGGCCGGCCAGCGCCGCGGCGCGGTTGTTCCTGCACGCGGCATTGCCGGGGCAGATCTCGACGGCGCGGTCGTAGCAGCGCAGGGCATCCTCGAGCCGCCCCTTCTTGTAGTGCTCGTTCCCAAGTTTCGTGACCTCCTGGGGTCGCTGACACCGGTCCTCCTCCCCGACGACGAGCCGCCGCTCCCGGCGGGGGGCGGTCCGGACCGTGTTACGCTGCCGTGGCCGTAGTTGCCCGTGCCGGAGCCGAGAACGTCGCTGCATACAAGGGCGCGGAAGGAGACCATTCCCGGCTTGACGAGGCGGCCCGAGGGGCAAATGTTTCCGGATCTAGGGTTAGGGTTTTAGAGTTTAAGGAAAGAAAGGAGAAGAAGAGGAGGAGAGGAGAGTGTTAACTTGCTGAACTAGAGTTAGGGTTTTGGAGTTGGGGGAGAGGAGGGAGAAGAAAGGAGGAGAAGGAGAAGATCAGAATATTTTGGGGGAGAGGCGGACTATAGCAAAGATTTTGCCAAAAATTGAAGTTCAAAAATATTACAAGTTTGCCACCGCTCTAAACTTTTAATAACGCTTTGTTTTATAAACGTTATAAAAAGCCCAGAATTAGCCCAAACCGTCATAGAAAAAATGTATTTTTCAACTTAATAACGCTTATGTATCAGCCGTCATTAAAACTCCTTGTCGAGCGTCATTAAAAGGATTTTTTGTTGTAGTGAACTTTGGCTCAAGCTCAACATCAAACTAGAATACAACACGAACATGACTGAACCCATACCAGGCACAGCTTATCTAGACTCATGGGCGGTTCCAGCCATCAGCTGGGGTGGACTGGAGCACACCCCCAATTTTTTTTTAATCTTTTTTTCTTAAAGTCTTTAAAATTTTAAATTTTTTTGTATGAATTAGTCCACCATAATCTATTGTAGTCTACTCCAATTTTAATTTATGGATCCACTGTCTAGACTTGAACCCTAACCCAACGAAAACTTGAAAGAAATTTGACCAACTCGACTAGAGCTAAATCCAACTCAGTAAGATCATTATAACGTGATTTTGTAAAGTATGGATAATTTAGTAAAAAATAAGCTAAAACATATCATATTTCCGATAATTTGTTATGTTACTTACCAAACATGTGAATTCTATATTTCCAAAAATATTATATATCATACTAAACACAATAAAACTAAACCCTATCAATTCACAATACTTTACCTAAGGGCAACGATAGCGTCTCATTCAGTGATGGCAGACTCCCTTCTGTAACGAAGCCACACAAAGAATGACCATATCGTCCTTCCTCTTCAATGATTTTTAGTATTACCGATCGGAGACGGACATCTTCTCCTTTGATTTTCATAAATATTATTTGTTTGGTATGCGAAAATAGAATTATTATAATCCATGTACCAAAGTGCTCTTTCTTTCGGCCTCGCCTGGTTCGTAGAAAGGAAAGGAAAGGGAATAAATTCTTTGGTGTTTTTTTTTCCTTTAAAAAATTATAATTTTTATCGCGCTGTTTGGAAATGCCCAAAAGAAAATAGAAAAAAAAAAGTGAATGCTTAAATGTGAGAGTGAATAATTGTTACTTGGATTGGACCTAACCATTACGCCGCCTCCTTTTCATTTAGAATCACTTTTCGGAATCATTTTCCTTTCTTCCTCAAGTCCTTTGACAGCAAAGCATAGGAAAACAATTGATTTACTTCCCAACTCACCCAAACATAGAAAAACAACGACTTTGTTTCCCAACTCCATGATTCTGCGAATCAAACGAGGTCTTAAAGTGTATTCGAGGTGCAGATTAAAGTGGTTCAAAAAGAAAACTTTTTCTTCTTTTCAACCCGTGGCTCTCAATTTTTTTTCCCTTTGTCTATTAGCCATAAATATATTTAGTTTTGTTATTTTTTATAATATCACAAGTACTGTTACGGAACTTAAAAGTTAACAAAAATTTTCAAAGGAAGCATAGAAAGTTTATACAACTATATCCAAAGCATCAAGTTTCAAAAAAAAAAGAAAAAAAAAAGAAAAGATTGAGCATGAAATGCCCTTTCAAAGTGCGTTCTGCCAAAAAATACTCGAACGCTTAACTCTGTTAACTCGGTTACCGACCTAAACAAAATAAAATAAGGAGAACATCCTTAAGAAGGGTGTTTCCCTCTGACATGGCATCACCGCGCGCGCACTGCCACGTTGCCCCTTCCGTTGTCTACCGATGCTATGTTGTGCTACTTTTTCGCCGCCAGAGGGACCGAACGTGCAACTTTTGAGGCTGCAAGTGCCGCCTGTAGAGTATTTTTGTGTGCGGAGTGTGTCGATGGAGCAGCCTTAGACTGCATTGGGGATTAGAGGAGGGTATGGGTTGGAGTGTCATGTGTGTGAAGGTGGAGGGAAAGAAGGCTGAAGGAGAATAAAAGGAAGAGGAGAAGGGAACAAAAACCCACAATTACCTAAATTCCAACAACATATACGAAGGAAATAATAAAAAAGAAAAACGTCCTTAGAAGGACATTTTTCTCAAGAAAAACGTCCTTTCCAAGAAAAACGCCATTCCCAACGATATATTTTTATTATTTCCTTTTCCATCCAATTTTTAATGGTAGTAGAGAATTAACGGCGTCACATTAACTCATTTAAAAAAAATTTAAAATTAATAGAACGTTCTTTCGAAGGGCGTTCTTATGCTTTAATAATTTTGAAAAAGTTGATGTTTTAGGTATAATTTTAGATAGTTTTGATGTTTTGAATAAAAATTTCCGAAAAGTTAAATATTTTATTTTATGTTAGTACAATATAATTCTACGAAAATACTACGTTCACATACACGAGCTTCGGAGACGGATGGGATTTGCACAGGTACTCGCATCATTGCGTGCGTACGAGGATCCAAAGGCATAGGGAAAGACGACAGTGACATGCGTACGTCGCCAATGAGCATGCGGCCGAACAGGATAGACCGATAGATATGAGGCATCATGTGGCCTACGACGAAATGTTGGGCGACAAGTATTTTTGTCCTTTTCTGTTTCGTGACTCGATTCCACGATTTTCACCTGCAAACATCATCAATTTGTTTTGCACAAACAAATTGTGGAGGACGACTTTTGTCTTTCTTCTCATTATAAATTTAGGGACGGTGTGATTGCATGAAAGTGGAAGAAACGTCTATGGAAGTAAAGTAATTTTTTGTCTGGTAAAAACTAAAATGAGTATGCGAATTGGATTGCTCTATCCTGATCTAGTTCTGGTTGTCTATTAATTTTTATTGTAATTCGATTCTTGAGGATATCCGTGACTACGACATCTTACGGATTCATGTTGAGCCTGAGGGTTATTCCAATCAAAAGCGTTGTCCAAATCCGAAGTCTTGTTTGACTTACCCCAGGACCGATGCTACCTTTGAGTTTCATGGTAGTTTTGTATCTGGTGAAAGCCACTTTCAATATTTGGATAAGTAATGTTTTATAATTTAAAAATGGTCATGTATATGAAAGTGGATAAAATAAAAAAAATATATTATAAGAGTAACAAAAATTAAATAATTAACTAATAGCCTTCAAGTGGCGAAAAAATTATTTATCTATATTAATGTACAAAAAAAAAAAGAAATATTTATAACTTTAATCAGAAAATAAATTTAATTATAAGTTTAATAAAAAACAAATTAATTATTTTTGTATATCCACGTACATAAAAAAATAATATCAGATATATTAAAAACCAAAAGTTTCAGCCTACATCCGCTAAAGCGGATGTGAAAGTGAAAACATTCAATGGGATTGAAGAGTCGACGGGAACTGCAAACAACAATCCATAACCCACTTCCTGTGGATAGGGATGGCAACGGGGCAGGTTGGGGCCGGGGACCATATCCCCCGTCCCCATCCCCGAGTAGTATTTAAATCCCCATCCCCATCCCCGTTCCCCGTCGGGTTTAATTTTTTACCCCCGTCCCCATCCCCGCTAAACAATGTATTCCCCGTCCCCATCCCCATCCCCGTCCCCATCGTCGACCTAGTCCCATTAACACTTTCGGGGCCAAATTTTCTCGTCTTCGTCTCTCGTCCGTTAATAATTTTTTATGTACATTATAAGCTGAAAAAATTATTTTCGTGCCAAAAAAAGTACAAGCTATGTTAATAAAACATGGTTTTCATAAAATATATACTAGATAGATCATGAATCATACCATTTCCAATGGGTTGCACATATGAATATGGGTATAAGTAATCGGGGTCGGGGATTTACCAGGGCGGGGACTACTATACCCATACCCGTCCCCGAATCCGACCGGGAAATTATTTTAATCCCCATCCCCGTCCCCATCTCCATTTTTAAATCCCCAAACCCGTCCCCATCGGGTAAAAAAATTGGGTCCCCGTCGGGTTCGGGGGGACATTGCCATCCCTACCTGTGGAGTTTTTCAAGGCTGTTCCAAATAGCCAAACTCCCCTACAATTTTTTCGTTCCAAAATCACTCCACTTTCCTCCCTCCTCACACCAACGAAACGTACGGTCCCTTAGGATTAAATTTATGTTTAGATTTTTATATTATCTAGAATAGGATTTGGATCTCGTCCTAACAATTGATTTGACTAATAATCCAAAACGAAGATATTAAAATAATTTGTGAATATTATACGTGACCCTAAAACTCAACTAATATATGTCGGAGTTATGTGAGTTGGATTATTTAGTTTTGTCATCACCAATTAAGAATTAGACTTGTGACATTGTTGTTTGCTTCTTTCCTCATATCAGCATCCACACATTCCTTCTAGTGACAATTTCGAACATTGTGTATTCTCAGATGTCTCTCGTCCCCGTCGTATTCTTTAATGCTTGCAACTCAAGGGTCCTGAAAAATTATATGGATAATAGAAAAAAATAACAATGTCACAAGTCTCATTCTCGATTAGTCATAAAAAAATATTAAATAACCAAGTTATACAATACTCATCATACGAAACGAAATAATGTAAGTCACACAACAATCACATATTTATTTAGTTTTAGGGTATCATATAATATTCAAAATTTATATATATAGGTCTTGGTTTTGGGCAATTTGTTCAAATCAACCATTAGAATTAGACCCAAATTATTTTTTAAATAATATAAAAATTTAAATGTAAAATTTTAATATTATATAATATCCTAAAACTAAATAACGCTCATGGATATACTTAAAAATTCTACAACTCTGTCCCATATTATACTAATAATTAACTTTATAAAAGTATTCTAATTTTCTCGGAGTTTGTACAATAAAATCTTTGATATTTGAAGATTATAATCTATGTTGTATTAACTCAAACTTGGATATATAATGTTGGAAACTATGCCTTCTACTTCGGTATCCATGCAGTGGAAAAGTAAAAATATGTTATCATCTGTTTCATTAACATGGGATGAATGAAATGGGATGAATGAAAGATATGGATAAGATCAAAGGGAATGATTGTGGGACAAAATGGCAGTACTGTTGTCAGTGGATGAGCTATAGATGACTAGATTATGATGAACTTATCCACAACATTTTGTCAGTGTAGAGGAAGCATATGTCGTTTGGCTTCTTATGGTTTCCTGGTTACGTAGAAAGACTGCCTAACTTTATTTTATGTTAGGTGTGGGAATAAATTCAGGACGGGATCATTAGGGTACAATTATAGGAGAAGCAATTATGATATATTTTTAGAATATCGGTTATGAACGATTATGAGTGGTCCGATTTTGGATTGTTTTAAGTAAAAACTTTTAAATCAGTCCAATTTATACTTGGTAATTCACTAACGAATGGTTTTGAAAGTTTTTTTTACACGAATAAATTAAATAGGGAGGGGTATCAGTAGTTATAATTATATATATTTTTATGAGGATATAAATGGAATAAAAAAATAGAGCCGCTCAAAACCTACCGATTTATGGTGTTTATAAAACCACCCAAAAATACATTACACCGGTTTTGGAGGATTTTTGAGACGACCAAAACCGGTGCCTCAAAAAAATTAACAAGCAGAAATTTTCATAAACGGTCGGTTCAAAAACACCCCAAAACCGGTGAAAACACCATTACCAAGCAGACCCTTAAAGATGACCTACCCAAAAAAACATGTCACAATAGAGAATAAATAAATATTCAACATTAATAGTTGGTACAGTTGAAATGAGTGGAATTTCTCAGATGATTTTATTGATGGGCTCCTGCCACTACTTATAGAGAGTATACCTCCTTTTCACAATACAACTTTCGATGTGGGACTAAAGTCCATTATTAGTTCTCAACACTCCCCCTCAAGATGGGCGATAGATATTAATCATCCCCATCTTGTTACATAGCTTTGACAGACTCAATGAATTAAGACCCTTAGTCAGACAGTATGTAACTTGTTCTTCTGAGCGAACATGGTCAATCTTCAGTATCCCTTGTTCCAGCTTCTCCTTGATGAAGAATCGATCGATCTCGATGTGCTTCGTTCTATCATGCTGAACTGGATTGTTAGCTATACTTATTGCAGCTTGACTATCGCTCAGAAGACGTAATGGTGCTCCCTTGTCCAGCTTCAACTCTGTCAGCAGTGCTCTTACCCATAGCAACTTTGACACTCCCAGAGCTATTGCCCTGTATTTTGCTTCAGCTGTCGACCGTGCTACCACTGGCTGTTTCTTGCTTCTCCATGAGACTAGGTTTCCTCCTACAAAAATACAGTACCCCGTGGTAGACCTTCTGTCGTCTATGCAGCTTGTCCAGTCTGCATCGCAGTATCCTTCAACTTCTATGTGTCCATTCTTCTTGAACCATAGTCCTTTTTTCGGCGTCCCTTTCAGATATCTCAAGATCTGAAACACTGCTTCCATATGACCCGTTCTTGGATCATGCATGTAGCGGCTCACTACACTCACCGCAAATGAGATATCCGGGCGAGTGTGCCTCAGATAAATCAATCTTCCTATAAGTCTTTGATACCTTTCACGATCAACAGGCTCTCCTGCTTCTACTCCCAGATTGCACTTCTGGTCAATTGGAGTTACTGCTGCTTTGCATCCCAGCATCCATGTCTCCTTTAGCAGATCTAGTGCGTATTTTTTCTGTGAGAGAATAATTTCCTGTTTGCCGTCACACACCTCGATACCCAGAAAATACCTCATCACTCCTAAATCCTTCACCTCAAACTCCTTCCCGAGTTTTGACTTCAGCTTAGTAATCTCGACTTCATCATCACCAGTGATTATTATATCATCCACATATACAACAAGTATAGTAATGTGTCCTCTTGTATACTGGAGAAAGACCGTATGATCTGTATTTGTTTGATGGTACCCCATGCCTGTAACAGCCTTTCTGAATCTGTCAAATCAGGCTCGAAGAGATTGCTTGAGTCCGTATAGTGACTTCTTTAGTTTACACACTTTACCATGCGAGGTCCCTCCGTCTGATTCTGTCGCATAGTACCCTGGCGGGGGTTCCATGTATACTTCTTCTTGCAGGTCCCCATGGAGAAAGGTATTTTTCACATCTAACTGGTATAGCTTCCATCCATAGTTTGCTGCAATTGAGACAAGAGTTCTTACCGTGCTCATTTTCGCTACTGGGACAAACGTCTTATCATAGTCAATGCCATATGATTGTGTGTATCCTTTTCCAACCAACCTCACCTTGTACCGTTCTACTTTTTCTTCTCGCGTCTCCTTTACTGTGTACACCCATTTGCATCCCACAGCTTTCTTCCTTTTGGGTAATGGAACCAGCTCTCATGTCTTATTCACTACCAAAATAAGCCATATCAGCGACGAAATTAGCGACGCCAACTTAAAACGTCGCTAATATTTCTGGAATTAGCGACGCCAAAAGTAAGCGTCATAATACGTCGCTGATAGCGACAAACATCGATATATTGCGACTACCTTTAGTGTAATAAAAACCAACGTCGTTGATTTGTCGAAAAACGTCGCCAGTTTTATTAGTTCAGCGACGGTTAGCGTCGCAAAGCTTATGGCGTCGCCGAATATTAAAGGAAAATCGACGCTTTGTGACGTATTTACAGACGTCGCTAACTTGCTGCTAAATAGGGTTCCTCGGTTCGACTTTTCATTTCTCCCTCTCATCAAATTTTTTGTTCCCGCCCCTCTTCCCTCGACCTCGACGACAGCCCGACCCCCTTCCCTCCGGCGCCGCTCATCCTCCTCCTCCACCGCGAGCCCCTTCTCCTCCCTCCGGCGAGCCCCTTCTCCTCCTCCTCCTCCACCGCGAGCCCCTTCTCCTCCTCCACCGCGAGATCCTCCTCCTCCACCACCGAACTTGTCCTCCTCCTCCTCCTCCACCCCCGCGAGGAGACTGAAGGTAAACCCTAACCATAATTGAGGTGTTTTTCGTGTCTAAAATGGACACGGAGACACATTACGACCATATGTTCACTGATACAGCGTGTTCGTGAGGTTTTGGACACTTTATGTCCATTTGTTGGACACGTGGACACCCCCAAGAATGCATATATATGTATTTCACCTCTGTACACTTAATCCCCTACGTACACTTGTGTATTTTCATATTAATTTGGATTTGCATATTGGGTTTGGGTTTCGATATAGTGTTTGATACATTGTTTCACCTTGCAACATTCCTACACTTAGAGACGTTTAGTACACAACTAATTATTTTATCTTAGTTCGCAAGTGTACTTTTGGGTAATCTAGGTATATTAGTTTACCAATATCCCCAATGGCCGAAGATTTTAAGTATATGAACCAATTAGTCAACATCTATTTGTTGAAGTATGGTACTCCATTCTTCGTAAGTTCTAGCTATATATGTTTCAAGATCCAATACTCAAAAGTCCCAAGAAAA
Source organism: Iris pallida (assembly GCA_029216955.1). Lineage (NCBI taxonomy): Eukaryota > Viridiplantae > Streptophyta > Magnoliopsida > Asparagales > Iridaceae > Iris > Iris pallida. The sequence goes on along the minus strand of JANAVB010031216.1, from coordinate 10,961,285 downwards.
AGAAGAAGAAAAGAATAAAATGACATCGCTCAACACCCTATGACAACTCCATGAATAAAGTAGACGATCCTCCATACAAGTATTCCTTCATCTATTGTCTTAAAGTGTGAGTTCTACAGTATGGTTCTCTTTGTAGAATTGTGTCTTATTTTAGACAACAAGGATTTTCTATTTTTACAGGTAACATGGCAACATGTGTAAGGGAACATATAGGTGTGTGTTTGTGTTTGAAAGGGAGTGTCACAAGAGTAAGGAGTGAGCATGTGTTAGTATTTTGAGCTGTGAGAGTGTTTGTTCTATTGAGGTTAGTACCAATTGAAAAGTTAGGTTAAAAGAACCTAGGAACTATGGTGTGGTTGTATACATCATGTATATGTATGTGTGTGTCTAGTGGGAAAAAGGGGGAGGGTTAACTAGTACCGGGTATTTGGAGAGGAGGGAGAGTTTAGACTAGTATATATAGACTAATATCCTAAAACTTGACTTATACAACTTAGAAATGGCTAGTTTTACCAAGTTGGACTAGTTTAGCTTAGAGTTGACTCGGTTGGACTATACATAATATATAGACTAATATCCTAAAATTTGACTTATACAACTCAGCCAATATGAAATATTGTAGACACGGGTGATATACCGCCGCGATAATCTCTGACCACCGCATGCACAAACACGCGAAACAAAAGTTAGCAATGCGAAAAGAAGATGACCGATAATCTTTGACCATTTAACGTAAAATGTCATGTGTACATATACTGCGGAAAGTGTAGACCGCATGAACTGACAAACGAGAATTTGGGGATCAAAGTTGTAACAAGTAAAGTTGTGTTTTGGATATGTTCTATTCTTGTTAAGCTCTTTGTGCACAAAGCAAGATATAACGAATACAGAACATCTCTCGAGTTTACGACTCTTGTATGCTCTATACTTGATTTACGAACTCGTTATTTGTTCTGTATTCTCTATTTATAGTTTGCTTTGTGAACAAAGAGCTTGCAAGAGTTTTTTTTCCAAAGCACAACTTGACTTGTTCCAGCTTTGAGACCCTCATTTTCGTGCGTCATCAGTTCATGTCGGTCTTCACTTTTCCCAGTAACTTCCTCCAATTAACTCTATCCCTCGATTGAGCTACTATTTCAAAGCTTTGACACTTGTATATCATTCACTACCTTGATGTATCTATCTTACAGAATTATGGAGCTGAATTACTATCTGCGGAATCGTGTGGATGTACAACCGTCATCCTGATGACATGTGCGGTGTGCAGGATGAATTCATAGAGGGTGTACACCAGTTTCTACAGTTTGCCAAGGCGTTCCCTCAGTACATGGACGGTACCAAAATTAAGTGTCCGTGTGTGAGATGTCGTAACTTAAAATATCATCCAGAAGTGGATGTCACGTATCATTTATACTCGAAGGGTTTCACGCCGAATTACTATCAGTGGAGCGAGCACGGAGAACTTATGTCTTTAGCATCGGAGTACGAGCCTTATGTGGATGTCCACAATAACGCTCCTTACGACGATGGGTTGGTGAACATGGTTTTCGACGCGGCCTGGCCTAGTTTCGATCCGGATGATCATGATGCACCTGAGGAGGCACCGAACCCCGATGCTGCACAGTTCATGGAGTTGCTGGAGAATGCAAGGACTCTATTATATCCTGGTTGTGAGGATCATTCACCGTTGGAGGTGGTTACAAGATTGTTGAGCATCAAATCCGATTTTAACATGTCACAAGATTGCTACAACCGTCTTATGGAGTTGCTTATAGAAATATTGCCTGAGGGTGCGAAGTTGCCTAAAGACTTCTACCGGTCTAAGATGATGGTTAGATCGCTCTGGATGGAATACGAAAAAATTGATGCCTGTCGCAACGGGTGCATGTTGTACTACAAAGACGACAAGGATGAAGATGCCTGCAGATTTTGTGGTGTCGATCGCTACAAGGCATGTGGTAGAGGAAAGTCTGTCGGTGCCAGGAAGACTACCTCTTCGATGCACTACTTGCCGTTGACGCCGCGGTTGCAGCAGTTTTTTATGGTGAAGGAAACTGCAGAAAACATGAGTTGGCATAAGCGGGAACATACCGAAGGAGTGTTGGATCACCCATCTGATGGAGAAGCATGGAAGCACTTTGATCGAGAGTATCCAGATTTTGCTTCTGATCTGCGTAATGTCAGATTGGGTCTCTGCTCCGACGATTTTACCCCATTCGGACTTTCGAAATTTCAGTATTCGTGTTGTCCTGTGATCGTCACCCCGTACAATCTACCGTCTTGGATGTGCATGAAGACTCCGTATATGTTTCTCACCGTTATTATCCCAGGTCTGAACAACCCGAAAAGGAACATCGATGTGTATTTACAGCCGTTGATTGATGAGTTGAATCAGCTGTGGGAAGTAGGTTCCAACACGTACGATGTATCTAGAAAACAAAATTTCCAGATGCGGGCAGCACTTATGTGGACCATCAACGAATTTTCGGCCTATGGAATGTTATCTGGATGGAGCACGCATGGTCGTCTTTCATGTCCGTATTGCATGGACAGCACTAATGTTTTCCATAAATAAATTCACTTTATTTATTTTGTATCTGAGAAAATTACAACTGTAGGAATCCAATCTAGAAGACGATCGCTTTATCCTTTGGACTATGCGAAGAAGAATAGCTCTCAAAATTTTGACAGTAGATATCAATGTATCTGTACAATGAATGAAAAAAAGAACTCTATTTATAGAGTCAAAACAGTAACTGAAAAGATAACTACCTCACCACTGGTGTATTTGAAAAGTCACGCAGACTCTAAATACACGCAGGGTTAGTGAGTAGTTACTGGACGTGGTCCGTAACTGTTGGACACATGGCATTAGTGCATGGGTCATGTGCAAGTTACTGGGCATGCGAGAGAGAGATCGGTGGCATGGCTGCCACGTACTCCAGTTGAAATAAAATCCACGCTGTCTTGCTGAAGGCAAAAATCTACGCAGTTTCGTTGACGCAGACTCGTTGAAGGCAAAATCCACGCAAGATTTGAAGAAGAATACTTCAGAATTCACGCAGGCTTTGAGAAGAATAACTCAAAAATCCACGCAAACTTGAGGAAGGAGAAGGTTCAGAATCCACGCAAACCGCCAGCTGTCTTGATTTGGCACGCCTCGCCTGACACAAAATCTCTGACATTGATTATATTTGTCAGTCGCATTAAATGAAGATAAGACCCAAAGTCACGCCAACTTGGTGAAGAATGAGTCTTGCTAAGGAAGATTTCGAAAATCACGCAAAAGACGACGATGATCTCTCGAGTTCTGTGCATACGTGGCATACGAGGAGACGTTTCTCGACTGCTGTGTTGTCAGTCATTATGATTCTGACGTATGGCTGAGCTGTCTCTGCGTGACTTCTAAAGGAGATGGCCAGGCAGAACTTAGCGTATCTTTTGTGCTGCTTCTTGGATCACTCTGTGTGACTTGTTCTGATCAACTCAGCGTGACTTTCATTTTTGAGGCCTACAAAACCCCTTCAAAGTTTTCGAAAAATGATAAAATATTTTGAAATACTTTGAAATAGAGATGATGAAATGAGTTAAAGTCACGCTGAGATGACTCCAAAAATTTTTCGGAAGTCGAAAAGACTTCGAAGTTCTTCGAAAACACCCAAATGAACTTATTAAATGTCATAATGACTCTTCGTTCTCCGAGACTGATTACGTCCAATTTATGGTGGAATATGAACTGTCGACGAGATCTGTTATATAAACAGGAAGAGATTCTCAGTTTTGACATTCATCTCTCGAAAATATGACCCCAAAGGAAGCAGCCGAAGAGGAAGCACGCAAGTTGGGCTTTTGTTCCCATGGTGACCCCACTTTTGGGGGCAAAGAACCCGAACCTGTCGTCATTGAGCTCAAGGACGACTCCACGCAGTTAGCCAAGAATCTCTTGAGCTACTTTGGATTGGATGGCTCGTCTTCTTCTAATGGGCGGAGCCTTATGGAGAAGCGTGAAATGCTCAAGACTCTGTTGCATCGCCTGGGAGTTAAGAGTGTAGAGGAGTTAGGCATCAAACTTAGCCGCTCTGGAAGATAGAGCGTAACTTTCTACGCTTTTGTTGCACTTTTTCGTTTTGTCTTTTTGTAAGGCCATCAGTGCCTGTTTAAAGAATGAAGTACAACTTTTGTGTTTGATCTGCGTGCCTTTTAATGAAGAATATTAATTAGCACACTTTGACTGTTTCCAATGTTGCACGGTCTCCCGAAGTACACGTGACACTCATTCCACAATTTACGAGCGCTATTTATGCGGATCTTTTCCAAGAATAGACCTGCACTTGACCCTTTAAATAGATGGATGAACTCCACGCAAACTCATCTTCCCATTCTTTTTCCTCTCTTCTGAGAATGAATTTTCTATGAGAAGGAAATAGGAAAGCCATGTTGTCTGATGTCAAATCTCTGTGCACGCTACCAGACATGGATCTGTCAATCCTTAGCAGCAAACTCAGTGGTAAGTTCAATATACACGCATCGAATTTTTTTTTTTGTTTGCTAAGGACAAATTCATCTTCCTGAAATGAACAAAATGCATCTGTCTTTGCTTGGCCAGTTTCTGTTGACTGATTTTTCTTTACTGTTTCTTGCAGAATTTTGGCTGAAAACCTTCTTCAGAACTGGCATTGGTGATGTGGATGTTGTGGAGAATATCCTGCTGACACCAACATCAGGGAGCTCATACGCTTTTGACGCGTACATCAGACAACTCAGAACTCTTCGTGGGATAGAAGGGTCTTCCTTAGATGGTAGGAAGAGCCTTTATACACGAGAGTTGGATGGTGGAGTTAACTCTACTACCAAGAGATTGGGTAGTAGAGTTCCTTTGACGGCAGAACTAGGAATTGTATCCCAAGGTTGGATACATTCCTGTCTGCTTGAGGTGCCGCCGTTCCTCCATGAGCTGTATTGGCAGCAACACGCCGTCGGGCTGCCATACTCTGTGGTTCTCCTCTCGTCTGAGAGAGAAGACCAGAGTTTGATTCCTGCTGATCTGGTCGTGACTGAGACCCAAATAGTCAGGAATTGCAACCAACAACGAACCTGACGGAGAAGGTCCGACGGAGAAGATCCAAAGAAGAAGATAGATCTCTATTAGGTTATCGTTGTGGTGTAAAATAAAAATCCAAGATTTGTAATAGATTTCCATTATGATTTGTAGGAAAGTCTAAGAAAATGTAATAGACTTTTTGTGGTGAAATGGGAATGAAAATGACAATTCTTCTATGCTCAATAATTTGTATTTGTGGATGAATTGTGGACATGATAGATAATAAAATCATCTTTTCTGTTTTTTAGAGTATATGATATTATCAGAGGTATTATGGACATGATAATATATAGGAACTCGAAAGAAAATAGATTGATTTCTATGCAGAGGTCAAAACATGACAAATGAGTAAACAGATTCGGAATTGATTCAGAGGTTATAAAAACATGATAAATAACGAATCCCCACTTAATAAACTAATAGAAGATTATGAACGGATAAACCGTTAAGAAATGATGAACAGATGAACTGTCGAATGAATGTAATAAATGAACGGACGAATCGTCAAGTATTAATGAACATGTGAAACGTCGGATGAATATGAGAAATGAATGGATGAACTGAGTATCGGGAAAGAATACATCCCTTCGATCCTTGTAGCCATATGCCTATAAATAGAGCATATATTTGAATAGAAGGATCGCATTTTATCCACAATGTCTTCTGAAGAGAACATAAAGAAGGCTGAAGTCGCCCTTGAAGCTACTGAAGGTGTTAAAGAGCATCCACCTCCGCAGAAGAAGGAAATGGGCGAAAGCTCGTCTACTCCCAAGCCGCCAAAAGATATCCTGGACTTCCTGGTCGAACCAGGAGAAACCGAAGAAGAAGAAGCAATGAGGCTGGCTGCCTGTCAATTCTTGGTGCGGTCAGAAAAATATGTATTCAATTCTTTTGCTGATTATGTATGTGGTCCTCGTCCCAAATATGAAAGGGATCATAGTGATCTTCCATGATGATGTACCTTTTTTTTTCTTCTTGAGGGATTTGTCTCAAATAAACTCCGTTTAAGGAAACTTTGTTTACGATATATCCTTTCCACTTTTATATTTTTGCCTTTATTCATTGATCTTTTGACTCAGAGATCAGAAAGACTAAATATCATTTTCATAAATATGATATTGAGATAGAAAATTCAGAGGTAATGTGGACATGATTTTCTGGATATCAAATTTGTTGAGAAAACGATACAAAGTAGAATACCTATCTCCACTGGGGATAATAGATATCAGAATGATTCTTCGGAAAGAACAATGAAACAGCTGGAGAGTGATGGGAGGACAATTTTAATAGAAATATTAGACGTAGTACTTCTTCAAGAATTTACCGTTGATGGGCATCATAGTGGCTTTACCATCTAGAGTAGTGAGTTGATAAGCCCCATTAGAAAAGATCTTATTGACAATGAATGGACCTTCCTATTTTGTATCAAACTTGCCCTTACTCATGTGTGTCATAGTCATCGGGCGTCTGACAGTAAGCACAAGTTCTCCTTTCTGAAATGTTCGAATTCTGACTTTCTTGTTAAAAGCTCTTGAAATTCTAGCTTGATAGAATTCAATATTCTGTTGAGCAGATAACCGTTTTTCATCCAGAGCCTCCAATTCTTGAAGTCGAAGACGATCATTATTTTCGGCAGTGAGTTCATTAGCGATTGCTATCCTTAAAGAAGGAATTTGAATCTCTAATGGGAGAACAGCCTCAGATCCATACACCAGAGAGAAAGGTGTACACTTAGTAGCATTATGGACTGTAGTGCGATAAGCCCACAAGCATTCCCCGAGCTTGTCACTCCAATTACGTTTGTTAGTGGAGACAAACTTCTTTAGGAGTTTGATGATAGTCTTGTTGAAAGCTTCTGCCAATCCGTTAGCTGCTGGATTATATGCGGTAGAAGCAACATTATTGATCCGGTGATCGTCACAGAATCGAGTAAATTTCTGGCTGACGAACTGTGGTCCGTTATCATGAACAATGCGTCGAGGAATACCAAATCTGTAGATGACATGGTGCTTAATAAAGCTGATGACATTAGACGTCTTAACTTTAGATAAAGGAATAGCTTCGGCCCATTTGGAGAAGTAATCGGTTATTGCGAGAATGAACCGATGACCTTTAGATGATGGAGGATTGATCGGGCCGACAATGTCCATGCCCCAAGCTTCGAAGGGCCATGATGCTGCCGTCGGATGTAGAAATTCCGAAGGTTGATGTGTAAAATCCGCATGGATTTGGCAAGCTTTGCATTTCCTTGCATATTCAATGGCATCTGATGCCATAGTTGGCCAATAATAACCCATCCGTCGAATACGGTCTTGAAGTTTTGGCCCAGGTTGATGCGCTCCACAAATTCCATCATGTGCTTCACGAATAACTTGTTGGGCTTCATCACCGGCAATGCACCGAAGGAGTAAACCATCATAAGCTCGACGATATAAGGTCTTTGTTGTATGATTGTAATAGAATCTGAGTGATCGTCGTCTGATAGATACTGCCTCACTCGGATCGTCCGGAAGAATATCATACAATACAAGATCTAAGAAAGGAAGTCTCCAATCTTTATCCGTATTCTGATTCTTAGTCGAGTTACTGAAGATGAATTCCATGCTGGAATCGGATGAAGATGATATCGATTTACGACTAAATCCAAATCCTCTTGTTGTGTTGACGTCATGAGATGTTGATTCTTCAATGTCAACTGGAAGTCCTAGAGTCAGGTTATTTTCAAGATGAAATAATTCTCGACTATGAACAACAATCATTTGTTGCCGTCTAATTGGGATAGCCAGCACCGCTGCAAGATTAGCAAGGGCATCAGCTTCTGTTGTTACATGCTCGCCTAACATGTTCAATGAAGAATTCCTTAAATGATGAGGCCATAGATATGGCCACTCTATGATAAGGAACCAGATCTTGATGGCGAACTTCATAAGTACCCCTGATCTGATTGACAATAAGTTTAGAGTCTCCATACGCCTCCAAATGTTGAATATTCAGATGTTTAGCGAGTTGAAGACCAATAAGCAATGCGTTGTACTCAGCTACATTGTTTGAACACGGCTGATCGAGAGAATAAGCTCTTTGGATGGCAAGACCTTCTGGCGATACAAGAACAATTCCAACTCCAGCAACAATATCGCCATTAGGACCAATTCTTGACGCTCCATCAAAGAATAGACGCCAAGTAGGATCTTCTTCAGCAATTTGATTTGAATCTATGACTTCATCTGGGATTTCATCATAGAGTTTTGAATTTTCTAGAATTGAGTGAGCGCCAGAAAATCAGCTAAAGCTTATCCCTTGACTGATTTCTGAGGAATATAGTGCATATCATACTGAGCAAGTAGGATTCCCCAGTTAGCCAATCGAGAATTCAAAACACTGGGTTTCTTCATCATGATCCGTATAGGATTGATCCTGGAGATGACATGAATAGTCTGACCAATGATATAATGACGTGTCTTTTGGACAGCAAACATCAAGGTTAGACATTCTTTTTCAACTGGCGAATATCGAGGTTCAGCTCCGGTCATAGTGCGGCTGAGATAATAAATGGCTTGTTCATGGCCATTTTGATTCTTTTGAGCGAGTAATGCACCCAATGAATGACTCATTGCTCGAGTATAGAGAAGGAACGGTATTCCTGAGACGGGAGGTACCAATACTGGAGGGCTCATCAGATATTGTTTTATATCATCGAATGCTTTCTGACATTCATCATTCCAGACAAAAGAGACACCTTTCTTCATAAGTTTGTTGAATGGTCTGCAGCGTCCTGATAAATTAGAGATAAATCTCCTGATATAAGCAATTCTTCCTTGAAATCCTCGTAGCTCTTTTAAGGTGCGTGTAGGACGCATCTCTTGGATGGCTTTGATCTTCTCGGGATCCACGTGTATACCTTTAGAGGTAATGACGAAGTCGAGAAATTTACCACTAGAGACGCCTAAGAAGGACTTAGTAGGGTTCATCTTTAATTGATGCTTACGCATTAGATCAAATATAGTCTTCAAATCTTGGATATGATCCTCCTTTTGTCGACTTTTGACTGCAATATCATCAACATAGCATTCGACTGTTTTTCGCAAATGTTCACGGAATATAGTACTCATAGCTCGTTGATAAGTTGCTCCTGCATTCTTGAGACCGAATGGCATAACTGTATAACAGTATGTACCAATCGGCGTTCTGAAAGAAGTGTGCTTCTCGTCTTCTGGGAATATTTTGATCTGATTATACCCAGAATACCCGTCCATGAATGACATTCGTTCAAATCCACAGGTATTATCAACCATGACATCAGTGATTGGTAGAGGGAATTCGTCTTTAGGACATGCCGCATTGAGATCGCGAAAGTCTATGCATACTCTGATCTTGCCAGTCTTTTTAAGAACAGGAACAATATTAGCCACCCAATCGGGATGTTGTTCCTCTCTAATAAACCCAGATGTAATAAGTTTATTGACTTCAGCTTCAATTGCATCCATGATGTCCGGACGAAATCATCGCTGTTGTTGTTTGACCGGTTTAGCATTCGGCAAGATGTTGAGCTTGTGAGTTGCAATTTGAGGATCAAGCCCTGGCATATCTTCATAACTCCAAGCAAAGACATCGATGTAATCACGAATGAGTTTGATCATATCTTTCTTATCAGTTTCTGAAAGACTTTTACTGATGAATATTGGTTTGGGAGACCCCTCTTCACCAACATCTATTTGAACAAGTTTATCTTCAGTCGGAGGTTCTTTTTGTTCGAAACGGAACTCCCATTGATTATCTAATCTTTGGGCCCACTGTTCTGATTCAGGTGATATTTCAAACTCTTCTTCGTCTTCATCACTTTCTTCAGAATGGTCAATGGAAACCATATTGGAAGACAGAAGGTTGCAGTAGAAGTCACCGATACTCGTATCGGAATCCCAAGAAGTGGTACTAGAAGAATCAGATCTCTTATCTTCGTCAGACTCAAGATCTTCATGGATAATGTTGATGAAAGGAGTAGGAGCAGTATAACCCAATCCGTATTTCGTCCTTCCATATTTCAAAGGAGGAATCCGGACAGGCATTTTTCTTCCTTTTCCATTATTAAGGCCAGTCCTGAAGTCATAGCCCATATTTTTGATGATGTCTCTAGATTGCTGACTATAACGACGTAGTTGTAATCTTCCAGTATCATCATTTTTGTCATCATCTTCAAGATCAGAAGTATTTTGAGGCCCTTTGTAGAAGAATATTGGAATGTCTCCTGGCTTTCTGCTGGGAACTAGAAAGTATGAAGATTGTACAGGTTCTAGAGATACATCTGTATGAACAGTCTGTACAACTCCTATGGTTATTGTGTTCAAGTCATCTAACAGATGTAAATAACTATGAACATAATTACACACATCAACGTACTGCAAAGGTGGAGACTTTTTATTAAATATAAAAGCAGCAATATTTACATTGGAAGAAGGCTGAGCCTTAGAGATTTTAGCCAAGTCAATGACTAAAGGAGAAGAAGAAGCTTTGTTTCAATTAAGATCGATAACAAATGGCTCAGAAGAGGTGAGCTCCCTTGAAGTTTGAGTAGGAAGAGTAGTCCGCCCTCCAACTGGAATTAGCAGAGTATCTTGTGAAGGTACAGGAACTGTAGTACGCCCACTGACAGGAATGATCAGTGTATTCTGAGTAGATGACTGAGGTAACGGAGAGATCCGTCCACTCACTGGAATGATGAAAGAATCTTCTCCAGAGGGTTTAGGAGATTGTTGCTGAGTAGTTCGACATTTAACAGGGATTATTAAAGTCTCACTTTGTGCATCTTCTTTCTCCATAGCTTGTATGATCCTTGTATATTCTTCTTTATACATTCAGGAATCATTGAAATAAGCTTCAACCCCATGGAAGAGATTTATATCAGCAACTTTTTTTTGTACTCTTCCATTGCTATCAATGTATTTAAAACATTGATGAAGAGTAGAGGGCACCACATTATTTTCATGAAGAAAGGGCCTCCCCAGAAGAAGATTATAGGATCCCGCGATCTCGATCACATAGAAAGTGACTTTAGATCTGAAATCACCTATCTGAAGCTTCAGATGAATCTTTCCCAAAGGCTCACTTCGGCTTTGATTCAATCCCAAGATAGTAGTAACCGTCTTGGAGAGCTTGTGAAGAGGGATTTTTAGTTCATCCAACAAACTCTTTGGCATTATGCTTATAGCAAACCCTGGGTCAATAAGAATATGATCTATCTTCATCGTGTCAATATAACCAGTGTAGTAGAGAGGTCGATCATGTCGATTATCCCCCAGTAACATGTCGTCTTGTGTAAAAGTGATATTTGGGATAATCTCCAGTACACTGTTGCAATGTAAGCAAGTGGCAGGTTCCGCATCCGGCTTCTTCAATTGTGCAAGACAAGAGTCAGCTTGTAGAAGTGCTTCACTTAACGTCTCCCGAGTCTCTTTGGAAAGACGTAGAAGTTCAAAAAGGGACATTCTAGCAGGAGTATTAGCAAGCTGAGCCAAAATGTCAAAGTTGTAAGGCTTCTGAAGTCCAAGAGGAGAAGACTTCTTGATTGGCTTATCAAACCGAGCCTGTTGTTTGCCTTTCTCCAGAGCCGTAGGCTTGGGAGGAACAGGTTCAGTAGATGGTTCTTCCTCGGGAGGAAACATTAGGAGCATCTTTAGCATCTGAAGGGATATCAGTAGGATCTTTAGGATTTTTAGAATAATCCTTTAGGTAAGGTTTTCCCGTTCGAGTAGCACTAACAAGTGCTTCTTCTTTATCTTTTGGCTCTGTGTCATAAGTAGACCCAAGAGAAGTCATATGACATGACTTGATCTTTCCAGCCTTCTTGGATTTTTGAGAAGAAATCTTTTGACGAGAAGGCGATTCAAAATCTGCCACTAGATCAGGATGGATCCACATGATTTCTCCTGTTTCCAAAGTGATTGGCACTAATCCTTCAAACTGTGGAGGAGGAAGATTCACTATGTCAAGAGTTGCCTTGGGAATAGGAATAATCCCACTTTCAAGGAGTTGAGGAGGGAAATTTCCAAATTGTATAGAGACGACGTTGGAGGTGACGGTCTTCTCTTTTGGAGTAAGAGAGATAGCTCCAGATTTAATCATTTCTTGGATCTTTCCTTTCAATACATAACATGTACGAATTGTATGACCCAGCATTCTGTGATATGGACAGTATTTAGGATGATCTGTTTTACCAGCTTCATCAGGTTTCTTGATCTCTGGTAATTGTATTTTATTACCTTTCAGCAGACATTCAAAGATACCAAGGACATCATCGTCATCAAAAGAATATTCTTCTCTGGGGCGAGGTGTTCTTGATTGTTGAGTTGTAGAGGCAGGAGTTTGAACATTCGATGCATCTTTTCTCTGAAGATTAACTTCTAGAGTTTCTTTTCCTTTGCGAGCATTATTTTTATTGTTAGCCCCTTGTCATGTTTCTTTAGGAGTCATGTGCACTCCTAAACCTTTGAAGGTTTCAGCACTGATTTCTGCAGCTTTAGCACTGACTATGAAGGAAGGCTAATCTTGAAATTGAGTGGACCCTGTCCACATACTGATGATTGGCAACAAGTTTGATTTGTACGTGTCAATGGTGACAGCATCAGGAGTTCCAAGAGGCATCTTCAGAGCTTCTCTTCGAAACCGTTCAATGTATTCCTCTGTAGATTCATTATTTTTCTGCTTAATTCTAATAAGAGCAGACATAGTCATGTCATTAAGCCCTTCATAGAACCTTTCAAGAAACATCTGTTTGAAACCAGCAAATGAGGTAATACTCCCATCTGGGAGACTTCTATACCATTCATAAGCCGTTCCCTTGAGACATCCAATAAATACCCGAGTAAGGAGGGCATCACTTGGTTGTAATTGATCAGTCATTACTTCAAAGTGATTGATAAACTGACTTGGAAAAGTGGTTCCATCATAGAATGAGATAGTAGGAGGCTTGTATTTAGGAGGATATGATACTTGCTTCCATTCTATCGGATAAGGCTGCTTGATGCCTAACCTTTGTAAACCATCCTTCTGTTTGAATGCCTCGAATTGAGTTTTGAGATTTTTCAATTCTTCAGAGACAACTCCCGAAGATTGTAGAGTTGTGGCTTGTAGAGAATAGTTAGGAGGAGGAACAGCATTGTAAGTACTACCCCCAGCTCCAGAGAGACTAGGATTTGGTTGAGCAGGTCCAGGAGTATTGGATTGTACTGCTGAAGGAACTTGTACTGGACTTATATCAGTATCAACTGGTATGGCATCTGATACAGTCTGTCGATTTTGCAACTGAGCTGTCATGAGTTCATACATTGACTTCATTGTGTCAGTCATAGATTTCATTTGCTGTTCCAAAGAAGCAATTTTTTGATCTTGAGGAGTCAGGGAAGAAGAGGGTTCATCAGTATTCCCATCAACCATGTAAGTCATGACTGTATGAGGGATTATTGATGAACTAGTAGATGTTGTATGCTCTGAATCATTGCTTCGTGTATCAAAGTCAACTATAGGAGAATTACCCCCAGTAGGAAGAGGTGGGAAGTTAGATTCTCCAAGAAATTCAGAATCAATTTCAGGGATCAAATTTCTTTGACTAGAAGCCAGGACTCTTGCTCTGGTGTTTTTATATACTCCATCTGGACTATCAACTCTACCCCCGGTGTCCCGAGAAGTCATGTTGACAGAGGCAAACAAAGGCTCATCTTCATCAGGCATAGGTTCATACTGAATCCTATTAAAGACAGACTGTCGTTTATTTTGACATCTGCATTGCATTGTGACTCTTGGCTGGAAGTCACATTCAGTATGATCACCATGGTCTTGAACTGTTGATTCACATCTGCACTGAATTATGACTCTTGGATAGAAGTCACATTCAGCATGTTCCTTTGATATAGAATTACTCCTTCTCTTCTGTTGAAGATATTCCCGTAAATCTGTTTGTGAAGATTGAGGAGTATACTTCCTGTTCTTGGGTCTTGATGGCTCTTGATTATACAAAAAGTGATTAATGTGAGCCACATAATTTCTTGCATACTCTGCATCTGGATCTTTTATCTTCATATCCAATTGGTATGGTTTCTTAACACCAGAAGTGCTGAGTTTTGTTCTTAAATCAGTGGAAGGTAACATATTAATTTTGGAAACATGGAGTTTTCCTTCCATTGATCTGGATATTTGCAGAGAAGGAAGAGTTAAACCACTCCCTTGATTAGGAGTTGGTAACAGACCCTCTTTAATGGACAGATTCTGTGCCCAATTTGAAGAAATCAAAGAAGAAGACATTAAGGAATGTTTCTTCTTAGACTCATTCAGATGTTGAGACATAGAATGTCCAGAAGGAAGAGTAGTCAAAAGACCATCTCCTTTCCTTTGACTAACAAAAGTATCAGTCAAAGCTGTTCCTGGAGTAAAAACTACAGGAGCAGAAGAAACAACTAAAGAGTTATTCCTTTTCGAAGGGACTTTGTGTGGAAGACCACCCCCAGTTCTAGTAGAACTCGGTGAAGAAGAAGAGATAACTAAGGAGTTATTCTTCTCTGATGAAATATACGCTGAAACAGACTTGGTTAAAGAACCAGAGCTGTTAGCGTGACTTTTGATTTTAGAATTACACGCTGAAACAGATTTGGCTAAGGAGCCAATACTGTCAGCGTGACTTTTGAATGTGGGGTTGCACACTGGAATAGATTTGGCTAAGGAGCCAGTACTATCAGCATGACTTTTAGAGTTGAATTTTCACACTGGAACAGATTTGGCTAAAGAGCCAGTACTGTCAGCGTGACTTTTAGAATTGAATTTGCACACTGGAACAGATTCGGCTAAAGAGCCAGTACTGTCAGCGTGACTTTTAGAATTGAATTTGCACACTGGAACAGATTCGGCTAAAGAGCCAGTACTGTCAGCGTGACTTTTAGAATTGAATTTGCACGCTGGAACAGATTCGGCTAAGGAGCCAGTACTGTCAACGTGACTTTTAGTTACTGTCATCTTCGAGCGCACAAGAGTGTACGTGCTTGCAATGGAGTTCTTGCCAGTGTTAGGAGTAGACACTGTGGCAGAGACTTCACCATTAACTGCCAACTGATTCTTAGGGACATAGACAGAGTGTCCCTTCGACTTGGCAGTGATAATGGAGGCTGGAATGGGCTTGCCACCCTTAGCCCGCTGCATTTCTTCATAGGCGAGTTGATCGAATTTGATCGTCATCACCTTCTTCGTCGAGCCGATAGACGAAGTATCGCATTGAGTTGTTACCATCTCAGAAGAGGAGATGGTTTTCCCCAGCAGAGTCGCCAATTTGTTTTCCATAAATAAATTCACTTTATTTATTTTGTATCTGAGAAAATTACAACTGTAGGAATCCGATCTAGAAGACGATCGCTTTATCCTTTGGACTATGCGAAGAAGAAAAGCTCTCAAAATTTTGACAGTAGATATCAATGTATCTGTACAATGAATGAGAAAAAGAACTCTATTTATAGAGTTAAAACAGTAACTGAAAAGATAACTACCTCACCACTGGTGCATTTGAAAAGTCACGCAGACTCTAAATACACGCAGGGTTAGTGAGTAGTTACTGGACGTGGCCCGTAACTGTTAGACACATGGCATTAGTGCATGGGTCGTGTGCAAGTTACTGGGCACGCGAGAGAGAGATCGGTGGCATGGCTGCCACGTACTCCAGTTGAAATGAAATCCACGCTGTCTTGCTGAAGGCAAAAATCCACGCAGTTTCGTTGACGCAGACTCGTTGAAGGCGAAATCCACGCAAGCTTTGAAGAAGAATACTTCAGAATTCACGCAGGCTTTGAGAAGAATAACTCAAAAATTCACGCAAACTTGAGGAAGGAGAAGGTTCAGAATCCACGCAAACCGCCAGCTGTCTTGATTTGGCACGCTTCGTCTGACACAAAATCTCTGACATTGATTATATTTGTCAGCCGTATTAAATGAAGATAAGACCCAACGTCACGCCAACTTGGTGAAGAGTGAGTCTTGCTAAGGAAGATTTCAAAAATCACGCAAAAGACGGCGATGATCTCTCGAGTTCTGTGCATACGTGGCATACGAGGAGACGTTTCTCGACTGCTGTGTTGTCAGTCATTATGATTCTGACATATGGCTGAGCTGTCTCTGCGTGACTTCTAAAGGAGATGGCCAGGCAGAACTTAGCGTATCTTTTGTGCTGCTTCTTGGATCACTCTGTGTGACTTGTTCTGATCAACTCAGCGTGACTTTCATTTTTGAGGCCTACAACTAAGGCTTTCCGTTTGAAACACGGAGGCAAACCGTACTTCTTCGATTGTCATCGACAATTTCTGCCGAAGGATCATCCGTACCGGAGGAACATGAATGCTTTTCGTGCTGGCATTGTGGAGAAGGCTAATCCCCCGCCAAGGTGGCCCAGATACAGGATATGGGAAGAGGTAAAAAATTTACCAAGAGGTATTGAGAAACCTGCTACGGACTACAAGTGTGACGGATTTGGTCGCACTCATAACTGGACGAAGAGGAGTATATTCTGGGATCTTTTATATTGGAGCACCAATCTGATTAGACATAACCTTGATGTCATGCATATCGAGAAGAATGTGTTTGACAATATAATTAATACTGTAATGGACGTAAAGGGGAAGACGAAAGACAATCCAAAGGCTAGATTGGACTTGGAAGAAATATGTAGACGTCCTGCATTGCATTTGATAGAGGACGGGAATGGGAAGTTGAAGCAGCCTAAGGCAATTTTCTCACTGGAGAAGGAGGATAAAGTGAGGCTTTGTAGGTGGATTCAAGGTCTGAAATTTTCAGATGGATATGTTTCGAACTTGAGAAGATGCGTCGACCTCAAGGAGAACAAACTGACAGGTATGAAGAGCCATGATTGTCACGTATTCATGGAGCGGTTAATTCCGATTGCATTTCGGGAATTCTTACCGCAGGCAGTTTAGGATCCATTGACGGAGCTTAGCATATTCTTCAGGGACCTTTGTTCTAAGAAATTGCTCGTTGATCGTCTAGAAAAGCAAGAGAAGGACATTGCGGTAACACTGTGCAAGCTAGAGAGGGTGTTCCCTCCTGGATTCTTCGACTCTATAGAGCATTTACCGATTCATCTTTCCTATGAGGCACGTGTTGGTGGACCCGTCGAATATCGATGGATGTACCCGTTCGAGCGATATTTGAATTACCCAAAAAGAAAGGTAAAAAATAAGGCTCGGGTCGAGGGTTCTATTTGTGAAGCCTATATTCTCGAGAAGATTACAAATTTCTGCTCCTCCTATTTCAAACCTCATGTTGCTACGAATAGAACGAGGGCTCCGAGAAACGACGACGGATATCAAGAATTTAATGATGGAATACTGAAAGTATTCAATGCGTCCAGAAAGCCTTCGAGGAAAATGAAAAAGAGATATTTGAATGACGAAGAGCTAAGGGCTGCTCAGTTGTATGTATTACTCAATTGCGACGAGGATGAAGTGGAGAAGCTAGAGGGGTAAGTAACTCAGGATGATGAGTTTACGTCATCTCAATGTAATAGTATAAGCTAATATTATTGTACTAATCGGCGATTGCTTCGTTGTTTTTCAGCACATATAATGATGAGTTGAGGCTGGTTAGACCCAACCTAACAGACGAAGCATTAGAACAAGAAATGAGACGTCATTTTCCTTCTTGGTTGAGCGAATATGTAAGTAGCTCGGTAATTACTGGCCTTTTCTAATACAACTGCGCAATAAATAACTTATTATCGCTTCTTTGATATTCAGGTCGATCGTCTAATTTCACCCGAGATTGAATTAATTAGAACTTTTGCCAAGGGACCAATTACTTTTGTTAAAATATGGCCAAGTTACTGTGTCAATGGCTTTCGGTTCAACTCGACAAATGCTCCGATCAGAGACAGCTTCCTGGATCTTGATTCCACGAAAAACAGTTGTTTGTGTATCAAGTCTTCGAACTACAAAGACGTCGATCCAGGAAATAATTTCTTTGGCATCTTGCAAGAGATTGTGAAGTTATCATATAATAATGGCAGAGAACCTGCAAAGATCGTGTTGTTCAAGTGTGAATAGTTCGATCCGATTGAAAATCAAGGTTGGAAAATTGACAAGCATGGTCTTCTGGATATAAACTACAAGTGTAGATATCAAGGCTACGAACTGTTTGTCCTAGCAACTCAGGCTCAGCTCGTGTACTTCACAGCTTATCCGAGACGGAGAGCAACGAAGTCTGACTGGTGGGCAGTATGCAAGACTAAAGCTAGAGATACTTTTGATGTTGACGAAAAAGCTTACCAGGAGGACGAGCTACCTCTTGTAACCAATATTGTCGATGTGGACTCCACGGAAGTTATGCATTACACGACACATAATGTAGAAGATGTAGAATTATCTGAAGAGGAAGACGAAGCCGACGAAGGCGAAGATGAAAGTGAAGATGAGGTCGAGGAAGACGAACAAGATGATTATTCTGAAGATGATTGAGAGAGATATACTTATATGAACTTAGATGTTTCTTCTATAATATATTATCTGGACTTAGATGTTTATTGTAGAATGTATCATCATATGTTGTCTTGGTTATTATCTTGTCTTTGTTGTACTTTCATATTTCTAGTCTCTATTATTTGTTGTACTTTCATATTTCTAGTCTCTATTATTTGTTGTACTTTCATATTTCTAGTCTATATTATTTGTTGTACTTTCATATTTCTAGTCTCTATTATTTGTTGTACTTTCATATTTCTAGTCTCTATTATTTGTTGTATTATTATATGCTGTTATCAGGTATGGCAGGTCGTCGCAGAGCGTTCCGAAGGGGACGACGAGGTCATCATCCTCCGGTACTTCCTACAGGTACTGCTAGAGGACGGAGTTTTCCTTCGGTACCTTCTACTGGTACCAGCTCTGGATCCTCATCGCCGATTACTCCTCCATATCAGACAGTAGATAGGCCTGCTGGGACGACGTCACGTGGCATATCTCCTGGGACAAGTAGTTCCAGGCCTGTTGAGAGTGCTCGCCCATCTAGCGTTCCTGCTGTTGATACGACGATGGAGACGGATGAGCAGATGGCGGATGCTGCGCCGACGGCCGAGGCGGCGGCGCCGACGGCCGACCAGCATCATGCAGATGATGCGTGCGCACCTCCGGAGGAGAAGAGGACGGAGATCTGGGCCGACGGTACAAAGTAGGTGTTTTGGTTTATAATTTTTTTCTTTCTGTTTTTATCATAAATTAACTTTTTTCATGAATATAATATGTTTGTATAGATATCGTCCTCCAGAGGTACAGAGACGTCTAGGCCACATGCTGAGGCATAATTATGGTGGTGCTTGGATTAACTACTCTGATGCTCCGGACGAGAGGAAGGCCTTCTGGTTTGCGCGCTTCAAGGTTAAAATATATTTGCTTTTAACACGAATCATATAATTTTTGCATATTATATATAATTGATAAATATTTGGTTTGTGCTCTTCTAGGATATATTTTTCTATCCACCGTACCGGGCCGAGCTTATCGAGGGGATGTTTCCGACTGTCGCTGCCAAGCTGATCCGCGACGCTATCAATGATCAAAAGGATCGTGATCGTGCCGGAAAGCCGATCCAAGGTTGGATCACTCCTGATCAGTAGAATGCGATAAAGGCTCGATTCGACGAGCGAAGGTACAAGGAGAAGTCGGAGAAGGCCAAGGCGGCTAGGTAACATGCCTCGAAGTGGTACGGTGGGTCGATTCCGATGATGGAATATTTCCGTCGTCTGGTATGTCTTCCTCTTTTAGAAATATTATTTTAATGCAAAAACGATAAATTATTACTAAGATAATAAATTTAATTACAGGTAAGG
Source organism: Iris pallida (assembly GCA_029216955.1). Lineage (NCBI taxonomy): Eukaryota > Viridiplantae > Streptophyta > Magnoliopsida > Asparagales > Iridaceae > Iris > Iris pallida. Next base: position 10,941,327 of record JANAVB010031216.1, on the reverse strand, counting down.
AAGGTCGGTAACGCCGACATGATGATCGTCTTCCTGGCCACCCAACGTCGCGGCGGTGACCTTCTTGACGAGAGGGCCGAGCAGACTTATGTAAGTACTACAATACGTTATCTTAATTTAATACTTCGTGTCAATTTTAATATAACTTAGTAAATATGATGCAAATAAATATTCATGTAGTTAGTAATAATAAGTACATTAATTAGAAATTAGAAATTATAGAGTACTATCCATACTTTCTAGGCCGAGTATCAGAGGCCGCGGGAACAGGTGGCTGCTAGTGCACCTGATGCAGGAGAGGCCGGTACTTTCTTGCAGCCCACTCAAGCTCCGTCGGCAGACGAACTGTAGATGGCCGCCGCTGGTGGACTCCGTAGGGGTACGTACTACGGTACGGGATCCTATGGCGCCCTAGTTCCGACCCAGTCCTCTAGGACATCTCCTGCTAGTGTGCATGGTCTACAGCCGTCCCAGGAGTCTGCCCGAGTCCACCAGATGATGGAGTCTCTCCGTGATGACCTGCTACGACGGATCGAGGAGCAGTCTCAGCACCCTACGGACGATCCTGCGCTGCTAGCACGATTGGACGCGCTCGACCGCGGCATTATGGACCTCAGGGAGACGATTGAGAGGACAGAGCACACCGTTGGAGGGTTAGAGCGCACGGTGATGGAGCTGCAGATAGGACATGTGACCATGGCCGAGAGGATGAGATTGGCGCAGGAATCGATGGTCCAGAGCAGTAATAGAATGTTATCTATCACGGATTCATACCACCAGCGACTTACAGCGTTGGAGCGTGCTGGTCCTCCGGGTGCGCCTTCATCGTCGTCGACTCCGCCGCCTCCACCGCCTTCTTCTTCGACACCGACTCCACCGACGTCACTGTCTGCTCCATCGGTATCGATTTTACTTGAGGAGTATGAGTGTCACGCCCCAGAACCAGAATACAGGAGAGCGGGGGAATGACTCAGCCAGCTACGTATTACGGGTAGATGAATACCGTATAATATGATCAATGCTGTCTAATAAGATGAGGGGGTGCATACTACATAAAAGTTCACTATGGTCCCTTCACATCTATTGTCTCAATCATTCAAACAAGAAACAGAAATAGAGAACATGTGAGATAAAGCAGTAAGGCGTCCCAAACGCTCAGTCAAAATGTTCTTGATATCTGGCTTTACGAAATACAGCTAGATAATGTAATAAGTATATACAATTGTTATCAGCTGCAACCTGACTTAGTTACAATTATGCAAAAAGTAGGTAAAGACAATCCGACTAACATGTCGGTGCCAAACGGCAAAGTATAAAGTAGATAACAAAACGAGCGGGGAAGTAAGAAACCCACTCGAGTCCTCCTGCGATCATCCCTCTAGTGTTGACCATCTTGGAGGTAGAAGTAAGCTGGATCCTCGGGGACCGACTCTAAATCTGGCCATGCAAAATCAGAGAGGTTAGACCTCTAATAGCAAGTACCGCAAGGGAGCACGATATGAGAAATGAAGCCAGTAATAAGAGAATATGATAATAGATCTTTGCTATCTACTAGGATTTACATAACATCACGACACTTCGAACCAACCTCCCAACCAAACAAGGACAGAAGTTGGCTCGTCATGTCCTGACATTCTGATCATCTCAGTTAGGTAACAGAGTAGGTACAGTACACAAACAAATCAATTTAAACGGCCATGCAACTACTACGGCTTGCTACTATAAGTTCTAAGTTATCCTGGAATTATGCAATAGGGATTCCTCAGTTCTTACTATGTGCAAGCAAGGCTAGTTTACCCAGTCAATCAATTGCGCCTATCATGAATTAGACGAGTCCCAGCGTGATGCCCGTCATCAATATACAATAGATAATATAGCCAGATACCGCTTCCTGCCCGTGTGGCAGATTTACAGTATCTGTGGGGTCCAACCGGCCTGTCGGGCACTACTAGTCCCAAGAGGGCTGCCATATAAGGGCTCGGGAATCCATTCTCTCCATGCAATCATTATTTTATTTAACTTAATAGTCTCTACGTTGAGTGAAGTCCCATGCCGTGGGTCATGGTCATTCAAATGAGTACTTTTGCACGGGATACGATATGCACAACTCTACAACGATACCAGTGCGGTCAGGTTGTAGGTCTTACATAGCGTAATGCAACAATCAAAACTAACCACGGAGTAATCATGCCTTGACCATAAAGTACACATGCTATTTTTGTAAGGTAAATAAATAACTAAATAAAACAAATAAATAAATAATTTGAAGCCTGCATGTGCCTGTATGCCAATATTCAAGATTAGCCAGTCGATTGCAATAGTTCATAGTAAATATGAACGTGTCTCATTCATTTATTTCAATAAGACGACTAGCCAGTCTCTTAGTTCCAACTAGGAAGCATGATCAATTATTATTAAATTAAGATAACAATCCCTGTTTATTAATGTCAAGACAATAATTAATGTTAATAAATGCCAAGTCGATCAATCAATGGTAATATATGTCAATCAATGTCAATAACAATTTATGCTTAATTAATGCCAACTCGGGACAGAATCAGCCAAAGGGGCATTATGGGCTATAGTCCATGTGGCCGGGGAGTTATTGACCCATGCGGTTGAATAAAATATGCCTATACGATTAGTAAGTTGTATGCAGCTTAAAAAGGCAAGCCTATGGGGCTAAATGACAATTCTCATGCGGTCGGGGTGATAAGTCTTTATGCAACTGGAATTGAGACGAGTCCTATACGGCTCAAGATACCATGCGACCAAAAGTCGCCGAGGTCCATGCGGCTAGTATTACCAAGGTTTATGCGGCTTGGGGAAAAGTCTCCTGCGGCTGCGGGTAAACTAGATCCATGCGGCTGGGACTCTTCATGCGGCCAGCTCCTCTTACGCGGCTCAAAATTATATGTGGCTGGGACTCTTCATGCGGCCAGCTCCTCTTATGCGGCTCAAAAATATATGCGGCTGGGACTCTTCATGCGGCTCAAAAATTATATGCGGCTGGGACTCTTCATGCGGCCAGCTCCTCTTATGCGGCTCAAAAGGACTTGCCGCATAAAAAACTCATGCGGTCAGGTCTGTCATGCGGCCAGGATCCGTTCTTCTTCTCCAAATTTTTCTAAGGACAGAACCATGGAAACCATTGCTTCTAAGCTCTTTATGTCCTTCATTCCAAGCCCAAATCTGAACTTCCATAGGTCAAAATGGGGTAGAACAAAATTCTCTACAACATAGAACCATCAAAACTTAAAGATAACAAAGTTTACTAGATCAAAACCTAAGGAATCCAAAAATGCACAAAACTTAGATCTACAAGAAATGAACCATGAAAATTGAAAATGTTAAGTACTAAAGAGGCTCAAAATCAAGTAAGAAAGATGATGGAACAATAATAATGGTGATCCATCAAGAAGCAAGTTTAGCACTTGCCTTGGCGGCTGAGTAGGTGGGGGGAGGAGTTATGAGGAAAAAGAAGATTAATGGTGAAGTAATGGAGAGAGAGAAAGAGGATGGCTTTAAATGAAAGAGGTGGTGGTAGGTGGGGGTTTGTTTCGGTTCATGCTGAACCAACATACTTAACTAAACCAATCCAAGCCGAACCCAAAGTATAGCTAAAGCAGAGTATAAAAGCAGGAAATAAAATACAGAAATAAAATTGCAGAAAATTAATTATCATGAAATTAAAGGGATTTTAAATACAGAACAATACATGATAAATATTAAATAAATACATTAAGGCAGTATATGTCTAAAAATACGTATCTCGGGAACAGGAAGTGACATCTCTACCCTCCTTAGAAAAATTTCGTCCTCGGAATTTCAAATCCAAGCAGGATAGGAATATCAAAACTAAGCTGATCTTGGTACAAGAATACTTGAGCAAGCAATCATTCTTCAATATTAACTAGCAGATAACATATCTATATTAACAACCTACGATATCAAATAGTTCTATCCATGGGGTGACAAGCATGAGGAGCTAAATACGATCAAGGTATACAGAAAGAGATATACCTTGTGAGTCAAACAGGTACGGATATCGTGACCGGATATCATCCTCCCGTTCCCACGTTGACTCCCCTAAAGAGTGATGACCCCAAGCAACCCGGACAAGGCTAATTGTTCGTTTCTTGAGTATCTTCTCTCTTCGGTCCAAAATGGACACTGGCTGCTCCTCGTAAGACAAGTTGGTACCAACAACCAACTCAGAATGATCAAGGATATGGCTGGGGTCCGATACATACCTTCGCAGCTGGGATACATAAAACACGTCATGTACCTCTCGTAACGAAGGTCGAAGGGACAGACGATAAGCAACATCGCCTACCCTATCAAGGATAACGAATGGTCCTACGTATCTCGGACTCAACTTCCCGCGAACGCCAAATCTAATGACCCCACGGGTAGGTAAGATCTGCAAGAATACGTGGTCTCCAACAGAAAACTCTAGCGGCCTACGATGCTGGTCCGCCCAATGACGATGTCGATCCTGCGTAACTCGAAGTTGCTCTCTAATTCTTTTAACCACTTCAACTGTCTGAACAATCAATTTCGGGCCTAGCATCTTCCTCTCCCCGATATCATCCCATGCTAGTGGCGATCTACATTTCTTACCATATAGTGCCTCAAATGGCGCCATTTGGATACTGGCTTGATAACTGTTGTTGTATGAGAATACGACTAAGTGCAAGTGGTTCTCCCAAGATCCTCCAAAATCTAGAGTGGAAGCTCGTAACATATCCTCTAAAGTCTGAATTATTCTTTCTGATTGCCCGTCCATCTGTGGATGGTAAGCCGTGCTAAATCTTAACTTGGTACCCAGACTATGATATAAGCTCTTCCAGAAATGTGATATGAAACGGGTATCTCTGTCTGACACAATACTGACAGGGACTCCATGTTGCCTGACTATCTGTTGCATATATAACTCTGCCAACTTTTCTGTAGATTGCCCTACTCTGAAAGGAAGAAAGTGTGCTACCTTTGTAAGTCGGTCCACTATCACCCAAATAGCATATTTACCACTTGGCGATCTCGGTAAACCGGTCATAAAGTCCATTGTAATATGTTCCCATTTCCATTCCGGAATAGGAAGTGGTCGCAATAACCCAGCTGGCCTCTGCTGTTCTGCCTTCACTTGCTGACATACCAAGCAACGGGAAACAAATCTAGCTATCTCCCCCTTCATCCCGTTCCACCAGAAGTGCTGCTTGATATCTTGGTACATCTTGGTCCCTCCAGGGTGTATGGAATACTAAAAACTGTGAGCTTCTGTCATAACTTCCTGTCTGATATCTCCACTAGGCACACATAGACGTGATCCAAACCTAAGTGTACCGTCTTCATGAATTCTCATCTCCTTTCTGAGTCCTGACTCACATTCTGCTCTAAGCTTCTGAATCCTTGGGTCCTGTGCCTGAGCTGTCTTGATCCTGTCTACCAAGTCAGATTAAACTTGTAGACTAGCCAGAACTTCTACATCACTGGGAAGTATAACTTCTATGCCCATGTTCTGAAGATCTTCTAAAATGCGCTTCTGCGTTGTCAACATAAATGCGCCGCCCCTTCTACTAAGAGCGTCTGCTACCACATTAGCCTTGCCTGGATGATACTGAAGCTCTACGTCATAATCCTTGATCAGCTCTAACCATCTTCTCTGTATCATGTTCAGCTCCTTCTGAGTAAAGATGTACTTCAGACTTTTATGGTCTGTGTACATGTCCACTCGATCACCATATAAGTAATGCCTCCATAACTTCAAAGCAAATACTACTGCTGCCAACTCCAAATCATGAGTTGGGTAATTCTTCTCGTGGTCTCGAAGTTGCCTAGATGTATACGCTATCACCTTCCCATGTTGCATGAGGACACATCCAAGTCCTTTTTCTGACGCATCGTAATATACTGTGAAACCTTCGGGTCCAACTGGCAATGTAAGAATAGGCGCTGATATTAACTTCTGCTTCAGATTCTCAAATGATGACTGACATTCTGCCGACCAAACGAATAGCACATCCTTCCGTGTCAAGCGGGTCATGGGTGCTGAAAGTCTTGTAAAATCTGATACAAACCTTCTGTAATATCCTGCCAATCCTAAGAAACTCCGTACATCAGCTACGGTCTTGGGTACTGGCCAACTCTCTACTGCTTCTACCTTCTTGGGATCTACTGCTACTCCAGCTCCTGATATGACGTGACCCAAAAATGAAATGTGGTCCATCCAGAACTCACACTTGCTGAGCTTGGCATACAACTGGTTCTCCCTCAGAACCTGCAATACTTTTCTGAGGTGGTCTTCATGCTCCTCTTCACTAGTAGAGTATATGAGAATGTCGTCGAGAAACACCACGACAAACTGATCTAAGTATGGCATAAAGATGCGATTCATCAAATCCATAAATATTGCTGGAGCATTGGTCAAACCAAACGGCATTACTAAGAATTCATAATGCCCATACTTTGACCTGAATGCTGTCTTGGGAATATCCTCCTTCCGAACCCTCACCTGATGGTACCCTGAACGAAGATCTATCTTGGAGAAAACTCTAGCTGTGCCCAACTGATCAAACAAGTCGTCGATCCTGGGTAGTGGGTACTTGTTCTTTACTGTTGCCGCGTTAAGCCTCCTGTAATCGATGCATAGTCTGGATGATCCATCCTTCTTCCCCACAAGTACCACTGGTGCTGTCCATGGTGATATGCTAGCTTGGATGAACTTCTTCTCCTTCAATTCCTTTATGTGCTGATATACCTTGGCCTGCTCCGAATATGCTATTCTGTAAACCCGATCTGATATCGGTTTAGTTCCAGGTACCAATTCTATACTGAACTCAATATCTCTAACCGGTGGTAGACCTGGAAGTTCTTCAGGAAATACGTCTAGAAACTCTTCAACTACCTTCGGAACCTGGACTTCTTCCATTACTGTTACTACTTCCTGCTCTTGCTGAGTTGCCTCTGATCTGACTAAGGTGAATCTCTTCATGCCTGGAATATCAAAAGATACACTCCCTCTACGACAATCTATTGTCGTATGACTGTTTTTCAGCCAGTCCATGCCTAAGATAACGTCGAAATTTCTAATAGGAAATTCTATCAACTGGGCGTGTAAGGAATGCTCGCAAACTACAACGCTACATGCTAGAATAACTCTACTAACTCCTACGAGCCTATTGCCAGTGAGTATATTCAACCTCCCTGGCAATGCCTCGAACTCCATTCCTAGCCGTGTCGTAAATTATGCAGATATAAATGAATGTGATGCTCCCGAATCAAACAATGCTACTACGGGATATGAGACGACGAGAATGTTACTTGCCACAACATCTTTCGATGCTAATGACTCTTCCAAGGACAGTGTGAATGCCTGCCCTCGACCTCCTTGCTGGTTCCCATGATGTGGCCTAGCCTGGTGCTGCTGCTGGCCCCTGCCTTGATGATGCTGGGGTGGTCTATGTTGGTGTTGCTGTATCGGCGGTCCCTGCTGCCGAAATATCTGAGCATGTGGTATTAACGGACGCTGGGCCAATGGTCTCACTGCCACCGCTGGTCCTCGATACTGGCCTGCCCCTGGTACTGGCAGGGCAAAAAACTGATGCACTGGTCCTCCTGACCTCGAATTCATGGGCAAGTGGTAACCCGATGGTCTGGATTTTCATATATCAAACACAGTCCGTTCAATGCCCGACACACATCTCTAGTGTGCCCTACCTTCCGACAATAAGTGCAGCCCGCTGGGGGTTGCTGATTCTTCTTCTGTTGCTGCTGCTGCCTGGGTGGTGGTGCTGGCCCTCGTATTGCCATATCGTGAATGCAAATTCCAAAGGATGGTGCTGTTGTTCGGGGCGCTGCTCCCCCTCCTCCTTCAATCTGACTGTGAGATCTCTTCTGACCTCCAGTCCTTGCCGTGATCCTCTGAATGGTGATCTCATGCCTTCGGGTTACCGTCAATACTTCGTCAAAAGTCTGATAATTGTACCCCTCTATCAATTGCAAGAGCTCAAGATGAAATCCTTGCTGGAACCTTATAGCCATCTGGCTCTTCGTTGCTACCATCTCTGGGGCAAACCTACTCAATCTGCAGAACTCCGCTGCATAAGCATCTACCACCTTGCCGGCCTGCTTGAGGTTGATAAACTTCTGTTGTAGCACAAACTGTACCACAACTCCATAGTACTTTGTCTTGAATCTTGCTGTGAAATTGTCCCAAGCAATATGACGTCTGATACCTACTTCCTCTGATTCCCACCAATCATGTGCGAGATCCTGAAGTAACAACTTCACTTGATCCATACGTTCTTCTGCCGGTACCTTAGCCGCTGTCAAAATAGCCTCAATATCCTTAAGCCATGTATCTGCTGAGATGGCATCTTCCGTGCCCTCGAAACGGCGGGGGTTGAACTTGCATAATCTGGTTGATGCTCCTGAATCCGGCCTTGCCCCTCTTTCCAAAGCTGTCTGCAACCCTTGGTTGAGTAGTACGTTCTGCTCCTGCAACTGAGCATGTATGCGCTGTTGGACTAACATCTGGTGTTGCTGAGTAGCCATCATCCCTCTCATGATCTCCAGAAGGGCCGGCGTGTCCATTTTTGTAGGGGTAGGTAGAACTGTTGGTGGTGGTGGAACATCCGGATACTGTGATCCAGCTGCTGCTTCCACTATCACTTCTTCCTGGATAGTCTCCTGAGTTAGTACCGGCCCTCGTTGCTGACCAACCTGGTCATGTTGTCCATGTTGTTGTCCATGTTGTTGCTGTCCAGCTCTGACAGGCGCGGACGAGGTGTCCCTAAGAAAAGGGACAAAAGAATAATCAAACGACCGAACATGAAGGATCAATGAAGTCAAGGGATACTGGAATGTCAAGCTGGAGTTGAAAATCAACGAATCATGAGATCAAGGGGGAACATGTGTGATTGAGACATCCTATTAAAACACCCTACAAGTCTAAATCAGACCTGCATGGGCCACCATTAAAACCTTGTCACGCTCCAGAACCAGAATACTGGAGAGCGGAGGAATGACTCAGTCAGCTACGTATTACGGGTAGATGAATACCGTATAATACGATCAATGCTGTCTAATAAGAGGAGGGGGTGCATACTACATAAAAGTCTCACTATGGTCCCTTCACATCTATTGTCTCAATCATTCAAACAAGAAACAGAAATAGAGAACATGTGAGATAAAGCAGTAAGGCATCCCAAACGTTCAGTCAAAATGTTCTTGATATCTGGCTTTACAAAATACAGCCTGATGATGTAATAAGTATACACAATTATTATCAGCTGCAGCCTGACTTAGTTACAATTATGCAAAAAGTAGGTACAAGACAATCCGACTAACATGTCGGTGCCAAACGGCAAAGTATAAAGTAGATAACAAAACAAACGGGGAAGTAAGAAACCCACTCGAGTCCTCCTGCGATCATCCCTCTAGTGTTGACCATCTTGGAGGTAGAAGTAAGCTGGATCCTCGGGGACCGGCTCTAAATCTGGCCATGCAAAACCAGAGAGGTTAGACCTCTAATAGCAAGTACCGCAAGGGAGCACGATATGAGAAATGAAGCCAGCAATAAGAGAATATGATAATAGATCTCTGCTATCTACTAGGATTCACATAACATCACGACACTTCGAACTAACCTCCCAACCAAACAAGGACAGAAGTTGGCTCGTCATGTCTTGACATTCTGATCATCTCAGTTAGGTAACAGAGTAGGTACAGTACACAAACAAATCAATTTAAACGGCCATGCAACTACTACTGCTTGCTACTGTAAGTTCCAAGTTATCCTGGAATTATGCAATAGGGATTCCTCAGTTCTTACTATGTGCAAGCAAGGCTAGTTTACCTAGTCAATCAATTGCGCCAATCATGAATTAGACGAGTCCCAACGGGATGTCCGTCATCAATATACAATAGATAATATAGCCAGATACCGCTTCCTGCCCGTGTGGCAGATTTGCAGTATCTGTGGGGACCAACCGGCCTGTCGGGCACTACTAGTCCCAAGAGGGCTGCCATGTAAGAACTCGAGAATCTATTTTCTCCATGCAATCATTATTTTATTTAACTTAATAGTCTCTACGTTGAGTGATGTCCCATGCCGTGGGTCATGGTCATTCAAATAAGTACTTTCGCACGGGGTACGATATGCACAACTCTATATCGACACCAGTACGGTCAGGTTGTAGGTCTTACATAGCGTAATGCAACAATCAAAACTAACCACGGAGTAATCATGCCTTGACCATAAAGTACACATGCTATTTTTGTAAGGTAAATAAATAACAAAATTAAATAAATAAATAAATAAATAATTTGAAGCCTGCATGTGCCTGTATGCCAATATTCAAGATTAGCCAGTCGATTGCAATAGTTCATAGTAAATATGAACGTGTCTCATTAATTCATTTCAATAAGACGACTAGCCAGTCTCTTAGTTCCAACTAGGAAGCATGATCAATTATTATTAAATTAAGATAACAATCCCTGTTTATTAATGTCAAGACAATAATTAATGTTAATAAATGCCAAGTCGATTAATCAATGGTAATATATGTCAATCAATGCCAATAACAATTTATGTTTAATTAATGCCAACTCGGGACAGAATCAGCCAAAGGGGCATTATGGGCTACAGTCCATGCGGCCGAGGAATTATTGACCGATGTGGCTGAATAAAATATGCCTATACGATTAGTAAGTTGCATGCGGCTCAAAAAGGCAAGCCTATGGGGCTAAATGACAATTCTCATGCGGTCGGGGTGATAAGTCTTTATGCGACTGGAATTGAGACGAGTCCTATGCGGCTCAAGATACCATGCGGCCAAAAGTCGCCGAGGTCCATGCGGCTAGTATTACCATGCTTTATGCGGCTTGGGGGAAAGTCTCCTGCGGCTGCGGGTAAACTAGATCCATGCGGCTGGGACTCTTCATGCGGCCAGCTCCTCTTATGCGGCTCAAAATTATATGCGGCTGGGACTCTTCATGCGGCCAGCTCCTCTTATGCGGCTCAAAAATTATATGCGGCTGTGACTCTTCATGCGGCTCAAAAATTATATGCGGCTGGGACTCTCCAGCTCCTCTTATACGGTTCAAAAAGATTTGCCACATGAAAAACTCATGCGGTCAGGTCTGTCATGCGGCCAGGATCCGTTCTTCTTCTCCAAATTTTTCTAAGGACAGAACCATGAAAACCATTGCTTCCAAGCTCTCTAAGTCCTTCATTCCAAGCCCAAATCTGAACTTCAAATGGGGTAGAACAAAATTCTCTACAACATGGAACCATCAAAACTTGAAGATAACAAAGTTTACTAGATCAAAACCTAAGGAATCCGAAAATGCATAAAACTTAGATCTACAAGAAATGAACCATGAAAATTGAAAATGTTAAGTACTAAAGAGGCTCAAAATCAAGTAAGGAAGATGATGGAACAATAATAATGGTGATCCATCAAGAAGCAAGTTTGGCACTTGCCTTGGCAGCTGAGTAGGTGGGGGGAGGAGTTATGAGGAAAAAGAAGATTAATGGTGAAATAATGGAGAGAGAGAAAGGGGATGGCTTTAAATGAAAGAGGTGGTGGTAGGTGGGGGTTTGTTTCGGTTCATGCTGAACCAACATACTTAACTAAACCAATCTAAGCCGAACCCAAAGTATAGCTAAAGCAGAGTATAAAAGCAGGAAATAAAATACAGAAATAAAATTGCAAAAAATTAATTATCATGAAATTAAAGGGATTTTAAATACAGAACAATACATGATAAATATTAAATAAATACATTAAGGCAGTATATGTTTAAAAATACGTATCCCGGGAACGGAAAGTGACAATGAGTTGTTCTTATTCCTTCGTCGCAGCGGTGCCCCTCTTGCACCAGATTCCTAGTAGTCCTAGTTAGGACTGTTTCTTTGTGTTTGTTTTATTCTTTGTTTGTGACTTGGATATTTGTTGGTTGTGTAGATTTGGATGTTTGGATCCTATTCTATTTGTTGGTTGTGTGTAGACTTTGGTTATTTGGTTGTAGACTTTGTTATGTGGTGTAGAATTGGTTATTTGGATACTTGTTGTTGTGTGATTGTTGTAGACTTGGTTATAGGGACTGAAACCTGTGTACAGTGAGAAATGGACATTCTGTGATTGTTTGGATCCTACTTTACAGTGAGAAATGGTTATCTTTTTAAACTGCAGGGAGAAATGGACATTCTGTATTTTATTTTTTTATTTTTTTTGCAGATTTAGCGACGTTTATCAACGTTTACCGACGTCCACCGACGTACGTTTGCGTCGGTAAATGTCGGTAAATCTGCAATATTTTCCAGGTTACTGACGTTTATCGACGTCATTATACGTCAGAGAACGTCGGTAAACATTGGTGCACGTCGGCAATCATCCCAGGAATTCCCAGGACATTACCAACGTGTAGCAACTTTGAACACGTCACTAAACCACCGACAACACGACGGTAATCGTCGGTAAAGTTACCGACGCGTAGCGACGTCAAAGACACGTCGCTAATACAACGACGATACGACGATAGACGTCGGTAATATATCGACGTATATATACATCGGTAAACGTCGGTACTTGCGACGTTTGGCGACGTTTTGAAGATCAGCGACTTATATTTCCGCGACCAGCCCAAAACGTCGGTAATTTCGTCGCTAAATATTTTTAGCGACGAAAATTGTCATTTTAGCGACGTCCGGCGTCACTAAAACGACGTATTCTGGTAGTGATTTTTCTCTAGTGCCCGAAGTTCTTCCATCATTGCAGCTTTCCACCTTGGATTTTTCTTTGCTTCCTGCCAACACTTGGGCAAAGAAGTAGAGTCTAACGATGCAATGAAGGCTCGATAATTTGAAGAAATATTAGAATAAGATAAGAAGTTGGCAATGTCATGTTCATAATCATCATAACGACGAGGAGCCTTACCCGCATTTATGCAAGAAGATCTCCTTAAAGGAGCAATAAGTGGTGGAGAGGACATACCATTAGAGTCAGAGAGATCTGCACCGGAATCAGAGTGATTCAGTACGGGGGCAACATCTTCAAGAGCCGGGGCAGGAGTAGACGAGGGACTTGGTATGGTAGGCACTAGACTTGGTACAGTTATAACACCCAGTTTTCCAGATAAGGATAATTTTGAAAATTTGTAATTATTATTATTATTATTGATATTTATTTGACATTATAATTTTTGGTAATTTTTAATCATTTTTAAACTATTTAAAAACGGTTTTAAGTTATTTTGATGTGCTGCTAGTGAAACCCGAGAGACTGTCTGACCTAGAGCCAAACCATGTCATTAGGGATATTTAATTATTATTTTTAGCCTAGGAATAATTTGGTCATTTTGAATTATTTGAATTATTTGATTATTTATTGGATTGGTGATTCCTAGTTTGGGCTTTGACTTATAGAGACTTGTAGACTAGCCTAGAAGCTAACCCTAGCCATGGTAACCCTAGTCTAACTTAGGTTAACCTACTTTTAGTCATTAAAAACTAATTTTGGAATAGGAGGATTAGTTTAAGTGAAATCATTTCATGACTTATGGTTTAATACAATGACTTATGATTTCATCACTTAATGACTTATGACTTGGCCCATGGCCCATAACTTGAACCCTAACCCTAATTTTAGTCATAAGTGACCAGCCACTAGGGCTCCCCTCCCTATAAATACTCTCCTCATTTAGTTCTTGCCTCCTTTGTGTCATCCCAACACTAAGAGAAAGGAAAGGTAAATCCCCATTCTCCTAAATTCCTATTTTATTCATTTAATCTCCTTTTTCATCCTAGTCTTTTGCATTGGGTTCTAATTGAAGTTTATGGACTGTTGGTGGAGAGCTATTTCAGTTTGGGATCAATTTGGAGCATTTGGCCAGCAAGAAGAACACCCCCCATTTGAAGATTTTCTTGCAATTTGCACTTATAGATAAAACCCTACAAATTGTATTTTTATTCTGATTTCTTTGCATATTAGGCTAGGTTTAGGTGTTCCCTAGCTGTCCCTCAAGTTTGGTAGGATTTTGTGTCCGTTTGGTGTCCGTATCGGACACGTGTCTATGATGCTTACGTATTCGACGAAATGTCGCAATGAAATGAATTTTTGTATTTTCCAAAACTAATTACATGTTTTCGAAGCTCTTGATGTGTACATTAATTATGTTGAAGACTGAGAACGATTCTGTGCACATTTCGTGTCCAAAATTGGATATACACGCACGCACGGGACACAGGCCTCTTATGGCCTGCTTTTTGGTGGAACGTGGGCCTAGTGTCTGACACGACGCTCACAAAATTTGGTCGAGTTTCATTGAGTGGTTAGTGAGAAATCTCACTCGCACTGGACCTTGCCCAGACTGCACGAACGCGAGAATCGCGTCGGATACGTGTCTCGTGCGCGCGACACGATCCACGTGGATGCAGTATAGGCTGTGGGACACACTCTCCTAGTCTTGGCGAACCCTAGGACGTGAGCACGATCTCTCTAGTGTCGTGTGTCGTGTCCTGGGATGCTTTGCACCTCTGCACGAGGCTGTCGACACTGTATTCTCTGATATTATGGTTTTCTTCGTTTTGGACACCTGAGTCCTGATTTTTGGACACGAGGGGACTCTTGGGTACTTGTGTGACTTGTCCAAGCCACTGTCCACCTGCCACCTTGTTTTCGAGTTGGATTTGGATGTCGTTTTTGAGTTTTGGCTGGATTGGGGTTTCGAACATGTAATTTCTGATACGGTTTGTGTTAGAGGGTTGTTCTCTGATTTTTTCTCCTGTTTTAAATTTGATTATTTGTGTTAATTTCGAAGCTAACATGTTTAATAGAATGATGTGTACATGTTAGCTAACCTAGGGTTCAATGATGTTTAGTTTTAGCTTGGGTTACGCTTTCGGATCCCCATTTCCCTGGAAACTGTCAACACTGAAACCTGAGTTTAAAACACACTGTTTTCCTAGTTTGAGTATCAGTTTGTTTGGTGTTTGAATACCTTTGTTTGGGTTTAGATGCTTGGTTGATATTCAAGTAAAACCTGAAAATAGTTTTTTTTACACACTGCTATTCTTACACTACACACACACACACAGGCATGCACATTGACATTGATTGATGTTATGGTGGTTGTTAGTGAGTGAGGGTTAGTTAGAGTAAGGGAATGTCAGTCTAGGATCTATGTTAGGTTCCTGAGATGCAATGTCAGGTATTTGGAATATTGAGAGGTACCCTGAGTTGCATATGATATATATGAGGGTATATTCATATCCATATATATGGTTATATGTGTGTATGTAGAGTGGGTTTGAGGGAAGTGGTTGTGTCTTGAGCTTGTGTGTGTGAGTGGCTAAATAAGTATCTGTTTAGAGGGTAGGCAATGCCCAGGAATCCAGTAGACAGGAATGGGGCCTGTATTGGCTTGTGTGTGTATGGCATTGGAGTTTGTATTGGCAAGATAATGACTAGGTAATGGATTAAATCAAAGTGTTATATGAGTAGGTAAATGCTAGGTAGTAGGTAAAGAGTTGAGTGGGCAGTGTCACTTGTGAGAGTGAGTAGGTTCCCTAGAAACTAATGTATAAGGATATGGTTGATAAGGGATAATAGTATATATATACTAGGATTTGAGGTAGTGTGGGTTAGTGTGCATGTTTGGGTCCATATTAGTAAGGTATTTGGATATGTTGAGGGTAAGGCACTAGTTAGAGTTAGAGTATTGATATGTTAGTTAGATACTGTATAGATAGGTTAGTTAGAAGTTTGATTCTTGGTATCTCATGATACCAAGTTATCATGATAAGGAAATAGTGTATTTACCTTTACCTTCAAGGTAAGTAGACAGTTTACCTTATTACCTAGGAGAGGTATCAAGATACCAAGTTATAGTATCGAGATACGAGGGTAAGTGGTTAGAGTACCCTAGCAAGGTACTAGAGTCTCATGTAGTGGGTTAAGGTAAGTTAGAGGCTAAGGTGAGGGTTTACCTTGGAAAGGGTAAACGGGATAAATTAAGATAATGTCTATTTCTCCACATATGAGTTAAATACCTTAAGATATAGTTATAGTTAGGATTTTATAGTTGGTAATGGTTAGAAATAGTGGACTTAGACTAGTTTTGACCTCGGTTGACCACAGTTGACTATTTTGATCAAAAGTCAACCAAAAGTCAACCGTAGCCTAGTTTTGACTAGAACTTGACTGAGTTGACCAGTTGACCAAGATAGCCTTGTTGTTGATCTAGTTTGACTAGATGTTGACCCAAAGTTGACCAAGTTTGACTTGGACCTAGTTTGACCTAGAAAGTTGACCAAGTTTGACTTAGAGTTGACTTTGACCTAGATTGGCCTAGAAATCATGTAGATTGCATCATAAACTTCATTTATCTTATTCTAAACATATTATAACCCATATTACTCTGTTTAGGACATTGTGACTCTGGTGCAGGCATCTGATATTATACTACTCTTTTTTAGAGTAGCAGACGAGTACATTCTCTGATAGTTCTCTCATTTACTTGTCAATTACTGTACTTCAGTTCTAGTTAGCTGTATGTGATTCTCTGTTACAACACGTATGGATATTCTGGATTAATGTATGCGACACACATACCATATTGTCTGGCCTCTATTACTGGTATCATCATGTCTGGCTTCTATTACTGGAATCATCTACTGGAATTATCCTGGAATAATCATCTGCTGGAATTATCCTGGAATCATCTACTGGAATTATCATCATGTTGGCTGGACTCATCTCGATTTTTGTATCGTATTCTAGAATCACTTGTACTCGCTGGGAGGAGAAATACTTGAGTAAGACATGTAGACATACCCCAAATCTGGAATCTCTCTACTGGAATCTACTGGAAGCATAGCCATCTCTCGCCTGATCAGTGAGAGATGTGCCTGATACCTACAGCCGTTTACATGTCGATCTTGGTATTTTAAAACACACTGTTAGAGTATAGGCTGGACTCACCCTGGAATCATTGATCACTATGACTGGAATCTTTTCGTACTGGATTCATCTTGTATTAGATTCGGCTTGTACTGGACTTACATTGGAGTTACACTTGTCTACATTTACTGTCTGGACTTATACCATGTTACTCTAGTTCAGCTAGTTTCTATTTTATAGTCTTTATTGCCATGATTCTTCGCTTGTTTAGTTAGTACCTTATCTGTCTCTCTACACCATTACCTGAATATAAACTGCCATGTTCAATCAATACAACTGTCTATAACTGTTTATAGTTCTCTGTCATTTACTTGGGTTTTCTTGATGAGTTGTACTCGTTCCTGTCCTGACTGGACCTGTTAAAAATTTTACAGATGATTGTCCTGAGGACACATGCCCTACATATTATGGACCAGGAGATGGCTTAGCTACCTATGGCCCCGACACTCAGGAGTGATCGGGAGATTAGCTAGTTGTCTTGTTTTAGCTTTCATGCTTTAGAACTTGAATTATAAATAAGTTGAGATATGTAGTTTGAGATTGTCTGAGATTATAGTATTTAGTAGTTGGTTTTATTGCTGTTATTTAGTCTTAGTTATAATCTTCTGTGTTATCATATCGTGCTTAGACTGTGATTGAGATTACATTATATCTATACTTGTCCTCCGTTCGTAGTTGATATTTTGACAAGTACATTATATAATTGTGTGATTTTTTGGTTAGATAGTGACCTAGAACAGCGTTCTACCGCCGACTCTACGGCGTAGGCTGGACGTTGTTACGTGCTCGTACCCTCACAGTGGGTGCGGGTCGTGACAACAGTAGGCACTGACACTGGGCACGGCTTCTCCCCCTGTATAACATATGTATCGTCTTCTTCATCAGAGTCACTGCTATCTTCCCTTTTAGTCCAGTTCTCCACGACCGGGCTCGGGACCGATCCGACTACCACGTTTGGACTTATTCTCTCCTCCTCACGTCTAACATTCTCCGTATTAGGTGTGTCACCAAACGCTGAACCTTCATCTGAACTATAGTATGGTTCCTATTCTCGGAATGTAACGTCCATGCTTACAAACAGTTTTTGCTCAACCGGGCTCCAATATTTATATCCCTTCTGAGTGGCCGTATACCCGACAAAGACACATTTAACTGCTCTAGGATCCAGTTTACCAACTCCCGGCCTATTATCTTGGACAAAACACACACACCCAAATACTTTCGGTGGAACTGTATAAGTGGTTACACCAGTAAGCATTTCCAACGGTGTTTTCCAGTCCAATACCTGAGATGGCATTCTGTTGATGAGATAAGAGACCGTCAAGACAGCTTGTCCCCATAAGTGTTTTGGGACATTCATAGCCAGCATCATCGTCCGTGCGACCTCCAGCAGGTGTTTGTTCTTCCGTTCGGCCACACCATTTTGTGCCGGTGTATAGGCACATGAAGTTTGGTGTAGTATTCCATGAGTGGATAAATACTCAGCAACCTTCTTATTAGTATACTCTATACCATTGTCAGACCGTAAGCACTTAATTTTAGTGTCATATTGTGTTTCTACCCGACGATAAGAATCTCGAAATGCCTCAAAGACGTCAATTTTATTCTTCATAAGGTAGACCCAAGTCATGCGAGTATAACAATCAATAAAAGTGACGAACCATCAAAAATTGTTAATACCGGTTGTAGGACAAGGGCCCCATACGTTCGAATGTATCATGTCAAATGCAGCTAAACTTCTATTCCCAGAGCTCACATACGAGCTTCTGGTATGTTTTTCCAACTCACAAGCATTACAAAATAACTGCTCTTTATTAGCCCTTTGATATAAGGACGGATATATTCGACTAATAACTTTAAAGGAAGAATGCCCGACACGCTGGTGATGGAGGAGCAATTCGTCTTCTACACTGCTACGTGAAGCGTCCGGTTACGCGTTTGCTACTAGAGATGCCAATGCTTTGTCCAGTCCGGTCTTGTCCAAGTACCATAGCCCCTTATGCCATGTGCCAGTCCCTAGTCGCCGTCCTGTCCCCTTCTCCTAAAAAGTTACCTTAAGAATGTCAAAGGAAACAATACAGTTTAGATCAAGGATAATGGCACTAATAGATATAAGATTGACAGGAAAAAAAGGAGCATGTAAGACATTGTTGAGAGTAAGGGAAGGGGTGCATGCGACAGTACCTTTATCCATTACAGGTCTGGAGGTACCATCAGCAGTCTGAATACTCTCCGGCAATGGTAGGTGAGTATAGTCCTGAAACTCACCACGGGATCCCGTGACATGGTGAGATGCCCCAGAGTCCATAATCCAACCTGGCTGATGGACAAATGCAAGAGCACATACAGGTATACCTGTGCTGGGATGGGCAAAGCAAGTGATGTGATCCCCCGGGGTAGATGACGCCCTAGGAGTGACATGACTGTCGGTCGAACCCAGCTTTGTGCCTCGCAACTTTGTAAGGAACTCCCGTTCAAGCGGGGTTATTTCTGCCAGTTGATTTTCTCCCCCTTCCTCCGCCAGATGTGCTTTGTGTCCTCCAAAATAATCTCTTTTTCTACCAGCATATCCTCCTCTACCACCACGACGTCCTCCACGTCCCCGTCCGCAATCACTAGACTGACTTCGCAGGGGTTTTGGATAAAATCTGATGTAATGTCCGGAGTTACCACAGTTGTGGCACACACCACTCACAGATGGAGGCTGAGTGAAGGCTGCAAGGGCAGACTTTTCAACCGCGGCTTGGTCCTCCTGGAAGGAGTCCTTGTTGGGCATCAACTTCAATCGAGCTTCTTCCTGTGTCATGACCACTATAGCTTCCTCCAAGACTGGAAGCGTGGGTTGGGATAGGAGAATATTCCTTTTCTGCTCAAACACAGGATTGAGCTAGCCCCTTCAGGAACTTCATCATTCGTTGTCGCAAAATATAAGCCAGGAACGTCTGAAAATACTTTGCAAACGCCGGTTCGACTTCTACATCTTCCATCCCAAGAGGATCATAGTGATCCAGATCAGACCAGTACTTCTTCAACAGGGCCGCGTACTCAGAGATGGTACGATCATCTTGGGCCACCATATCAAGTTTATCCTGAAGTTGGAAGACCCGCATAGGGTTGCCCGAGCCTGAGTACATATCCTTTAAAGTCCGCCATATATCAGCGGTAGCCTCCATCGCCTCGACATTGCCCGACACCTGGTCGGTCAAGGAGGTTGTCAACCACCCAGCTACGACGTTGTTGACAATCTTCCAGATAGCAAACTCCTTTGAGGAGAGATCGGATGGCGCCTTCGTTTGGCCATTGACATAGCTAACCAAGCCTCATCCCGTCAGCGTCCGCATCGCCTGCCTCGACCATTTCAAGTAGTTGGACGTTCCTTACAACTTTGTCTCCAGCTTTTCCAACTTCCCTATTTTGTAGGGTGACGGATCCACATCAGTATGGGTCACCCATGGGGTTGTCTCGGTTAATCTCTTTGATAAGATCTCATCAACCAGGGCCTTTATCTCTTCTGCCGTCAGTTTACCACTGATAGAATCCATGGCGTCTTCAACTGTGAGTAGAAAGGTCTTGTTGTATCCCTAGTCGTCGTCCTCGTCGTCGTCTGCTAACTGCTGGGTGTCTTGATCTCGGGTGTCTATGTCATCAACTATAGAGACCAGGGGAAAACAAGTGGCCTTCTCACAGAAATTCTTCAGGCATACGAGCAATTAGAATCGCGTCATAATGACGAGGGTAGATAGTGAAAGCATAACCAATTGGACCGTGACTTCGTGCATGATCGATATTTCCAGAACTCCGAGTAGGAGTTGTATGAAAATAATAAACTTTTGCAAGCACTTCCAAAGAAGGTACAAAAAAATAAAAAATCGGGGCGCTGCACAGCAGTTTCGGGGGGGAAGGAGCTGGAATAGTAGATGGGGGGGTTTGGGGGGGCTGGCGTCAGGGAGGGAGGAAAATTTTTTTGGGAACCTGGCTCTGATACCAAGTTGAAATGAGTGAAAATTTTCAGATGATTTTATTGATGGGCGCCTGCAGCTACTTATAGAGAGTACACCTCCTCTTCACAAAACAACTTCCGATGTGGGACTAAAGTCCCTTATTTGTTCTCAACAGGTACATGAGTGTACACAGTCGATACATGTGCACGATCGGAGGAAAGGACATAGCGGTAGGAGAGGACGGGGGTGACGTTGGCAGAGAGGAGGACGAGAAGCAGCACCAACGGAGAACACAGTGGAGGACAACGGAATGTGGGTGGGGGGTGGCATCAGCATAGGCGGAGGAGGAGGAGGAGCAGGAGCGGGAAGGTCCAGCCTACGCCGCAGTATCGACGGTGCCAGCATCTGTCACGACCCGCACCCTTATTAGAGGCACGAGCACGTGGGTACGTCCAGCCTACGCCGCAGTATCGGCGGTAGAACGCTGTATATAGGGTCTGTAAATACTACGACTAAAACAGATAAAGGTACATATACAGTATATACACTCCGAATGGAGGTGACATAGCAATACAGTCTCAATCACAGAATAAAACTAAGGTAGATAGCACAGAAGGAAACATATGATAGATGAAAAGGAATAACTCCAGTGTCCAACTGTCATGCCCCAGAACCAGAATACTAGAGAGCGGGGGCAGACATAGCCAGCTACTATATTGAAATGGATTCCATCTCGCTATACGGTCACGGCTGTCTAGATACATGAGGGTTTATCTACAAGCCAGCAGTCTCTTAAGGTCATGAACAAGCCTATTGTCTCAATCACAAGCAAGTAAGTAAAAGTTACAAGATGTATGATCATTAAATATACAATAATAAGGCGTCCCAAATATTACATATTCAGCTGATCATGAAGCTAGTCGTTACAAAATGTGAGGACTAGCAAGAGTTTAGTCATACATGATCAACCCTAGGATCTGTCAATCATGTTACAGCCCGTAGGCAGACAGTAAGTAAAGTGCAATCGAGCTAAACAGATGCTCGTCGGCTAAACGCCTCAAAAGAATATTTTTACAATAAAGTGGGAGATCAAAAATAAACCCACTCGTTGCCAGGATTCCGTCTAGTGGCCACCATCTGGCTGGAAAGTCGGTAGATCCTCTGGAGCTGCTCCGAAATCTGGCCACACAAAACCAGCTGGGTCAGACCCCAGAAGAGCAAGTGCCATAAAGGAGGCTTCACTTAGGAACTAAAACCAGCAATCAGCACAAGAGTATAAATAAAGTAAGGACTGGAAATAAAAAAAATACATCAGGATGATATACGACGAGATAACCATGGAACTATTCAGATAACCAGGTTACAACCCGTAAACCAAACAAGGACCGGGGTTGTAACCCTTCGTTTGAACAGAACTTAGAATTCTCACCATTTATCAGTAAAATAAATACAGGCATTCAAATTCATGCTGTGATCTGGAACAAGGTCAGGACAAGACTAGACTGGTTAGACTCCATCCAATCATTTCACGGCCAAGCAAGAATTACGGCTTGATACTTTAACTAGCTAGGGTTATCACAGGCCTAATTACTAGCAAGATGCAGTGAGATTACTCCACATCCACAAGCCCTGCAGACCATCCAGGTTACCCAGGTCGAAATTAGGGGTTGAATTCAGGTGGGTACACCGTCCAGGAAACGCATGTACCCTTAGGTAGTTTGAAGGGTGCAACACATGACAGTGTGCTGGAAATGTGCCCTACTCGACGGCAGGCTACAGATCCCAAGTGCGCCAAGGTAACGGGATTGCCTGTAGCTGGAAGATCTCTTCATGACTACTGTATTAATCTAGTTATTAGCCTTAGTCCATTTCAATGGGTACTCCTGACCGTGGTACCCAGGAGTCCCCTCCTAGACATGATGCAAGACAGGACTGGATTATTTGTACAAGCACAATCGCCCACGGTGTCCAGGATTAATTATACAAGTCATGTCATGTCAGGTAGCCGTCGCAACAGCTAATCAGATATATCATGTCAGGTTTATCATGTCAAGTGTTCTTGTCAGGAGTGCGCCACGACGGGCCACTATCAGGTCACGTTAGGTTTTCTGTCAAGAGTGCACCACGACGGGTCACTGTCATGTTGTGCTAGTCCCTTGTTATACCATGTCAAGTACAATAATCATTCCAAACATATTAAGTAAAATCAAGTTCATGACAAAAGGCGTAAGGATATAAAATGGGCATAAAATATCTAATAAAGGAGTTACAAAATATGGGCAAATAATGATAAATAATAGTACACAGGAACATGAAAAAGTCATACGGCTCAGTCATATGCGGCCAGAAAAGGAGGGGGCGCATGCGGCTGGAAGTGCAAAGACGCATGCGGCTAGAATTAATCGAGATCATGCGGCCCGGACTCAGAAGTCCATGCGGCCAGGGTCTGAGGGTTCTTATGCGGCTCGGGGATCAGGGCCTATGCGACTGGCAAGTGCTTGAGTTTATGCGGTTCAGGGAGGTGAGCGCATATGCGGCTCGAATTAGAAAGGGGTCTTCATGCGGCTGATGGCAAACTCAAGTCCATGCGGCTCACATAGCAAAACCCATGCGGCCCGGAAGAAGTGAGGGCGCATGAGGCTGGGTCAGTGCGATGGCTTATGCGGCTGGGGGGAACAGTTGCATATGCGGCTCGAGAAGAGTTCGTTCCCAGCCCTGCGACTAAGTCCATGTAGACTCATGCAGCTGATGGGAAATGAGCCCATGCGGCTGAGTATGAGACTCAGCCTCATGCGGCTGGGACTAAGTTTCATGCGGTTTAGAAGTACAAGGGTCTCATGCGGCTGATGGAGACTTGTCGCATGAATACTCATGCGGTCAAGTACAGCCATGCGCCAGGGAACTGTTCTTCTTCTCCAAAATTCCGAGGAGAAGAACACTAGGATCCCATGCCTTCCAAGCTTCATAAAACTTTCATCCGGAGCCCAAATCCGAACTTCCATAGGTCAAAATGGGGTAGAACAAAATTCTCTACAACATGGAACCATCAAAACATATAAATAACAAGATTAAGTAGATCAAAACCCAAGAAATCCGAAAATAAAATAAACATAGATCTACAAGAATCTAGCCATGGAAAGTGAAAATGCCAAGTACTAAAGTGCTTTAGAATGTAGTAAGGAAGAGAATGAAGTAATAAAATTGGAGTTCCTCCATGAAGCAAGTTGCACTTGCCTAGAGCTCACTCTCTCTCTCTTGGTAGGTGAAGGAGTAATGGTGGAGATGATGATAAATGAAGAGAGAGAAAGGAGAAGGGTTAATAAATGGTAGTGGTGGTGGTAGGTAGGGGGTTCATCCATGGGTTCATCATGAACCAATAGCAAATCCCAAACCGAACCAAGCCAACCCAATCCAAGAATAAACCAAGCCCAGGGAGGAAATCTAAGCAAGGAAATCAGGCAATACAAGAATAAATAGGTACACGTATTCCAGAATACGTAATACGAACCACAGGCATTACAACTCTACCCACCTTAAAAGAATTCTGTCCTCGGAATTTAATCAAGAGGCTAGAGGAGCAATGACAAGCTATACTAATAACAAGCAAGCTATACTAGAAAATCAATCAATCATGCAAGCAAGAAATCGAAGGCATGAGGCATAAGAAAGACATTATACCTCACGAGTCAAACAAGTTGGGATATCACGATCGGATATCATCCTCACGCTCCCATGTTGACTCTCCCAAAGAGTGATGACCCCAAGCAACCCGGACTAACTTGATAGTCTTGTTCTTGAGGATCTTCTCTCTCCGGTCCAATATAGACACGGGCCTCTCCTCATACGAAAGGTTGGTACCAACAACCAATTCCGAATGATCTAGGATGTAGCTCGGGTCCGGGATATACCGTCGTAATTGGGATACATGAAACACGTCATGCACCTCGCTTAGTGACGGCGGAAGAGCGAGACGATAGGACACATCTCCTACTCGCTCCAGAATGTCAAATGGCCCTATATACCTAGGACTAAGCTTTCCCCGTACGACGAAGCGAATGACGCCACGGCTAGGCAAAATCCTCAGGAATACTTGATCGCCGACCAAAAACTCTAGAGGATGCCGATGAGAATCGGCCCAATGGCGCTGGCGATCTTGGGCAACTCGAAGATGATCTCGAACTCTTCTGACCACTTCAACTGTCTGAGCGATCATTTCCGGACCGAGCATCTGTCTCTCTCCGACATCGTCCCTAGCTAGCGGGGATCTGCACTTCCTACCATACAGTGCCTCGAACGGTGCCATCTGGATACTGGTCTGGAAACTGTTGTTGTACGAGAATTCCACCAGGTGCAAGTGATCTTCCCACGAACCACCAAAGTCAAGTGTGCAAGACCGCAACATGTCTTCAAGAGTCTGGATTGTGCGCTCCGACTGGCCATCTGTCTGTGGGTGATATGCTGAATTGAACTGGAGACGAGTCCCCAAACTCTCTTGCAAGCTACGCCAAAAGTGCAACGTGAATCTTGAATCTCGGTCTGAGGTGATACTGACTGGCACTCCGTGTAATCTGACAATCTGCCGGAGATATATCTCTGCTAATTGAGCCGTCGACTGACCATCTCTGAACGGAAGGAAGTGAGCTACCTTCGTGAGCCGATCAACTATAACCCAGATAGCATCTCTGCCAGCTGGGGATCTAGGTAATCTAGTCACGAAATCCATGGTTACATGCTCCCACTTCCATTCTGGAATTGGTAAGGGCTGAAGAAGTCTAGCCGGTCTCTGATGTTCAGCTTTAACTTGTTGGCAAACCAAACACCGAGAGACAAACCGAGCTATCTCCTGCTTCATACCATTCCACCAGAAGTGCTGACGGATATCTCGGTACATCTTCGTACTGCTAGGATGGATGGAATACTGAGAACTGTGCGCCTCTGACATGATCTCCTGTCGGATATCTCCGCTGGGTACACAAAGACGCTTCCCATGTCGAAGTGTACCATCCTCTTGAATGCATAGCTCTGGTCTTTGACCTGCCTCGCACTCTGCTCTGAGTCGCTGAAGCTTGGAATCTGCTGACTGCGCCATCCGGATCCTCTCGACTATAGTAGACTGAACTTGCATGCTGGCCATCAATGCTACGCTGGAAGGAAGAATAACTTTTATACCCATCTTCTGAAGATCTGCTAACAGCTCTGGTTGCGCTGTTAGGAAATAAACTCCGGCTCTCCTGCTCAAAGCATCTGCAACAACATTGGCCTTCCCGGGATGATACTGCAAGTTGACATCATAGTCCACAAGAAGCTCCAGCCATCTCCTCTGACGCATGTTAAGATCCTTCTGGGTGAAAACATACTTCAGGCTCTTATGGTCGGTGAAAATCTCTACCCTGTCTCCATACAAGTAGTGCCTCCACAACTTAAGTGCAAACACCACTGCTGCCAGCTCCAAGTCATGGGTTGGGTAATTTCTCTCATGATCACGAAGTTGTCATGACGCATAAGCTATTACCTTCCCATGCTGCATCAGAACACATCCTAAACCCCTGCCCGAAGCATCACAATACACTAAAAATCCTCCGGTCCCATCTGGAAGTGTGAGAATGGGTGCCGTTATCAGGCCTCGCTTCAACTGCTCAAAAGAACTCTGACACTCTGCTGTCCAAGCAAACTGCGCATCGTTGCGGGTCAACTGGGTCAATGGCGCTGAAATTCGAGCAAAATCCGAAACAAACCGCCGGTAGTAGCCGGCCAATCCAAGAAAACTACGAACCTCTGTAACTGTGCTGGGCACTGGCCATGACTCAATAGCCACAATCTTCTGGGGATCCACTTCTACTCCTCCTCTAGTGATGATATGACCCAAGTACGAAATACGATCGAGCCAGAACTCGCATTTACTGAACTTGGCATATAACTGGTGCTCTCTGAGAATCTGAAGAAATATACGGAGATGCTGCTCATGCTCCGCCTCACTCTTGCTGTAGACCAGGATGTCATCCAAGAACACAATCACAAACTGATCCAAGTAAGGCATGAAAATGCGATTCACGAGATCCATGAATATGGCTGGCGCATTGGTTGCTCCAAAAGGCATAACAAGGAACTCCCAATGCCCATATCTCGATCTAAAAGCTGTCTTCGGGATGTCCTGCTCTCTATCTGATCTGATGATAACCTGAGCATAAATTAATCTTCGTGAATACTGAAGCCCCCTTGAGTTGATCAAACAAGTCATCTATCCTCGGAAGAGGGTATCTGTTCTTGATTGTCACCGAATTCAAGGTACGATAATCAACACATAGCCTGGACGTACCATCCTTCTTTTTTACAAGAAGCATCGGGGCTCCCCATGGCGATCCACTAGCACGAATGAATCCCTTGGTTCTGAGTTCTTCAATCATCTTGTACAAGATTTCCAATTCTGAAGGCGCCATCCTGTAGACTCTCTCTGATACTGGAGCTGTCCCGGGAATCAAGTCTATAGTGAACTCGATCTCCCGCTCTGGCATACCTGGAAGCTCTTCTGGGAAAACATCTGGGAATTCATCCACTATCCTGGGCAACTGAACTGCTGCTACTGCCATCCGCAATACTGGAGGAGAAGGCTCAACTTCGCCTCGAGAAAAGGAAAATTCTGGCTCGCCTGGAATGCTAAAAACAACCCTGCCGATATGGCAGTCTATTCTAGCATACTGGTTCCTCAACCAATCCATCCCTAGGACCACATCATAATCGGCCATCGAGAACTCTATCAATCTAGCGGGGAATTCTCTACCGCTAACTACGATCCGACACGAGGAAAACACTCTATCTACTCCCACAAGTCCGTTACCAGTAAGTATATTGAGCCTTACTGATAATGACTCGGGCTCCAATCCTACTCGTGTCGTGAATCGTGCAGACATAAAAGAATGCGATGCACCAGAATCAAATAAAGCTGAAGCTGGAAATGAGTTGACGAGAATAGTACCTGCCACCACCTCTCCTGGTGCCAATCCTTCCTCTGCGGTCATCACCATAGCATGACCATGCCCTCGGGGCGCTGGTCCCCTTTGCTGAAATCCTTGCTGCCTGCTCTGACTCAAGGCTTGGGCTTGTGCATGCTGCTGGGGGTTCTGCTGCTGGAACATCTGGGACTGAGGCGGTAAGGGCCTCGACAATGGGTACTGCTGCTGTTGCTGCTGCTGCTGGACCGGTGCTGGTCCTCTCACCGAAGAGCTGGAAAGGTTGGACGATGATGAACCACCCCTATTCGGGCAGGATCCAAACCTATGGTCTGGTGCTCCACAGGCCAGACACAATCCCTGCGCCCTGCGACACTCTGCTACCACATGGCCTGGCTTCCCACAATGAGAACATCCCACTGTGGAAGACTGCTTCTGCTTCTGCTGCTGAGGGTGCGTCGGAGTTGAATGTTGGACCGACGTCACAGAGGCCGCTCGCCTCGGAGCTCCAATAGTCAAAGCCCTGGCTGCCGGGGCTGGTGCTGAAGACTGATTCATCTGGCCGTGGGATCTCTTCCGACCTCCGGCCCTATCCACAATCCTCTGGGAGGTGTACTCATGCCTCCGAGCTGCTCTCAAAACTGTATCAAAAGTCTGATACTCAAACTGCTCAACTGCCAACAAGATCTCCAGGTGAAGTCCCTGCTGGAATCGCTGGGCTCTATCATACTCGGTTGCTACCAAGGTGGGAGCAAACCGACTGAGTCTCGAAAATTCGGTCGCATATCCATCGACCATCCTGCCTCCTTGCTTCAGATTGGTAAACCTGGTCTGCAGATCATACCGAGCCACGGCATCGAAATACTTGGTCTGGAATCTCTCTCTGAACACTGCCCATGGAATGGGTGCTGCTAACCCAACGGCCTGAGCAGCCCACCAGCTGCGGGCAAGGTCTAACAACTGCAGGCGCACAACTGCCACCTTCTCGTTCTCTGGAGTCCTGGCTGCTTCTAGAAGCACCTCTGTGTCCTGAAGCCATGCATCTGCCGCAATAGCATCTTCACTACCGTCGAAGAATGGAGGGTTCAAGCGCTTGAAGCTGTTGGCCACACTGTTACCCTGATGACCTCCTCTGGTCAAAGCATCCGCCACTGCTTGTTGCAAGGCATCTCCACGACGATCTTGGGAAGCTATCAAGGTCCTGACGAGTCCTACTAATATGCCATCATCAGGTTCTACAGGCTGAACTGGCTGAACTGGGGGCTCTTCTCCAATAGGCTCGACCCTGGAGGCTACTCCGGAGTGCTGGACTTGATCTCCGGGCTGCTGCTGGTCCGCGGGAGGTGCTCCGCCTTGCTGGTCGGTAGGACCACGAACAATGCCGCTAAAGAAGATGACATAGGGAACAATAAGGAAGGACCAGGACAGATCAACGATACAAGCACATGATCAGGACAAGAATCCAGGGATTCAGAAGATACGAGCAGAGATCAAGGACGAATACTGATTGAGATATCTATTCGGTAAACCCTCACATATCTTGATTTACAAGACCTGCATGGGCCACCACTTAAACCATGTCACGCCCCAGAACCAGAATACTAGAGAGCGGGGGCAGACATAGCCAGCTACGTATATTGAAATGGATTCCATCTCGCTATACGGTCACGGCTGTCTAGATACATGAGGGTTTATCTACAAGCCAGCAGTCTCTTAAGGTCATGAACAAGCCTATTGTCTCAATCACAAGCAAGTAAGTAAAAGTTACAAGATGTATGATCATTAAATATACAATAATAAGACGTCCCAAATATTACATATTCAGCTGATCATGAAGCTAGTCGTTACAAAATATGAGGACTAGCAAGAGTTTAGTCATACATGATCAACCCTAGGATCTGTCAATCATGTTACAGCCCGTAGGCAGACAGTAAGTAAAGTGTAATCGAGCTAAACAGATGCTCGTCGGCTAAACGCCTCAAAAGAATATTTTTACAATAAAGTGGGAGATCAAAAATAAACCCATTCGTTGCCAGGGTTCCGTCTAGTGGCCACCATCTGGCTGGAAAGTCGGTAGATCCTCTGGAGCTGCTCCGAAATCTGGCCATACAAAACCAGCTGGGTCAGACCCCAGAAGAGCAAGTGCCACAAAGGAGGCTTCACTTAGGAACTAAAACCAGCAATCAGCACAAGAGTATAAATAAAGTAAGGACTGGAAATAAAGAAAATACATCAGGATGATATACGACGAGATAACCATGGAACTATTCAGATAACCAGGTTACAACCCGTAAACCAAACAAGGACCGGGGTTGTAACCCTTCGTCTGAACAGAACTTAGAATTCTCACCATTTATCAGTAAAATAAATACAGGCATTCAAATTCATGCTGTGATCTGGAACAAGGTCAGGGCAAGACTAGACTGGTTAGACTCCATCCAATCATTTCACGGCCAAGCAAGAATTACGGCTTGATACTTTAACTAGCTAGGGTTATCACAGGCCTAATTACTAGCAAGATGCAGTGAGATTACTCCACAGCCACAAGCCCTGCAGACCATCCAGGTTACCCAGGTCGAAATTAGGGGTTGAATTCAGATGGGTACACCGTCCAGGAAACGCATGTACCCTTAGGTAGCTTGAAGGGAGCAACACATGACAGTATGCTGGAAATGTGCCCTACTCGACGGCAGGCTACAGATCCCAAGCGCGCCCAGGTAACGGGATTGCCTGTAGCTGGGAGATCTCTTCATGACTACTGTATTAATCTAGTTATTAGCCTTAGTCCATTTCAATGGGTACTCCTGACCGTGGTACCCAGGAGTTCCCTCCTAGACATGATGCAAGACAGGACTGGATTATTTGTACAAGCACAATCGCCCACGGTGTCCAGGATTAATTATACAAGTCATGTCATGTCAGGTAGCCGTCGTAACAGCTTATCAGATATATCATGTCAGGTTTATCATGTCAAGTATTCTTGTCAGGAGTGCGCCACGACGGGCCACTATCAGGTCACGTCAGGTTTTCTGTCAAGAGTGTACCACGACGGGTCACTGTAATGTTGTGCTAGTCCCTTGTTATACCATGTCAAGTACAATAATCATTCTAAACATATTAAGTAAAATCAAGTTCATGGGCAAATAATGATAAATAATAGTACACAGGAACATGAGAAAGTCATGCGGCTCAGTCATATGCGGCCAGGAAAGGAGGGGGCGCATGCGGCTGGAAGTGCAAGGGCGCATGCGGCTGGAATTAATCGGGATCATGCGGCCCGGACTCAGAAGTCCATGCGGCCAGGGTCTGGGGGTTCTCATGCGGCTCGGAGATCAGGGCCTATGCGACTGGCAAGTGCTTGAGTTTATGCGGTTTAGGGAGGTGAGCGCATATGCGGCTCGAATTAGAAAGGGGTCTTCATGCGGCTGATGGCAAACTCAAGTCCATGCGGCTCACATAGCAAAACCCATACGGCCCGAAAAAAGTGAGGGCGCATGAGACTGGGTCAATGCGATGGCTTATGCGGCTAGGGGGAACAGTTGCATATGCGGCTCGAGAAGAGTTCGTTCCCAGCCCAGCGACTAAGTCCATGTAGATTCATGCAGCTGATGGGAAATCAGCCTCATGCGGCTGAGTATGAGACTCAGCCTCATGCGGCTGGGACTAAGTTTCATGCGGTTTAGAAGTATAAGGGTCTCATGCGGCTGATGGCGACTTGCCGCATGAATACTCATACGGTCAAGTACAGCCATGCGCCAGGGAACTGTTCTTCTTCTCCAAAATTTCGAGGAGAAGAACACTAGGAACCCATGCCTTCCAAGCTTTATAAAACTTTCATCCGGAGCCCAAATCCGAACTTCCATAGGTCAAAATAGGGTAGAACAAAATTCTCTACAACATGGAACCATCAAAACATATAAATAACAAGATTAAGTAGATCAAAACCCAAGAAATCCGAAAATAAAATAAACATAGATCTACAAGAATCTAGCCATGGAAAGTAAAAATGCCAAGTACTAAAGTGCTTTAGAATATAGTAAGGAAGAAAATGGAGTAATAAAATTGGAGTTCCTCCATGAAGCAAGTTGCACTTGCCTAGAGCTCACTCTCTTTCTCTCTTGGTAGGTGAAGGAGTAATAGTGGAGAAGATGATAAATGAAGAGAGAGAAAGGAGAAGGGTTAATAAATGGTAGTGGTGGGGGTAGGTAGGGGGTTCATCCATGGGTTCATCATGAACCAATAGCAAATCCCAAACCGAACCAAGCCAACCCAATCCAAGAATAAACCAAGCCCAGGAAGGAAATCTAAGCAAGGAAATCAGGCAATATAAGAATAAATACGTACATGTATTCCAGAATACGTAATACGAATCACAGGCATTACACCAACACAAGCCCAGATATATACAACATCATAGGGTCTCAAAATATAACATAGAAAGCTACAGTCTGATAATACTAGCTGGATCGTAGTCCAGTCAAACCTAGCTAATCTACACTACTCTGGAAGTACAAAGTCTAGTGGCTCTACTATAAGGCCACAGTCCTGGACTACTCCATCTAGCTCGAGCCCATAATAGGTCGAGCAGTCTGCCTCAGAGTCATCTGTAATATATCATAACGGTATCCTGTCAGAAAAATAAGCAAGTACAAGCACTAATAGCAGTTTTATGTGGATTGACAAATTCTATAAGAGACAGTATAATGAACTACAAGACAAAGATATATGAAGACTTGGGAACCGTTCGGAAGCTGAGCTATAACCCTTAAACCAAACAAGGATCGGGGTTGTAACCCTTCTTCCGAGCAGAACTTAGTCTCCAATCAAGGTACAATATAAAGGCATGTAGAACATGTGAGTAACTGAATATCATAGCATGGTGAGAAAGTACTGAATGTAGAACAGAACAGGATATATAATAAGATAAGTAAATATATAAAATGTGCCTTGAATTATTATAGCGTTATATGATCGGCAAGGGAAACATGGTAGGGTTATCCACTTGGCCCGGCAATCCGCGGTGACCTCAACGGAAAGTCATGTCAACCAACCTAGATAACATGGACATGGAGGTATCTGCTACACCCTACGTGAGGTGAGAGTGGCGCAAGCAAAATAGTGACATGGGACTTTGATCACATAACCCCTAATAATTCTCCATTCCCGAGTAGTATAATGGACCTGGACATGACACGTCATGACACGGGATTCCCTAAGAGGATAGCTACTCCCTCTCAGGAATCGGTGTCCATACAAGTACAGGGAACAAGACAGGAAATGTACATATATACCAAGAAAATTCAGGAACAGCATCTCATGTCATGATCCAACGTATACTAGTCCGTGAACTATCGTGACTGAAATCGAGTAAGACACTACAACTGAATCGGATATAGCAGATATCAAGACAATGAAAACTATCAGTGAATGTACTCGCCTGCTGTCCTGAGCTGTAGGGTATATCAATGCTCAGAGCAGTAATCCGAAACCTAAAAAAGAGATACTGTGTGTTAATTTAGGTTTAAACAAGTTTAAGAATGATTCACAATAAATGATATAAAATCTAGGTCAAACTAGGTCTCACTGAGTCACACTAAGTCCTGTCAAGTCAAATCTAGGTCAAATCAAGTTAAATGTTGACTAACAGTTGATTTTCAGTCAACTGGTCAACTCTGGTTTGGGTTTGGTCAATTCTAAGTCAAGTATTGACTTGAAGTTGACTTTTGGTCAAAAAGTTAACTCTTGGTCAACGGAGGTCAAGACTAGCCTAAACTACCCTCATCTAGTCATTACCTACCAAGACAACTTATTTCTAACCCCATCTTAGAAGTCAAACTCAATATCTCATCAATACCCTATTTTCTACATTCCCTTCTCCTTATTCTCCGTCTCCTTCTCCTTATTCTTCGTCTTATTCTTCTTATTCTCCGTCTCCTTCTTCTTATTCTCCGTCTCTTATTTCTTATTCTCCGTCTCCTTCTCCTTATTCTCTGTCTCTTATTTCTCATTCTCCTCTCCTTCTCCTTATTCTCTGTCTCTTATTTCTCATTC
Organism: Iris pallida; assembly: GCA_029216955.1. Taxonomy (NCBI): domain Eukaryota; kingdom Viridiplantae; phylum Streptophyta; class Magnoliopsida; order Asparagales; family Iridaceae; genus Iris; species Iris pallida. Next base: position 10,907,421 of record JANAVB010031216.1, on the reverse strand, counting down.
TCCGTCTCCTTATTCTCCGTCTCTTATTTCTCATTCTCCGTCTCCTTCTCCTTATTCTCCGTCTCTTATTTCTCATTCTCCGTCTCCTTCTCCTTATTCTTCGTCTCTTATTTCTTATTCTCCGTCTCCTTCTTATTACCACTGCTGCTCCTAATACCTAACTGCTGCTGTTGCTGCTGCTACTGGGCTTATGCTGCTGCTGCCACTTCCTACTGCTGCTGCTGCTGCTCTACTTCCTACTGCTGCTGCTGCTCTACTTCCGACTGCTGCTGCTACTATTTCTTATTCCTTCTTCTTCTACTTCTATTCCTCTCTTCCAAACTCTCATTCTCTTCCTCTAAAATCACACACACACATCCATATCTATAGATATATATAAACTCACAAACACATATACCCATCTACATATATATATATAGACACTCATACACACTCACATCTATATATATAAATACATACATACACACATATCTATATATATATATATAATACATACACACACACACACATATATAGAAATATATATATACACATATATATATATATTTCTCTCTAAAAAGGAAAACCCCTAATAAATCCTTAAACTAGGTTTTTGGAAAACCTATAAAAGCTATGGTCATTAAGTAGAGAATGGTCTCCTCCACATTTATTGTGAAGGAATAAATGCAAGAGAGGAAATTTATGGAGGTTAATGAGCATACCTAGAATTGGTTTCCTTGAGGAAGAAGAAGCTTCAAAAGAAAAGAATGAAATGAAGAGAGAGTTTACTTTGGAGTGAAGTAAAGGGAGGAGGTTTTGCCTATACATGGCCGGCCATGGGGGGGTCTTAATGGGTTTCGGTGGAGACCCATTAGGCCTCCAAACCCATTAGACTTGGTTTGGTTTAACTCCAAATTGACTAATTAAGCCTCTAAATGACTAGTTAAGACATGAAAGTATTGGTTTATGGTTTTTAGCCTAGTTAGGATGGCATGTGGGCCAAGCCCAGCTAGTATGTGGGTCCCACTAGTGTCCAGACTACCCGGGTCTCCAACTTAAGTCCAAGTTGGATAAAATTCAAACTAAATCAACCAATTCCCTAAAATCCTATAAAATCAAATAAAATTTCCAAAAATTATAAAACTTGGAAAATAACAAAAATACCCTTAATTCGAAAACTGGGGGTGACAGCATCCTCATCCACCCGCGTGCACTAGATGTGCACGCGTGTGTGCCAAACAACTTTTTCAATAAATATTTTAACATGTACTTATATAAAATAAATAAAATTTGCTCCAATGGAACTATTTTTAATAAAATTAGGTAAAACGAAAGAATAAGTGAAAAATTACCTAGTGAGACACGTTCCACAAACTTTGTTGGCGGAAATCTAACTTGTGTGATTTTTGCCATCTTTGTTTGTGAAATTTTACCCGCCCGTTAGGGTTGGCAATGGGGCGGGTAGGGGTCGGGGACCATATTCCCCATCCCCATCTCCGAGTAGTGTTTAAATCCCCATCCCCGTCCCCATTTCCCGTCGGGTTTTATTTTTTACCCCCATCCCCGTTAAATAATGCATTCCCCGTCCCTGTCCCCGCCCCGTTAGCACTTTCGGGGCCGAATTTTCTCATCTCCGTCTCTCGTTCGATTAACAAATTTTCATGTACATTATATAAGTTTAAAAAATTATTTTCATTCAAAAAAACTACATGGCATATTAATAATGGTTTTAATAAAATAAATATATATTACTAGTTAGATCAAGAGAACATACCATTTCAAAAGGGTTGCACATATGGATATGGATATAAGTAATCGGGGTCGGGGATTTATCGGGGCGGGGAGTACTATACCCATACCCGTCCCCGAATCCGATCGGGGATTTTTTTTAATCCCCATCCCCGTCCCCATCCCCGTTTTTAAATCCCCAAACCCGTCCCCATCGGGTAAAAAAATCGGGTCTCCGTCGGGTTCGGGGGGATATTGCCATCCCTACCGCCCGTAAACATATTGCTGAAATTCTGCCAACAGAGTTGGCAAAATTTAAAAAATGTCAAACTTCCGCCAACGAAGGTGACGAAATGTGTCTCTCCAGGTAATTTTTCACTTATTCTTTTGTTTAATCTAACTTTATTAAAAATGGTTTCATTGGAACAAATTTTCAGTTTAAAATATAAAAATTAGCATATACTTTTATTATTTAAAAAATAAAGATAATTCTTGTTTTTGGACGAAATAATTAAAATAGTGGGAATATATTTTAGTTTTTAATTGTTCCGTACAAATATGGGGGTATTTTTTAGTTTTTTTTAAAATAGTAGAGGTATATGTTAGTTTCCATATTTTGAATGAGGTCATTTGCTAAAATATCTCTACAATAAAGATTTTAGCAAGATAACATATAGCTGAAAATAAAATAAAATTATCAATATGTTAGATGTGCGCAACATCGAAAATTGAGAAATGTCAAAGGTAGGGGAGCAACTCTGGCGGACTAAACTTGATCCCGAACGGATAAACCTAGTAATGAGTTGTATTAGGATTGAAGATACTCGGGTTCGAATTCGAATTCAAATTAAAATATTTGAACCCAATAAAATACCGGGTTGACCTCCGGTTCATGTGTTGAGTTACACAAAAAACCATATATATATATATATATATATATATATATATATATATATATATATATCATCACGATTAGGGCTGCACGCGCAAATCGCGGAGCTCTCGTGCAAAGGCGACTTGGCGATTTGGATGTCGGATCCGGTGGGGGGCTCCGCCCCCCTGGCTCGGCGGCGGGGGCCTCCGGCCATCCTGGTGACATCGTCCTGGGGGGCGACTCGACTGCGAGGGGGGGTGGCATCGCTCTCCATGACGTAGCTGCTCCGGTCTCCGCCCTCCATGGCAATGGTTCGGCGGCGGGGGGTTCCAGCCCTCCTGGCCACCGAGAGGCGGGTGACGTCGACCTGGTGCGGATGGCTGCGCGCGGTGACGTCGGAGTTCTCTTCGACGTGGTGCGGAAGGCTGCTCCGGCGGGAGGCTCCGCCACCCCTGGCAATGGATCGGCGGCGGGGGGCCCTGGCCTTCCTAGTCGTGTGACGGGCGGCACCGTCCTAGGGGGCGACTCGGCTGCGGGAGGGGGGGGATACATCCCCGTCCCTAGCGGGTGTCCTGTACGTGACGAGGTGGCACTGCCGGTGGACCCTCTGGCAGCGGCGACGTCTCAGACGAAGGTGTCAGGTGGAGGGACGGATGGCCCGGTGCGGTCCTTCGCTACGGTGGTGGACGGACCCGCGTCGGTGTCGACGGGTGTTTTGTCGAGGGTGGATTTCCGACCAACCATTGTTTCCGATGGCCGGAAGGTGGTTGTCTTCTCACAGTCGAATATGGAGGCCCTCACGACGCCGTGTAGGCTGGACCTTATTGGCAAGTTTGCTCGGCGGAGACTCCCGGTTGAGGTTATTAGGAAGATTTTTGCTTCACAGGGTTTCAGGGGGTTGATCGAAGTGAAGGCCATCGATGATCGACACGTTCTCATTAGTCCTCATGTCGAGAGTGATTTTCTTCGGCTTCGGTCTAAGGACTGTTGGTTCGTTGGTCGAGTTCCGATGGTGATATTCCGGTCTTCGGTGGACTTTTCACCGTTGAGAGAGGATCCTCGGGTTCCCATCTGGGTTGCCTTCCCCGGGCTTTCCCACTGCATGTTTGATACCAATGCGGTTCTCTCCATCGCATCTGGTCTCGGCACTCCGCTCTTTACGGACCGGGTTACGGCTATATTTTCTAGGCCGGGGATAGCCAGGGTTTTGGTTGAAGTGGACGTTTGCAAACCACTTCAACAGGAGGTTTTCTTCCAACTTCCTGATGGTGTTCGTTCGTAGCCGGTTATTTATGAGAGGACCCCACTATACTGTGTTTCTTGTGGTCATTATGGTCACGTTGAGAGTGCTTGTGGTCGACCCCAGGTGGAGGCTTCTTCCGTGGGAGTTGCTGACAGACCGCCCAATCCCGACATTTTTTCTCCAGGCGTTGTGCGAGAAGAGGACGGCCCAGTGGGTGGCCGTGGGCGTAGCAGAGGTCGTCGGTGGAGACGATTAAGGCGTGATAAAGGGAAGGGGACACGGCAGGTGTGGAGGCGCGTCGAGGGACGTGATGATAGCATGGGGACCACGCAGCCCAGATTGCGTGGGAGTGATGGTAATCGTGCGAGTTTCGTTCTGCCATCCTGGTACGTGGGGGAGTCTTTTTCGGGCCAGCTGGCTTTATGGTCGGATGTCGGGCGGCCCATGCAAGGGAGTTGCAGCGCTCCGGGTTCTAGTTTGGATGGGCAGATGGGGCCTGAGAGGGGTGTTGGTCCTATAGTTCTATCGGATCTCCCTATCATTATTCATAGCCAGCTGGGACATGGAGTTATAGCGGCTGATTCTGACACTGAAGATCGCAGCTTGGTGGAATGGGAGGAGCCCGTCCGCGGTTCTTTATCCGACTGGGGTAATGACCCATCTCTGGGAGATGAGATGGTTTCATTGCCAGAGACTAGACCTTCCACCTCAGTTTTCGAGGGACGTGAAGATGGCTGGCAGATGGTACCATTCAAGAAGGCGACTGGTAGGAGGAGGAAGTCGATGGCACCTCAGTCGGATCGACTTCTTCGATCACGTGCTTCCCGGGTTAGGCGGGACCCCCAGAGGGTCCATGATTAAATTCCTTTTTTGGAATGTTCGGGGACGGCGAACAGATCTACTTTATGCCGTCTCAGGTCCTTGTGTCGGACCAACTCTATTCAGGTTCTTGCTATTATTGAACCCAAGGTGATATCCTCTAAGCTTCTTTCTTATCAACTGAGGTTGGGTTTTGATGCTAGCTTTTGCAATGATAAGGGCAATATTTAGTTTCTCTGGAAGTCGGGTCTTGGGATCAATTGTATTGATTCTTGTGATCAGGCTATCACGATGCAGCTTTCTCTGAGCTATTTTTTGGATCCGGTGCGGTTGTCGGTTGTTCATGGTACAGGGACACGATAGGGGAGGAGACGTTTGTGGAGGCACCTTCTGGACGTCCAAGCCAGGGACATTGGCTTGCCCTGGGCGGTGGACGGGGACTTCAATATTATTGCTTCTCCGGATGAGAAATTTGGAGGGCGAACTCCTGACACGAGGGCCATTGCTGACTTCCTCGACTTTCAGTTGGCTGCCGGGCTCTCCAATGTTGGTTTCAGAGGTAGCATCTATACTTGGGTGAATGGTCAGTCGGGGACTGATCGGCAGGGATCCCGTCTTGATAGGGTACTCGCGACGGGTAGTTGGCTGGATGGTGTCCAGGTCTCTTGCGAGCATCTTAATCGGGCAGAATTAGATCATGCTCCTCTATTGATATCCTGCCAGCCAGCTTCCTTCCCTCAGCGTCGAGGCTTCCGTTTTCTCGACTTCTGAACGTCTCATCCAGATTTTCTTTCGGTTGTTGATCGGGCATGGAATTCATGCTGGCACTATGATGCGCTTGAGCGGTTGGGCATACGTTTGCGGACGACGGGGCATGTTCTGACCGGATGGAGTAGGGCTACTTTCGGAGATGTTTTTCAGGAGGTCCGTCAGGCGGAGGATGCTGCCTTGGCGGCGGAGCAGGATTATGAGCTTCATCCTTCGGAGAGGGGAAGGGCTTCTTGGATGGAGGCCGTAGCCAGATTGAAACAAATAGTCCTAGTCGAGGAGTCTTTCTGGAAACAAAAAGCCATATTGAGATGGGACCTGGAAGGGGATAAGAATACTAGATTTTTCCATGAGTGCACCAGGAGCAGGCAAAGAAAGGCGGGTATACAG